>JARQOD010000009.1:73117795-73134483 GCA_033576555.1 Oophaga sylvatica
CCGCTCTTACAGTACAGAGCTCTATAGTGTGACCGCTCTTACAGTACAGAGCTCTATAGTGTGACCGCTCTTACAGTGCAAGCTCTATAGTGTGACCGCTCTTACAGTACAGAGCTCTATAGTGTGACCGCTCTTACAGTACAAGCTCTATAGTGTGACCGCTCTTACAGTACACAGCTCTATAGTGTGACCGCTCTTACAGTACAACTCTATAGTGTGACCGCTCTTACAGTACAGAGCTCTATAGTGTGACCGCTCTTACAGTACAGAGCTCTATAGTGTGACCGCTTTACAGTACAAGCTCTATAGTGTGACCGCTCTTACAGTACAGGCTCTATAGTGTGACCGCTCTTACAGTACAGAGCTCTATAGTGTGACCGCTCTTACAGTACAGAGCTCTATAGTGTGACCGCTCTTACAGTACAGAGCTCTATAGTGTGACCGCTCTTACAGTACAGAGCTCTATAGTGTGACCGCTCTTACAGTACAGAGCTCTATAGTGTGACGCTCTTACAGTAACAGCTCTATAGTGTGACCGCTCTTACAGTACAGAGCTCTATAGTGTGACCGCTCTTACAGTACAGAGCTCTATAGTGTGACCGCTCTTACAGTACAGAGCTCTATAGTGTGACCGCTCTTACAGTACAGAGCTCTATAGTGTGACCGCTCTTACAGTACAGAGCTCTATAGTGTGACCGCTCTTACAGTACAGAGCTCTATAGTGTGACCGCTCTTACAGTACAGAGCTCTATAGTGTGACCGCTCTTACAGTACAGAGCTCTATAGTGTGACCGCTCTTACAGTACAGAGCTCTATAGTGTGACCGCTCTTACAGTACAGAGCTCTATAGTGTGACCGCTCTTACAGTACAGAGCTCTATAGTGTGACCGCTCTTACAGTACAGAGCTCTATAGTGTGACCGCTCTTACAGTACAGAGCTCTATAGTGTGACCGCTCTTACAGTACAGAGCTCTATAGTGTGACCGCTCTTACAGTACAGAGCTCTATAGTGTGACCGCTCTTACAGTACAGAGCTCTATAGTGTGACCGCTCTTACAGTACAGAGCTCTATAGTGTGACCGCTCTTACAGTACAGAGCTCTATAGTGTGACCGCTCTTACAGTACAGAGCTCTATAGTGTGACCGCTCTTACAGTACAGAGCTCTATAGTGTGACCGCTCTTACAGTACAGAGCTCTATAGTGTGACCGCTCTTACAGTACAGAGCTCTATAGTGTGACCGCTCTTACAGTACAGAGCTCTATAGTGTGACCGCTCTTACAGTACAGAGCTCTATAGTGTGACCGCTCTTACAGTACAGAGCTCTATAGTGTGGACCGCTCTACAGTGCAGAGCTCTATAGTGTGACCGCTCTTACAGTACAGAGCTCTATAGTGTGACCGCCTAGTCAGACTCTATATGTGCCGCTTACAGACAGCTATTGACGTTCTCAAGCTCATGTAGTCTTAGTACGATCTATGGCTTCGTACAGCCTAGTAGTACATACGGTCTTTGACCGCTCTACGTCAGGTATGTGGACCGCTTTCGTGGCTTATAGTACGCTCTAATACGACCATGTGACCTAAGACTTTACTCTAGAGCTCTAGGTACGCTACAAGAGTTATAGTGACCTCTACGTACACTTAATGTGACGCTAGTAAGCTCTTTACCGTCTTACGTAGGCTCTAGTGCGCTCTTCTACAATTGTGACCTCTAGTACAGTCAGTGTCGTCTTCAGTACAGCATATGTGACGCCTACATCAGCTATGTGACGCCTAATAAGTTTAGTGTGACGTTACAGCAGACTCTGTGGACGTCTAAAGCTTTGTAGCTCTAACTCTAGTTGACCTCTCATAGAGCTTATATGTACGCTTTACTCAGCTCATATGACCTCTTACAGTAGTCTTAGGACGCTCTACATACACTATAGTGGACCTCTTCAGCAGCTATGTGCGTCTTACAACAACTTAGTGCCGCTCTCATCATTGACGCTTTAAGTCAGCTCTATTGACGTCTACGTAAGCTAGTGACGCTTCATACAGCTCTATAGTTACGTCTTACATAAGCTCTATGTGTGACGCTCTTACAGTACAGACTCTATGTGACCGCTCTTACAGTACAGCTCTTTGTGACGCTCTTACATACAGGCTTAAGTGGACGCTCTACGTCGAGTCTATATGTGACCCTTACGTACAGCCTATATGTGACCGCTCTACAGACAGAGCTCTATTGTGACGCTCTACAGTACAAGCTTATTGTGACCCTTAAGTACAAGCTTATAGGTGACGTCTACAGTACAGCTCTATAGTTGACGCTCTTACAGTACAACTCTTGTGTGACGCTCTTACAGTAAACTTAATGTGACCGCTCTTACAGTACAGAGCTCATAGTGGAGCCTTACAGTACAGCTCTATGTGACCGCTCTTACAGTACAGAGCTCTATAGTGTGACGCTCTACAGTACAAGCTCTATAGTGTGCCGCTCTTCAGTACAAGCTCTATAGTGGACGCTCTTACAGTAAACTCTTAGTGTGACGCTTTACAGTACAGAGCTCTATAGTGTACCGCTCTTACAGTAGGCTCTATAGTGTGACGCTACAGTACAACTCTATAGTGGACCGCTCTTACATAAGCTCTATAGTGTACCGCTCTTACAGTAAGCTCTTAGTGTGACGCTCTACGTACAACTTATATGTGACCGCTTCAGTCAAGCTCTATAGTGTACGCTCTTACAGTAAGCTCTTAGTGTGACGCTCTTCAGTACAAGTCTATAGTGTGACCGCTCTTACAGTACAGAGCTCTATAGTGTGACCGCTCTTCAGTCAGCTCTATGTGTGACGCTCTTACAGTCAGAGCTCTATAGGTGACCGCTCTACAGTAGAGCTCTATAGTGTGACCGCTCTTACGTACAGCTTATAGTGTGACCGCTCTACGTACAAGCTCTATGTGTACGCTCTACAGTAAAGCTTATAGGTGACCGCTCTACAGTCACTCTATGTGTGACCGCTCTTACAGTACAGAGCTCATAGTGTGACCGCTCTTACAGTACAAGCTCTATAGTGTGACCGCTCTACAGTACAGAGCTCTATAGTGTGACCGCTCTTACAGTCAGAGCTCTATAGTGTGACGCTCTTAAGTCAAGCTTATAGTGTGACCGCTCTACAGTACAGAGCTCTATAGTGTGACCGCTTACAGTAAGCTCTATAGTTGACCGCTCTTACAGTACGACTCTATTGTGACGCTCTTACAGACAAGCTCTATAGTGTGACCTCTTACGTACAGGCTCTATAGTGTACCGCTTCATACAAGCTCTAAGTTGACCGCTCTTACGTACAAGCTCATAGTGCCGCTCTACTATAGGTACCGCTTTACGTACAAGCTATTTACCGCTCTAATAAGGCTCTATTTACGCTCTTAAGTGACCGTCTTACGTACGCTCTTAGTAGCTTAGACCGTCTTAGTGAGCTCTTAGTACGTCTTCGTAAGGCTCATGTTTACGTACAGTTAGACAGTTTACGTCAAGCTCTAGTAGACTTTAGTACCGCTCTTAGTACAGCTCTAAGTGTACGCTCTTAGTACAGCTCTAAGTTACTCTTAGTGTACGCCTAATTACAGCTCTATAGTGACCCACATACAGTAATTAGCTCTTAGTGACCGCTCTACTACGAGCTCTAGTACAGGCTCTAATACACGCTCTTAGTTAGCCTACATATGTACTCTAAGTGACCAGCTTTACAGTACAAGCTCTATAGTGACGCTCTACATACAGCTCTAGGGACGCTTACTACAACTTAGACCTCTCTTGTGTGCCTACGTAAGCTTAAGTGTGACGCTCTTACAGTACAGCTCTATAGTGACCGCTCTTACAGTAAGCTCTATATGTGACCGCCTTACAGTACGGCTTATGTAGTGACCGTCTCAGTACAAGCTCTATAGTGTGACCGCCTTAATTAGACTACTTATAGTTGACCGCTCTTACAGTAAAGCTCTATGTGTGACCGCTCTTACATACAAGCTCTATAGTGGACCCTCTTCAGAAAGCTCTATAGTGTCGCTCTACACTACAACTCTATGGTGACGCTCTTACAGTACACTCTATTGTGTGACCGCTCTTACAGTACAGAGCTCTATAGTGTGACCGCTCTTACAGTACAGAGCTCTATAGTGAGAATGGATCTTCTGCAGGCCGCAGTGCTCTGGTTCTTGCTGTTTTCTCTTGGAAACGTTCAGACCTTTCCTCAGATTTTTCTTTCTTTAGCCTCGAGTCGCCCAGCGCAATGTTCTCAGCCAGGTGTGTAGGACCGAGCTGCACAGGACAGTAGTCAGATTGGACGGCACCCGGCAGCTTCTCCGCTCCCAATGACTGACAGGTCCCTCGGCCGCGTGCGCTGTCTGGTTCCCGTTGTGCTGCCGCAGACGGCGTTCGGTGCGGCCGGATCGGGCAGTGGTTGTCGCGCAGTAAGGACGACGCACACAAGGATTTATACTTCTTTAATGTCAAATGTAGTTTACAAATGGTGACAAGAAGCGGCGGGAGATAATATACACGGACACACGCCATGGACACGACTGCAGCGGCTTCCGCCACCACTGGCAATTTTTTTTTTTTTGCATCTACAGAGAAATGAAGCTGCAACTTTATTTTTTTTCCATTATTTCAATGAAACAACAAATTTCCACAAAGTCCCGACCATAAAAAAGGTAGAAAATAAATAAAAAAAATCCCGCTGGATCCTCAGCAGCAACGAATGGCAATGCTGGAAGAGTGCCGCACACGGGGCGGCGGACGTATGTAAGGTGATGTTGGCAGGATTCACCCCCCGACCCTCCCTTCCCTCTGGCGGCGGGCTCAGGCTCGGGGGCGCTCTTTCACTATCAGTGTATTGGGGGAGCGCTCTGCGTCTGTACAGCCGTCCAGTGTCCATCGCTGTGCAGGCAGCGCTGGACATTACTGCTGCTCACAAGTCCCTGGAGCGGACATCATGGTGCATTCACCTTTCCTTGGAAGAATGAAATAGACTGCGCTGTGGAATAGGAAGGTCTAGGACAAAGGGTCAATGGCGGCAGCAGCACTCCACAGTCACCCACCTGGGACACATCCCCCCAGCAACGTTCCTGGGCAGGCAGAGGAGGCAATGCAGTCACAACAGGGAGCACAGGCCACATATAGGGTTAATCTCGTGATTAAAGAGCTGCATTAACAATGCTGAAGCTTCAGAGCTGAAATCTCTTCCTTCCCTTTGTCAGTGTCGGCCCCGAGCTTGTTCTGGTGAATTGTACAGATTGGAGGTCTATTCGCCAGTCCGGCTCCCCCGGGCTCTAGCGCAGTCTGCACCCCAATTCTGTGGGCTCCCGCCAGCTGATCGGGACGGCTGCTCGTCCTTCCTCCGCAGAGCCGCCATCAGCCGAGCCACGGGGGTTGGAGCTGGTGATTATACCTCTTATAACATTTACAGTTGTGTTCACAATACTCTCCATCCAATATGACACCACAATCACCGTTTTGGTATAAATTCTATCACCCGTCCCACAATTTACCAGTCGGTGCAGTAGACAAGAGCACCCCCGGACTCCGCATTCATGATCTGCAGGATTCTGAGTATTAGGCTGGGAACACACATGTGAGAAACTCACACGATTCTTGTGCGAATCTCTCACGTGAACACTCGGACCGGAGCGTGCAGCGGCATGTATTTCTATCATGTATTTCTATGCAGCTAGCATGCTCCGGTCCGAGTGTTCATGCAAGAGACTCACACAAGAATTCTGCCAGTTTCTTGTATGTATGATCCCGGCCTAAGAATAATTAATAGACGGGGGTGATCACAATAATATCAGTGCAGTCAATCATTCTGTGGGGACACAGGGGTGAAGCCGGCGGCCCTTATCTAAGGGTGGAGCCAGGACATGTCGTACACGCATTTCTCCAGGAAAGCCTGAGAAATATGGGGCGTGCGAGACAGTGGTCAGAAGAGCAGACATGATCGGCCGATCAGCTCCAATGATCTCCAATGCTTTATAATGGAAAAGCAGAAGACGCGGAAACGACCGTTCTAATGATGGAAGAACGGCCAGTAACGGCAGCGGCTCCGCCAATGATCGGCCCCAGGATGATCACAGACAGTCTCACGTTACCAATGATCGGCTCGAGGATGATCATAAGTCTCACGTTACCAGTGATCGGCTCCAGATGATCACAGACAGTCTCACGTTACCAATGATCGGCCCATGATGATCACAGACAGTCTCACGTTACCAGTGATCGGCTCCAGGATGATCACAGACAGTCTCACGTTACCAATGATCGGCCCCAGGATGATCACAGACAGTCTCACGTTACCAATGATCGGCTCCAGGATGATCACAGACAGTCTCACGTTACCAATGATCGGCTCCAGATGATCACAGACAGTCTCACGTTACCAATGATCGGCTCCAGGATAATCACAGACAGTCTCACGTTACCAATGATCGGCTCCAGGATGATCACAGACAGTCTCACGTTACCAATGATCGGCCCATGATGATCACAGACAGTCTCACGTTACCAATGATCGGCTCCAGGATGATCACAGACAGTCTCACGTTACCAATGATCGGCTCCAGGATGATCATAGTCTCACGTTACCAGTGATCGGCTCCAGGATGATCACAGACAGTCTCACGTCACCAATGATCGGCTCCAGGATGATTACAGACAGTCTCACGTTACCAATGATCAGCTCCAGGATGATCACAGACAGTCTCACGTTACCAGTGATCGGCTCCAGGATGATCACAGACAGTCTCACGTTACCAATGATCGGCTCCAGGATGATCACAGACAGTCTCACGTTACCAATGATCGGCTCCAGGATGATCACAGACAGTTCTCAAGTTACCAATGATCGGCTCCAGGATGATCACAGACAGTCTCACGTTACCAATGATCGGCTCCAGGATGATCACAGACAGTCTCACGTTACCAATGATCGGCCCAGGATGATCACAGACAGTCTCACGTTACCAATGATCGGCTCCAGGATGATCACAGACAGTCTCACGTTACCAATGATCGGCTCCAGGATGATCACAGACAGTCTCACGTACCAATGTCGCTCCAGGATGATCACGGACAGTCTCACGTTACCAATGATCGGCTCCAGGATGATCACAGACAGTCTCACGTTACCTGTGAGACGGTGACAGAAGACGCCTGTGTGACCCTATCTCTTACCAAGAAGTCCCGCAAAGTCCCACTGATAAATGTGCTGAGGAGGATGCAATGTGCCACAGAACTGATCACTGGCCTAAAGAGAATGGAGAAATTCTGTGCATGAGGAAGGAAAATTGTCTTTTTGGGTCCAAAACCGCAGACAGTTCATCAGACCCCCAACTCTGCAGCACAGTGCACTCTGCACACAGTGAGCATGTGGGGAACATCATGATATGGCAGGTTCCTCTTACTATGGTGCCGGACTTATTACTGCACACCGGAGATCATGGACCTGATAATATAATACTTGAAGACATGAAGAGGATATACCCTGAAATGGCAAAGATAGCGACCCTAAACACACCAGAACACCAGCAAAATCTTGGTTCCAGTCCAACAAAATTGAGGTTATGGAGCGGCCAGCCCGATCCCCGGACCTTAATCCGATGGGACACTTGTGGGTGACATCAAAAATACAGTTTTGAGAAAAAGCCAACAAATGCCAAAAATTGTGTTATGTAGTCTGATCATCTGGGCTGGAATAACCGTGACAGCGGCCAAAGTTGGTGACTCTATGACACATAGATGTAGCCGTTCTAAAAAACTGCGGTAACAACGAATATCAGGTCAGTGACTCACAGGAAGATAAATCCTCATGAGAGCAGTAACGACACCGACGCTGCTGATATTAGATCGACCATGGTCGGTTTCTGTATCTCAGTTTGGAACACACGGCCATTATATGAACACTCCGGGTACAGATTGACGCTGGTGCAGAAGCGGCAAGTACTGGACCAGCGCTGCAGACGGTCTGAGGCTGGGAGCACGTCAGGAGCCACGGCCCGTCACCACAGGAGGCCATTAGTGGAGGTCAGGTCTCTGTCTGGGAACTCGTGCTTAAGGCATTGTCACACTAAGCGAGATCGCTAAAGAGTCACCATTTATGACGCAGTAGCGATCTCGTTAGCGACTTAGCTGTGTGTGACATGTAGCGGCGATGTGCCCCTGCTGAGATGTCGCTGATCAATCATGAACGTTCTAGAGCCGTTTTTTGGTGGTTGGTGTCCCGCGGGTGAGCCTGAATCGCTGAGTGTGACATGTAGCAGTGATGTGGCCTCTGCTGAGATGTCGCTGATCACTATGAACGTTCTGACCGTTTTTGGTCGTGGGTCCCGCTGTGAGCCTGAATCGCTGAGTGTGACATGTAGCAGTGATGTGACCTCTGCTGAGATGTCACTGATCACTTATGAACGTTCTGAGCCGTTTTTTGGTGGTTGGTGTCCCGCTGGTGAGCCTGAATCGCTGAGTGTGACACCCTTTATGAGCGACTTCACCAGCGTCGCAGATGGGACTAGGTTTTCCCAACGACCGCAGAGGTCGTTATACAGATCGCTGATGAGTTGTGTTTGGAATCTAACTAGCGATCACATAGCGATCACACTAGTGATCTCGCCAGGTTAAGTCGTTGTCATGATCGCTAGTGCGATCGCTAAGTGTGACAGTGCCTTAAGTTACAAATTGCTTCATTGTACAGGAAAGTGCAACACCAAGCGCAATCCTACACACAAGGACCCAGCAACAACCATAACACGACTCAACAACAGGGCCCTATAGTGGACGGACGCCTCTGCAACCATACTGACTCCACTACCAGACTCAAACCTCCTGCCAGAAACACCCGACAGTGCCCCGAAGCAGAGCAGCTCTGCCCGCTCGTCTGCATTGGGCCCTTTTCACATTGCGTTCTTGCCACTGTTAATGGTCCTGATATGGCTTGTGCTCAAAGCCCTCGAAAAACAGTATTTGAACGTATACGCCGACGGAGCCACAGACTATAATGGTGCCGAGAAAGTCAACGTGAGCGCCGACGAGCATCAGCTACTGGAGGAGGACACTCCAGCGAGACCATTACACAGAGCAGTCTGCCTAGTGCCAGCCGCGCGCAGGGTCACTGTCAGCCCCATTATAGTCTATGACAGCGCTCAAAACGCCTCATTCTCTGCCCTGTTCTGGAATTTATTTTTTTCTCTGAAATATAAAGAAATGATTTTATCCATTTAATGAATCTGTAACAATGATGGAACTCTCCGGATTATCCCCATTGTAGTCTATGGCCCTGTCATCGAATGCACCCAAACCAGTAATGTGGGAGGTGCGGACACAAGTCCAGCTGGGACCACTGACTGCAGGCAAGAACGCAACGTGAGGACCCCCACAATCCAACCATGGAGGTTATATCAGTACTGGAGCGTTATAAGAGGGGCTGATATCAGTCACATATGGTGTAATGTCTGGAGGTTATATCAGTACTGGAGCGTTATAAGAGGGGCTGATATCAGTCACATATGGTGTAATGTCTGGAGGTTATATCAGTGCTGGAGCATTATAAGAGGGGCTGATATCAGTCACATATGGTGTAATGTCTGGAGGTTATATCAGTACTGGAGCGTTATAAGAGGGGCTGATATCAGTCACATATGGTGTAATGTCTGGGGGTTATATCAGTACTGGAGTGTTATAAGAGGGGCTGATATCAGTCACATATTATGTAATGTCTGGAGGTTATATCAGTGCTGGAGTGTTATAAGAGGGGCTGATATCAGTCACATATTATGTAATGTCTGGAGGTTATATCAGTGCTGGAGTGTTATAAGAGGGGCTGATATCAGTCACATATGATGTAATGTCTGGCGGTTATATCAGTACTGGAGCGTTATAAGAGGGGCTGATATCAGTCACATATGATGTAATGTCTGGCGGTTATATCAGTACTGGAGTGTTATAAGAGGGGCTGATATCAGTCACATATTATGTAATGTCTGGAGGTTATATCAGTGCTGGAGTGTTATAAGAGGGGCTGATATCAGTCACATATGATGTAATGTCTGGCGGTTATATCAGTACTGGAGCGTTATAAGAGGGGCTGATATCAGTCACATATGGTGTAATGTCTGGGGGTTTATAAACAGTACTGGAGATGTATTATGAGGGGCTGATATCAGTCACATATGGTGTAATGTCTGGGGTTATATCAGTACTGGAGTGTTATATGAGGGGCTGACTTCACAGTTGGGTCGTGTGTGTGGTTTTTGAGTACATTAGTCTCTTTTTTTCCTTTACGCGGCTCAGCAGTTCTCATATCACATCCAGAGAAACGCAGCAGATTTTTCACACATGAAAACGCAGTATTTTGCGGAGTGTGAACATGGTTTTGCAGATCAGGTAATGTGGATGTGATTGACGATCTCCTGCCCGTTGTGAGCTGCTGAACTGTGCGCTTTTTCTGATTTCACCTGTAGGCTTCTATGGGGAACACGAATAACGCAAGAAAAAAGAGGTTTAAAAATAAACAAAATAAAAAGGCATCAAAAGTGAAACAACTGGAGCAGATGCAACTGCGGAAAAAAAATGTGTTAAGAAAAAAAGGGAGCAATAGTTTGGTGACAGTGAAGTCAGATTGCAGCCGCAGCGCCCCCCTCAGGCCGTCTCCTGTTCTCATTTTTAGTCTTTTTTCCTGAATGTTTTTTTCGTCATGCGGTGAAACAGGTTCTTTACATTTGTTTCCATAGTATAAACCACTTTGCCAAAAAACCCTGCAAAGCTGCGTGAAACCACGAGAAGAGCAGGCGGTGAAAGCCCGGCCTGGTGACATCACAGCAGGTCTCCCCGGGGTGGTCCTACAGCCGGCGCGCAGCCCCCCAGCAGTCGATACCCCCCGCCCGGGACGACAGCTGCCACAGATCCGGGTCACTAACTCGTGTCAAACTGCAGGTCAGCGCGTTACCGTCCTAATTCATTTCCTGCCGTCTCCAATACATATCTAATAGAATCAATTTCCTATGGTTAACCCTTCCCTGGCCGGCGCCCCCCGGCAGCTGGAAGAAGCACTTTGACTTGCAGATGACTCCTCCTCCCCCAGTGCTACAAGAGTCAATGTAAATGTGCGGCCACGGCTGACTGCACCCTCTGCCGGGGGCTCAGCTGGGCCCTGGGGTGCGAGGCCCACGCTCCAGAATAAATCTATAGGAATAGAAGACAAGGACGAGGAGGAGGAGGCAAGAGAAGGAAACGAGGAGCGAGGATCTACACCCCCTGTGGATGCGGGCGCTATGCCCAAGCCCAATGTCAGGCCGGAGCACAGGGCTTGTCTAATTTATCAGTCTACAACCCCATTGACTTCAGTAGGGACATGATCCAATCGCAGCGGCGCGTGCAGCATGTTCACATGTGGTGCATCAGCGCAGAAAACAATGGTGGAGCAGTTCTTAGCTTCTGTAAAGCCCCCGATTGACCCGCACATCGGTCAGGACCAAACAATGCGTCCGAGGCAAATGGCGGCAGAACGCCAAGTCTGTGTCACCTGCAGCGACCAATCAGAGCGCAGTTTGCAGTTGGCCACTCAGTTCTGGCTTTGGGCGACGTGTCCACTTCACTTCCTAATAAAATATAGTGGGATCGCTGGGATGTGCCCGCCGCCCGGGGCCACAGTACACGCCGCCTTCCATACACAGAATTGGCGCAATCAACACGTTTTTTCCTTTTGTGGAGCAGGAAGCAGCAGAAAAATATTAAAGTGGATTCCTGGCACGGGCTGCACAGAACAGCGAGGCCGACACGTCCCGAGCCCGAGCCCCCAGCGATTCCCAGCCCAAGTGTTATCACATGGAGCATTACCACATCGCACAGCTGGCCTTACAAGGGGGTCTCTGCCGCCAGCACCACAGGGGTTAATCCACTGCCGAAGTGGAGCGTGGCATCACTGCGTTCCCATGATCCCGCAGAGGACGCACCACTCACTGGGTAAAGAAAAGAAAAAAAATCGACTTCCAAACCAAAAACGTAAAGAAGAAAATCCCAAAAATAAAATTACAATATTGTTAGACCCATTTCTGTCAGAAAATAAAAATGAAAAATAACCCACCCGTCAGAATCGGGAGCAGACCCCATCTGATAAAGGAAGATATTGGGGAACATTTGGAGTCTCTTCATTTATACTCAACATTGTAAACATAGAAGTTATATACATGTGCTTCGCGGGTCTCCACGTTTTCTTCTCTTCCCTGCTTTTTACAAAAAAAAAAATAATATATATATAAAATCACAAAACCGCACGAGGAGAAACGAGGACGACGTCCTTCAGAGACAGAACCACAGTGGGGTCGCCTGTACAGGTCCGCGCCGGGGACCATTGCTGGAAGTGTCCAGATCGGAGCGCGGAGGATGGGGGACGATGTAAACAAGAAAAAATAAGGGGCTTGTGGGCCGTCGAGTCCTCGGCTCTCGGTGACTTCATAGAGGAACATTAAAAATCAGCAGCAGGTACAGGGAGAAGAGAAAACGTACAGAGTGCTGCGGGGGAAGGGATCTGACGTCTCCCCCCGTTAGTGCCGACTGGAAGGAACAAAGCGAGGAGAAGATCTGGAAGCCACAAAGTCCAGGAAGGTCTCAACTTTCATTTAAAGTTTTATTTTCTCCACTACGGGTAAGAATGTCCGTCAGCTTCCAAATCTTCCTCTGTCACATTACAGACCCCGGCGAAGCCTCCGACTCCGGAAAATGGAGGCGCGAGGAGACCAGGGCGAGTGTTGAGTGAAATTGGAGCAATGGCAGTCTCTCACAAGTAGACGCGCCTGAGGTCCCCGGGTGCCGTGATGGTGTTACACTGTGGGCACAGCTTCTTCGCTCCCTGCAAAAGAGACAGGACGTCAGAAAACAAGGCGCCTCCTCCAATATGGCCGCCATTCCAGGCCCCGAGTCGTCCCCGGGTTCCCAAATCTGTATATTGTGTAGCGACAGCACCCACCTCACAAAAATGCAGACGTCATATTCAGGACACTCTACGAGGGCGGCAGCCATATTGGCTGAACCTCAAGCAGGATGGAGTGGAAGACCCCCGTTCACTTGTATGTATGGGGGTCTCCTGACATCAGTCGGCGTTACCTGATCGTTACGTTCTTCTGGGAGATGAGGAGACAGCAGAGCTGCTCCACTGTCAGCCTGGAGACCCCACTCAGCACGCATGTGTATGTGCAGACCCCAGCAATCGCCAGAACAAGGTACTGTGCCATCTCCAGCCGCCGCAGACAGATGATGAGTGGAGGCGTCAGTGGTCAGACCCCATGTGGATACTTGACTGCTTGTGCCCATAATACCCCAGTAAGGACCATAAGACCACCACCATCAGAGGCTACAATTCAGCATATGTTTGGGGTTTCTCTCTCCCCCGAGCTGTCTCGTGGCGCTCTCTAACCTCTCGCACCTGTCCCTCTAGACAGCTTTTATTTGCGGGCCGAGATATTGGCTCCTTTCATCCGCGTACGTATGAGAATGCTTTCCTTCTGCACGCGATTCCGCGCCGCCCCGTCAAGCCTATTAAATCTTAAATTGTTTATTGCGAGATGGAAAAGGCGCGGGGGAGCAGGAAATCCAGCGGATGTGAGCGCAATCGTCAGGCGGGACCGTCCTGCTGCTCGCCATTAATTACCGTATTTTCCTAGTGTTTTATTATACAAGCTTTTCACTTTCATGTGTGAAACGGGGGCGGGACGCGATTCGCGGGACGCCGCCGATCCGCCACACGCGAGGATACAGCTGCAGCCGTTAAACCAGTGCAAATATGTGGGTGACCTGGTGTGAAGGGGGCCGGAGAGATCGGGGAGTCGCTGGGAGGGGTAAAGGGCAGACTTAACGAGATTACACACATCGACTTTGATCAAGACACAAAAGCAGCAAGGCGTTCCAGGCTTTTTACGGCCGTCTTCAGGCTACGTTTTAATGGCTACATTAGTAGGCGGCTATTTCAGGCAGGGACGACTGGTTTCATAAATTGAGGGTCTGAGAGGTGGGGGCTCCGGGTGGAACACGAGAGCACGCTTATTAATGGTTTCCCAGCACCAAGGGCCTTACTGAGCCTTTCCTCCCCCGGCCGGGAGCTCGCTGACGACAATGTGCTCATATTCAGGGCTGCCGCGGCTGGCTACAGCAACGCTGCCGACAATCTGCGCTCTGCCCACCACCCCGGCCATGCTAGCACCACACGCTCCCTGGCCGGCTACTGGGGGCGCTATCCTGCAAACAGCAGGTAATTCACGTACAGCAAAAGTTCTGAAAACAAGAAAGGTTTCTTAAGGTGCGAGCAGGACAGAGACAGAAGGACACTGCCAAGTGCCGTGCAACTGCATATTACAATCATACCACTGGGGGCAGAAAAGAGCACACAGGTAGGGGAGGAGAGAATCTAGGGGGGAAGGGGAGGAGAGAATCTAGGGGGGAAGGGGAGGAGAGAATCGAGGGGGGAAGGGGAGGAGAGAATCGAGGGGGGAAGGGGAGGAGAGAATCGAGGGGGGGAAGGAGGGTGAGGGTCGAATGGGAGGGGAAGAGTGCGTTGAGGGGGAAGGGGAGGGGAGAAGAGCGTCGAGGGGAAGGGGGGGGAGCGTTGAAGGGGAGAGGAAGGAGTGCGTCGAGGAGGAAGGGGAGGGGGAGGAGAGGATCGAGGGGGGAAGGGGAGGAGAGAATCGAGGGGGAAAGGGGAGGAGAGAATCGAGGGGGAAGGGGAGGAGAGAATCGAGGGGGAAAGGGGAGGAGAGAATCAAGGGGGAAGGGGAGGAGAGCGTCGAAGGGGAGAGGAAGGAGTGCGTCGACGAGGAAGGGGGAGGAGAGCGTCGAAGGGGAGGGAAGGAATGCGTCAAGGGGGAAGGGGAGGGGGAGAAGAGCGTCGAGGTGGAAGGGAGCGTCGAAGGGGAGAGGAAGGAGTGCATCGAGGGGGAGGAGAGAGTCGAGGGGAAGGGAAGGGAGAGAGTCGAGAGGGAAGGGGTAGAGCGTCGAGGAAGAAGGGGAGGGGAGGAAAGAGTCGAGGGGGAAGGGGGAGGAGACGTCGAGGAAGAAGGGGATGGGGAGGAGAGCGTCGAGGGGGAAGGGGGTGAGGAGGAGAGCTTGAGGAGGAAGGGGATGAGGAGGAGAGCTTCGAGGGGGAAGGGGATGAGGAGGAGAGTGTCGAGGGAGGGGGAGGAGAGCGTCAAGAGGGAAGGGGAGGAGGAGAGCGTCGAAGGGGGAAAGGGAGAGCGTCGAGTGGGAAGAGGAGGGGGAGAGCGTCGAGGGGAGGAGAGCGTCGAGGGGGAGGAGAGCGTCGAGGGGAGGAGGAGAGAGCGTCAAGAGGGAAGGGGAGGAGGAGAGCGTCGAAGGGTAAAGCGTCGAGGGGGAGAAGAGCATCAAGGGGGAAGAGGAGGGGGAGAGCGTCGAGGGGGGAGGAGAGCAGATCGCTGGTCCAGGACCCCCTCGTACAGTTTACCTTGTATATCATGGAAAAGTCCTCAGAGCCTCAGTAACGCCTGCTCGCAAACTATGAAACCGCCAAAGTAATGGTGGATGAGGAATGTGGTGCAGAGAAGACCGGCAGCGGGAGCATAATCTGCCCACAGGAATCGCTGCTCTTATAAACGAGGTCAGAGATTTTCTGCTCTGTGACTAGAACTTGTCTACAAGTAACGACCCCCCCGTCGGTTCTTTTTGCCGTACTGGCCCCCGCCTTACCAGAGTGCCCCCCGCCTTACCAGAGTGCGCAGCCAGCATTCCTCGCAGTGCACGTGCCAGCACTGAATGGACGTCAGGGCATCGTGTACGAGTCCTGAGAGAAAAGAGGAGAGGATAGTAAGTGCGCGAATGGTCACCGCCGCTGCACATTAACCCTTAGGATGCAGCAAAAAAACATTACACCAAGAAGCTGAGACATTGCCTTGGATGCATTATTCCATATGTAGTGTGGCTAATGGTCGCGTAGTCGATGGGAGGTATGTGTCACAGAGATGGCTTGTCTCTGTGATGTAACCCAGAGTATTTTCTCTAGTGCATGAAAGCGCTAAGAGGTTTGTTTGTTGCACCTGTGACCGGGTTGCGGGTAGCCGTGAGATGGACGGGTCTGGCTACCCACATACCTCACATCTGGGTGTGGTTACAGCCTATACAATGGAGGCTGTTTGGCACACGGTCTGTGTGTTGGGAGAGAGAAGGCCTCCTGTGTGTATGGCTCCAGACCGAGCCTGAGTACTAGACATTACTCCAGCCTGTGTGCCCACAGGCCTGGAAGAGCAGGACCCTGCTATGGACAATCGTACTTTGTTTTCTTTCCGTTTTTGCTTCTGGATTTATGAAGGAATAAACCCACATGAACTTTTAAAGGAACGAGCCTCCTGTTTCCTGTCGCACCTGAGTGCAACCCCTACACATGATAATGACAGGATCTGCTACATCCACAAATCTCCATCTGAATATGGACCGGCTGGGAGGGTCTTGACCAGAACTCCTCAGGGCCGCACACTCCGGTCCATACTTTTCACATAAAATATGGATGTTTGAAACCCCCTAAGGAACAGGATCCACCAAAGTACAATCCAGTGGCAGACCACTAACCTAAGAGGTTGAGCCAATGGAAGAACAGCAGAAGCGGGCATTAAACCCCATTACTGTAAGACACAGCGGCACTATGGAAAATACTTGTCA
>JARQOD010000009.1:73134583-73192136 GCA_033576555.1 Oophaga sylvatica
GAATCAATTTCCTATGGTTAACCCTTCCCTGGCCGGCGCCCCCCGGCAGCTGGAAGAAGCACTTTGACTTGCAGATGACCTCCTCCCCCAGTGCTACAAGAGTCAATGTAAATGTGCGGCCACGGCTGACTGCACCCTCTGCCGGGGGCTCAGCTGGGCCCTGGGGTGCGAGGCCCACGCTCCAGAATAAATCTATAGGAATAGAAGACAAGGACGAGGAGGAGGAGGGCAAGAGAAGGAAACGAGGAGCGAGGATCTACACCCCCTGTGGATGCGGGCGCTATGCCCAAGCCCAATGTCAGGCCGGAGCACAGGGCTTGTCTAATTTATCAGTCTACAACCCCATTGACTTCAGTAGGGACATGATCCAATCGCAGCGGCGCGTGCAGCATGTTCACATGTGGTGCATCAGCGCAGAAAACAATGGTGGAGCAGTTCTTAGCTTCTGTAAAGCCCCGATTGACCCCGCACATCGGTCAGGACCAAACAATGCGTCCGAGGCAAATGGCGGCAGAACGCCAAGTCTGTGTCACCTGCAGCGACCAATCAGAGCGCAGTTTGCAGTTGGCCACTCAGTTCTGGCTTTGGGCGACGTGTCCACTTCACTTCCTAATAAATATAGTGGGATCGCTGGGATGTGCCCGCCGCCCGGGGCCACAGTACACGCCGCCTTCCATACACAGAATTGGCGCAATCAACACGTTTTTTCCTTTTGTGGAGCAGGAAGCAGCAGAAAAAATATTAAAGTGGATTCCTGGCACGGGCTGCACAGAACAGCGAGGCCGACACGTCCCGAGCCCGAGCCCCCAGCGATTCCCAGCCCAAGTGTTATCACATGGAGCATTACCACATCGCACAGCTGGCCTTACAAGGGGGTCTCTGCCGCCAGCACCACAGGGGTTAATCCACTGCCGAAGTGGAGCGTGGCATCACTGCGTTTCCCATGATCCCGCAGAGGACGCACCACTCACTGGGTAAAGAAAAGAAAAAAAATCGACTTCCAAACCAAAAACGTAAAGAAGAAAATCCCAAAAATAAATTACAATATTGTTAGACCCATTTCTGTCAGAAAATAAAAATGAAAAATAACCCACCCGTCAGAATCGGGAGCAGACCCCATCTGATAAAGGAAGATATTGGGGAACATTTGGAGTCTCTTCATTTATACTCAACATTGTAAACATAGAAGTTATATACATGTGCTTCGCGGGTCTCCACGTTTTCTTCTCTTCCCTGCTTTTTACAAAAAAAAAAATAATATATATATAAAATCACAAAACCGCACGAGGAGAAACGAGGACGACGTCCTTCAGAGACAGAACCACAGTGGGGTCGCCTGTACAGGTCCGCGCCGGGGACCATTGCTGGAAGTGTCCAGATCGGAGCGCGGAGGATGGGGGACGATGTAAACAAGAAAAAATAAGGGGCTTGTGGGCCGTCGAGTCCTCGGCTCTCGGTGACTTCATAGAGGAACATTAAAAATCAGCAGCAGGTACAGGGAGAAGAGAAAACGTACAGAGTGCTGCGGGGGAAGGGATCTGACGTCTCCCCCCGTTAGTGCCGACTGGAAGGAACAAAGCGAGGAGAAGATCTGGAAGCCACAAAGTCCAGGAAGGTCTCAACTTTCATTTAAAGTTTTATTTTCTCCACTACGGGTAAGAATGTCCGTCAGCTTCCAAATCTTCCTCTGTCACATTACAGACCCCGGCGAAGCCTCCGACTCCGGAAAATGGAGGCGCGAGGAGACCAGGGCGAGTGTTGAGTGAAATTGGAGCAATGGCAGTCTCTCACAAGTAGACGCGCCTGAGGTCCCCGGGTGCCGTGATGGTGTTACACTGTGGGCACAGCTTCTTCGCTCCCTGCAAAAGAGACAGGACGTCAGAAAACAAGGCGCCTCCTCCAATATGGCCGCCATTCCAGGCCCCGAGTCGTCCCCGGGTTCCCAAATCTGTATATTGTGTAGCGACAGCACCCACCTCCACAAAAATGCAGACGTCATATTCAGGACACTCTACGAGGGCGGCAGCCATATTGGCTGAACCTCAAGCAGGATGGAGTGGAAGACCCCCGTTCACTTGTATGTATGGGGGTCTCCTGACATCAGTCGGCGTTACCTGATCGTTACGTTCTTCTGGGAGATGAGGAGACAGCAGAGCTGCTCCACTGTCAGCCTGGAGACCCCACTCAGCACGCATGTGTATGTGCAGACCCCAGCAATCGCCAGAACAAGGTACTGTGCCATCTCCAGCCGCCGCAGACAGATGATGAGTGGAGGCGTCAGTGGTCAGACCCCATGTGGATACTTGACTGCTTGTGCCCATAATACCCCAGTAAGGACCATAAGACCACCACCATCAGAGGCTACAATTCAGCATATGTTTGGGGTTTCTCTCTCCCCCGAGCTGTCTCGTGGCGCTCTCTAACCTCTCGCACCTGTCCCTCTAGACAGCTTTTATTTGCGGGCCGAGATATTGGCTCCTTTCATCCGCGTACGTATGAGAATGCTTTCCTTCTGCACGCGATTCCGCGCCGCCCCGTCAAGCCTATTAAATCTTAAATTGTTTATTGCGAGATGGAAAAGGCGCGGGGGAGCAGGAAATCCAGCGGATGTGAGCGCAATCGTCAGGCGGGACCGTCCTGCTGCTCGCCATTAATTACCGTATTTTCCTAGTGTTTTATTATACAAGCTTTTCACTTTCATGTGTGAAACGGGGGCGGGACGCGATTCGCGGGACGCCGCCGATCCGCCACACGCGAGGATACAGCTGCAGCCGTTAAACCAGTGCAAATATGTGGGTGACCTGGTGTGAAGGGGGCCGGAGAGATCGGGGAGTCGCTGGGAGGGGTAAAGGGCAGACTTAACGAGATTACACACATCGACTTTGATCAAGACACAAAAGCAGCAAGGCGTTCCAGGCTTTTTACGGCCGTCTTCAGGCTACGTTTTAATGGCTACATTAGTAGGCGGCTATTTCAGGCAGGGACGACTGGTTTCATAAATTGAGGGTCTGAGAGGTGGGGGGCTCGGGTGGAACATGAGAGCACGCTTATTAATGGTTTCCCAGCACCAAGGGCCTTACTGAGCCTTTCCTCCCCCGGCCGGGAGCTCGCTGCCGACAATGTGCTCATATTCAGGGCTGCCGCGGCTGGCTACAGCAACGCTGCCGACAATCTGCGCTCTGCCCACCACCCCGGCCATGCTAGCACCACACGCTCCCTGGCCGGCTACTGGGGGCGCTATCCTGCAAACAGCAGGTAATTCACGTACAGCAAAAGTTCTGAAAACAAGAAAGGTTTCTTAAGGTGCGAGCAGGACAGAGACAGAAGGACACTGCCAAGTGCCGTGCAACTGCATATTACAATCATACCACTGGGGGCAGAAAAGAGCACACAGGTAGGGGAGGAGAGAATCTAGGGGGGAAGGGGAGGAGAGAATCTAGGGGGGAAGGGGAGGAGAGAATCGAGGGGGGAAGGGGAGGAGAGAATCGAGGGGGGAAGGGGAGGAGAGAATCGAAGGGGGGAAGGGAGCGTTGAGGGAAGGGAGGGGAAGAGAAGTGCGTCGAGGGGGAAGGGGAGGGGGAGAAGAGCGTCGAGGGGGAAGGGGGGGGGAGCGTTGAAGGGGAGAGGAAGGAGTGCGTCGAGGAGGAAGGGGAGGGGGAGGAGAGGATCGAGGGGGGAAGGGGAGGAGAGAATCGAGGGGGAAAGGGGAGGAGAGAATCGAGGGGGAAGGGGAGGAGAGAATCGAGGGGGAAAGGGGAGGAGAGAATCAAGGGGGAAGGGGAGGAGAGCGTCGAAGGGGAGAGGAAGGAGTGCGTCGACGAGGAAGGGGGAGGAGAGCGTCGAAGGGGAGGGGAAGGAATGCGTCAAGGGGGAAGGGGAGGGGGAGAAGAGCGTCGAGGTGGAAGGGAGCGTCGAAGGGGAGAGGAAGGAGTGCATCGAGGGGGAGGAGAGAGTCGAGGGGAAGGGAAGGGAGAGAGTCGAGAGGGAAGGGGTAGAGCGTCGAGGAAGAAGGGGAGGGGAGGAAAGAGTCGAGGGGGAAGGGGGAGGAGAGCGTCGAGGAAGAAGGGGATGGGGAGGAGAGCGTCGAGGGGGAAGGGGGTGAGGAGGAGAGCTTGAGGAGGAAGGGGATGAGGAGGAGAGCTTCGAGGGGGAAGGGGATGAGGAGGAGAGTGTCGAGGGGGGGAGGAGAGCGTCAAGAGGGAAGGGGAGGAGGAGAGCGTCGAAGGGGGAAAGGGAGAGCGTCGAGTGGGAAGAGGAGGGGGAGAGCGTCGAGGAGGAGGAGAGCGTCGAGGGGGAGGAGAGCGTCGAGGGGGAGGAGGAGAGCGTCAAGAGGGAAGGGGAGGAGGAGAGCGTCGAAGGGTAAAGCGTCGAGGGGGAAGGAGGCATCAAGGGGGAAGAGGAGGGGGAGAGCGTCGAGGGGGGAGGAGAGCAGATCGCTGGTCCAGGACCCCTCGTACAGTTTACCTTGTATATCATGGAAAAGTCCTCAGAGCCTCAGTAACGCCTGCTCGCAAACTATGAAACCGCCAAAGTAATGGTGGATGAGGAATGTGGTGCAGAGAAGACCGGCAGCGGGAGCATAATCTGCCCACAGGAATCGCTGCTCTTATAAACGAGGTCAGAGATTTTCTGCTCTGTGACTAGAACTTGTCTACAAGTAACGACCCCCCCGTCGGTTCTTTTTGCCGTACTGGCCCCCGCCTTACCAGAGTCCCCCCCGCCTTACCAGAGTGCGCAGCCAGCATTCCTCGCAGTGCACGTGCCAGCACTGAATGGACGTCAGGGGCATCGTGTACGAGTCCTGAGAGAAAAGAGGAGAGGATAGTAAGTGCGCGAATGGTCACCGCCGCTGCACATTAACCCTTAGGATGCAGCAAAAAAACATTACACCAAGAAGCTGAGACATTGCCTTGGATGCATTATTCCATATGTAGTGTGGCTAATGGTCGCGTAGTCGATGGGAGGTATGTGTCACAGAGATGGCTTGTCTCTGTGATGTAACCCAGAGTATTTTCTCTAGTGCATGAAAGCGCTAAGAGGTTTGTTTGTTGCACCTGTGACCGGGTTGCGGGTAGCCGTGAGATGGACGGGTCTGGCTACCCACATACCTCACATCTGGGTGTGGTTACAGCCTATACAATGGAGGCTGTTTGGCACACGGTCTGTGTGTTGGGAGAGAGAAGGCCTCCTGTGTGTATGGCTCCAGACCGAGCCTGAGTACTAGACATTACTCCAGCCTGTGTGCCCACAGGCCTGGAAGAGCAGGACCCTGCTATGGACAATCGTACTTTGTTTTCTTTCCGTTTTTGCTTCTGGATTTATGAAGGAATAAACCCACATGAACTTTTAAAGGAACGAGCCTCCTGTTTCCTGTCGCACCTGAGTGCAACCCCTACACATGATAATGACAGGATCTGCTACATCCACAAATCTCCATCTGAATATGGACCGGCTGGGAGGGTCTTGACCAGAACTCCTCAGGGCCGCACACTCCGGTCCATACTTTTCACATAAAATATGGATGTTTGAAACCCCCTAAGGAACAGGATCCACCAAAGTACAATCCAGTGGCAGACCACTAACCTAAGAGGTTGAGCCAATGGGAAGAACAGCAGAAGCGGGCATTAAACCCATTACTGTAAGACACAGCGGCACTATGGAAAATACTTGTCAGTCACTTGCTTTTGCTGGGAAATAGTGAATTCACCCACGAGATGGTGCAGCAATTATAATCAGCCAATCTCTGCAGCGTACTACTCCTTATGCAGTGAGTAATTGGCTGATGGAGCTTCGACCGGACCCCAGAAGCTGCCAGTGACCCCCCACAGCCATGACGTACTCACCATGCAGATGAGGCATTTGTAGCGGTCTCCTCGGGAGAGTTGTCTTTCCAGTTCCCGGATTCGCGCCTTTAATGCTTCAAACGTCGTCACTGCCGATTGTTCTGTGATCCTGAAACAGAAAAAAAACCAAAGCGGATTGTAAGCACTTCATCCATTCATTCATCCATCCATCCCTTAATTCATCCATCCATCCCTTCATTCATTCATCCATCCATCCATCCATATTCTTCCCAAGTAACGTGACTGCAGAGTAAAAGTCAAAAGACGTCACATGGGCCGTCTGCACCGGGACCGTCATGGCCGCTGCTCACTACAGCCAGAACAGAGCCGATACTCCTCCAACAGTCGGGCGAACATGTGGGAACAGCATATAAAGCGGCACAGACAGCCATGTAATGGGATTATTACAGGATCTGGGCACAATGATTTTTTTTGCAGGAGGATAAGGTCTAATACAAAAGGCAATCAATAGCCGGACTGCGGATCAGCCGCTAGTTAGCTGGAAAATTAACGCGCTGCTCGCTGCGTCACGCTGCAGGGAGCCGGGACAAATCAATGGCGGGGGTATTGATTTAGTTATTATCACTTCATACGCTCGCAGACATTGTTAAATATCCATTTATTAACAAGAGACGGAGCCGCGAGCGAGGATTCCTCAGATCCGGGGCCTTCATCTGCTGCTAATCAAAAGAGCGCCAGAGACCCCGACACAAGGGGGATGTTTTACATGGCCGTTTCCCTCACCCCTGCTGCCTGCAAACTAGGCGAAAATCCTGCGCCCGCCGCTCTCCGCATGAGCGTGCCGGGACAAACGGTGGAGTCAGCGCCTGCTGGGACGGATCACAGGCAGAACGTGGCAGGAGGCCGCTAACCCAGCGCTTACCGAGAGGACGGGGGACACGAAGAATGCAGGGAATGGGGAGAGAATGCAAAATGGCCTAAAAGAAAAATATTCTCCCCATCACTGCAATGTTTCACCCGAAACCTCAACCTGACAACCAAAAATACACAGATCCCAGAATTCTACACCCGCTCCTCCGCTCTGTGACAACGGTATACAGCACCAACTATTACTGCTGACAACCTGCCTGTATATAGTGAGGTCAGCCCCGCCCAAGAGATGACATCACATAATCAGACCACACCCCTTATACACCAGCTATTACTGCGGACAACCTGCCTGTATATAGTGAGGTCAGCCCCGCCCCAGAGATGACATCACATAATCAGACCACACCCCTTATACACCAGCTATTACTGCGGACAACCTGCCTGTATATAGTGAGGTCAGCCCCGCCCCAGAGATGACATCACATAATCAGACCACACCCCTTATACACCAGCTATTACTGCTGACAACCTGCCTGTATATAGTGAGGTCAGCCCCGCCCCAGAGATGACATCACATAATCAGACCACACCCCTTATACACCAGCTATTACTGCGGACAACCTGCCTGTATATAGTGAGGTCAGCCCCGCCCCAGAGATGACATCACATAATCAGACCACACCCCTTATACACCAGCTATTACTGCTGACAACCTGCCTGTATATAGTGAGGTCAGCCCCGCCCCAGAGATGACATCACATAATCAGACCACACCCCCTATATACCAGCCATTACTGCTGACAACCTGCCTGTATATAGTGAGGTCAGCCCCGCCCCAGAGATGACATCACATAATCAGACCACACCCCTTATACACCAGCTATTACTGCGGACAACCTGCCTGTATATAGTGAGGTCAGCCCCGCCCCAGAGATGACATCACATAATCAGACCACACCCCTTATACACCAGCTATTACTGCTGACAACCTGCCTGTATATAGTGAGGTCAGCCCCGCCCCAGAGATGACATCACATAATCAGACCACACCCCTTATACACCAGCTATTACTGCGGACAACCTGCCTGTATATAGTGAGGTCAGCCCCGCCCCAGAGATGACATCACATAATCAGACCACACCCCTTATACACCAGCTATTACTGCTGACAACCTGCCTGTATATAGTGAGGTCAGCCCCGCCCCAGAGATGACATCACATAATCAGACCACACCCCCTATATACCAGCCATTACTGCTGACAACCTGCCTGTATATAGTGAGAGGTTGTCAGCCCCACCCCCGGAGATGACATCACATAATCAGACCACACCCCTTATATACCAGCTATTACTGCTGACAACCTGCCTGTATATAGTGAGAGATTGTCAGCCCTGCCCCAGAGATGACATCACAATCAGACCACACCCCTTATATACCAGCTATTACTGCTGACAACCTGCCTGTATATAGTGAGAGGTTGTCAGCCGCGCCCCAGAGATGACATCACAATCAGACCACACCCATTATATACCAGCTATTACTGCTGACAACCTGCCTGTATATAGTGAGAGGTTGTCAGCCCCGCCCCAGAGATGACATCACAATCAGACCACACCCCTTATATACCAGCTATTACTGCTGACAACCTGCCTGTATATAGTGAGAGGTTGTCAGCCCCGCCCCAGAGATGACATCACAATCAGACCACACCCCTTATATACCAGCTATTACTGCTGACAACCTGCCTGTATATAGTGAGAGGTTGTCAGCCCCGCCCCAGAGATGACATCACTGAACGAGTAATTACAATGTAACATTGTTACTGCTTTTTCTAAATAAAAAACAAACAAAACTCCAGGAACACCTTTTAAGAAATAAACGGATGGGGACTACGCGCGCCTGTGATGGGGAGGGTGCCCCTGTGATGGGGAGGGCGCCCCTGTGATGGGGAGGGCGCCCCTGTGATGGAGACGGCGCCCCTGTGATGGAGACGGCGCCCCTGTGATGGAGACGGCGCCCCTGTGATGGAGACGGCGCCCCTGTGATGGGGACGGCGCCCCTGTGATGGGGACGGCGCCCCTGTGATGGGGACGGCGCGCCTGTTATGGGGACGGCGCGCCTGTTATGGGGACGGCGCGCCTGTGATGGGGACGGCGCGCCTGTGATGGGGACGGCACGCTTGTGATGGCGCGCCTGTGATAGGGATGGCGTGCTTGTGGAGACGTTTATTCTTCAGAGAGTTGCACTAAATATTTCATGTATTTTAATAAAACTCTGTACGCGGTAGGAGACATAATCCCACATTCATCACAGGCGTCAGATCCGAGGATCTTCGTGGCCTCTGTCCTCGGCACGCGGTGCCGGCAGTCTCCCACCTGACCCTGGTGCTCCCAGCTCCTCCGACGCTCGTTTATCAGAAGTTTACTTATAGCCACAGCTTTGTTGCTCAAAATTAAATTGAGCAATCTCCGCGCAGTCCCCGAGGAGCGCGCCAAGGCGCTCTGTTAATTAAATTATCTCTGAATTTGCAGGAGCAGAATCTTAATTGACTCTGGATTGTGTGAGTGGCGAGATCACACAAGGACTGGAGAGGATGCGGATCATCCCCGCGCTGGAGAATGCTCTCGGATGCAGAGCAGACTCCTGTGGCATCACAGGGCGCCTCCAGTCCAAAACCCAAAGATACAGAACCAGACGAATACACGACAGTGGGCCTCTACATTCCAAATCTGGAGAACTCTCTCGGGTGGCAGAGCAGACTACTGTGGCATCACAGGACACCTCCAGCCCAAAGATACACGACCGTGCCAACTACATCCCGCGCTGGAGAACTCTCTCGGGTGGCAGAGCAGACTTCTGTGGCATCACAGGACACCTCCAGCCCAAAGATACAGAGCCAGACGAATACACGACCGTGTCAACTGCATCCCCGCACTGGAGAACGCTCTCGGGGGGCAGAGCAGACTCCTGTGGCATTGCAGGGCGCCTCCAGCCCAAAGATACAGAGCCAGACGAATACACGACCGTGTCAACTGCATCCCCGCACTGGAGAACGCTCTCGGGGGGCAGAGCAGACTCCTGTGGCATCGCAGGGCGCCTCCAGTGCAAAACAAAGATACAGAACCAGACAAATACATGACTGTGCCCCTACATCCCTGCGCTGGAGAACGCTCCAGGGGCAGAGCAGACTCCTGCTGTGGCATCGCAGGGCGCCTCCAGCCAAAACACAAAGATACAGAACCAGACAAATACACGACTGTGCCCTCTACATCCCTGCGCTGGAGAACGCTCCGGGGCAGAGCAGACTCCTTGTGGCATCGCAGGGCGCCTCTAGTCCAAAGATACAGAACCAGATGAATACACAACCGTGCCAACTACATCCCCGCGCTAGAGAACACTCTCGGTGCAGAGCAGACTCCTTGTGGCATCGCAGGGCGCCTCTACTCCAAAGATACAGAACCAGACGAATACACAACCGTGCCAACTACATCCCCGCGCTAGAGAACACTCTCGGGTGCAGAGCAGACTCCTTGTGGCATCGCAGGGCACCTCCAGCCCAAAGATACAGAACCAGACGAATACACGACCGTGCCAACTACATCCCCGCGCTAGAGAACACTCTCGGGTGCAGGGCAAACTCCTGTGGCATCGCAGGGCACCTCCAGCCCAAAGATACAGAACCAGATGAATACACGACCGTGACCTCTTCATCCTCAAGCTGCTGCTGCACTACAGGCTTCACGCTTGATCTGGGATTACCATGGTAACAAAAGGCTAACGCCACTTCCTGTCATGTGACCTACAAGCAGTTTACGAATGTTACCATGGCAACCTCCGAGCAAGCACAACATGCTCGTATCACACATTTGTACAGGGCAGTTTTCATAGGATTTGCCGCCATCTTCCTGTTCTGCATCACATATGCACAGAAAATGTCCAAATTAGACCAGGACTAGAAACCGCACCTGCACTTAGACCGGCTCACACGGCACATTGGTTTGTTACACTGTATCAGCACAAGACAGCTAACAATGACACATTGTAACAAAGCACCAGCTGTGTGAGCAAGTGAGTTATGTTGTTGCAGAGCTGGAAGATAACGGGACGTGACCTGACATTTCTCCCAGACGAGTGCTCGTCATCGCCAGCCTCCCCCAGGCAATTATCTCAGGGGCGGCGTGTGAATAGGGCCTAGGTGGCAGGTTTGGCAGAGGTTGGGACTATCAGCACCGCAGGACACAGCTTCCTCCTAACCCAAAGCAATTTTAGTGCCACGAGAGGCGACGACAGGGCTGGCAGCCGACGCTGGAAACAGCATAAAGCTGCTCCTCAGAGAACGAGACTGATCTCCCGGAAAATCCAGAACCTGTCCATGAAGCCCCAAGCCTGGCGGTGCCCCGGGAATACGGGGGAGAAAACCGAGCCCCACCCACTCAGGGGTGAAAGGTCCCAGGTGACCTGCACTACCTTCTCCGGCATCTACAGGTTAATGAGCCCATCACCAGTAACTCGGCTGCCAACGAGCAATGCTGCAGTGTAAAGCAAGCGCAGCAGTACAAGCCGATGAGGAGCGGCGTGTCACCGCTCTGATCTGCAGTGACTGATCACAGCACGTTGTACAGGATTTATATTCCTGACACACTGTGACGCCACCATGGGCTCCATGTTGTGGCTGGCACAGCTCTACCGCTCGCTCACAGCAGAGTTGGACGAGCTACAATTACCGGATCACGACCTGTAGAGATGGCAGCTGCTGTATGCTTGGTGTGGCGGGTACATGAGCGGACGCCATGTTCACTGATCCTCTACAATGAGGCGACGTCTGGGGCTGGGACTTGTGTCCTCACCTGTGACCGTCGTCGCGCTCATTTGGCTCGAGCCCGAGAATCGCGGCTGCCAATCGCCACAATTGTTCAGTGCGTGTCATGAATTAATAACCAGAACACGGCGTCTAACTGCACGGCACGGCAGACGCTTTCTGAGCTGCTACCCGTCCGGCACGAGGCTGCACAGACGCAGTGTGAAGGTCAAAGCCCACAGAAGCAAAATCGCTCATTGACAACCCTTTATGTCCCAACTGTGAATAAGAAAGATACTTTCCTCCATGGTCGGTTTTCTGACGATTCGTGGCATTTCCATAGTGGCTGCTGATCGCTGCAGATGTCTGTCCGATGGAACTGTGCAGGCTGCAGCCAATCAGCAGCCACTAATAGAAATGTCACGAGATTGTCGGACACAGCGCTACAGAGCGCCCTGGCCTTTACTCTTTTGTTCCGCTCGTAGGGACATTCAATAAGAGTTGACAACCCCTATATCCCCCCGAGTCTGTTGCCACGGCTACACTGGATCCCATGGGTCTGCGCTGACGGCTTCCACGCTCACATGATCTCTGCAGCCAATCCGGCCAGAAATGACAAATCACACGCACAAGTAATCACTAACCAGCGGAGACACAACTGGACCGGAGGGGACGTAGTTCAGGGTAAATTTATATCCTATTGGGTTTGCTGCTGTCAAGAAAGTTTACAAAACAAGAAAGTCTCATGCAATCCCTAATATGAGGTCAATCTTCCATGGATGTCTGTGCAAAAACTAGGAGTTGGGACAGATGTGACCTCTGTGCCGCGGATCTCTTCAGTGCATGGATCGCAGACTGTCCTGTGCCGCGGATCTCTCAGTGCATGGATCGCAGACTGTCCTGTGCCGGGGAAATCTCTTCAGTGCATGGGACGCAGACTGTCCTGTGCTGCGGATCTCTTCAGTGCATGGATCGCAGACTTCCTGTGCGCGGATCTCTTCAGTGCATGGGATCGCAGACTGTCTGTCCCGCAGATCTCTTCAGTGCATGGATCGCATGACTGTCCTGTGCCGCAGATCTCTTCAGTGCATGGATCGCAGACTTCTGTGCCGCAGATCTTCAGTGCATGGGATCGCAGACTGTCCTGTGCCGCGATCTCTTCAGTGCATGGGATCGCAGACTTCCTGTGCCGCAGATCTCTTCAGTGCATGGGATCGCAGACTGTCCTGTGCCGCGGATCTCTTCAGTGCATGGGATCGCAGACTGTCCTGTGCTGCGGATCTCTTCAGTGCATGGGATCGCAGACTGTCCTGTGCCGCGGATCTCTTCAGTGCATGGGATCGCAGACTGTCCTGTGCCGCAGATCTCTTCAGTGCATGGGATCGCAGACTGTCCTGTGCCGCAGATCTCTTCAGTGCATGGGATCGCAGACTTTCCTGTGCCGCAGATCTCTTCAGTGCATGGGATCGCAGACTGTCCTGTGCCGCAGATCTCTTCAGTGCATGGGATCGCAGACTGTCCTGTGCCGCGGATCTCTTCAGTGCATGGGATCGCAGACAGTCCTGTGCAGCGGAGAGACCTCTGTGCCGCAGATCTCTTCAATGCATGGGATCGCAGACAGTCTTATGCAGCGGACGAGACCTCTTTGCCGCAGATCTCTTCAGTGCATGGGATCATTGACTGTCCTATGCCGCGGACGAGACCTCTGTGCCGCAGATCTCTTCAGTGCATGGGATCATTGACTGTCCTATGCCGCGGACGAGACCTCTGTGCCGCAGATCTCTTCAGTGCATGGGATTGCAGACTGTCAAGTTACAGAGCGAATCCACGGACCAAGAGGAAAGTTACAGAGAAGCTGCAGCAGTAAAGGAGACAGACACAAGGATATTGGGTATTTTCACAGGGTCTGTAATCCGCGCAGGCCCCTCTCCCGGAGCATGCCTTTCCTTGCACCTGATTAATGATCTTGTCGTGGTGATGGATGACCCACCCCAGCAGATTAGAGTCTCCTGTTCCACCCACCGTCCTCCGCTCCCTCCTCTGCCACTTCTGGAGGTCCTCCCGCACCGGCGCTGGAAATATTACAGAATTATTAAATAAACATTGGCGCGTCATGTCTCTTCCTATAGCGCGCCGCTCGCCCGCTCCTTGTCCTGTTTGCTTTCACGCTGACACCAAACAGCTGGAGTGATTCATTGGGAGGCTGGCAGAGACATTTCGTGTCATATATCATGCCGGGAAGAGCCGTTCCCTGCCCTGACGGAGATAAAGTGATCGACCGCGACCGGCTGGAATGAATTTATGACAACACAAAATTGAGGAAAACAAATGGGAGGTGACCCGGTGGGCTCGTCACCCGCAGCACTTCCGTGGCCGCAATCTAGCTTGGCGGCAAAAATAACAGGAAAAATTGAACATTGACGTTTTGGATTAAGTTGCCAGCCCTGTAACCTCAGAGCTGCGCTCTCCAACCAATGGCTTATCAGCTGTGCAACACTACAACTCCCAGCATGCCAATGTCTTAAAGAGACACAAACACAGCTCTAGTAAAATGCAGGTAGCTAAGAACTTAAAGGGAGTGTGTCATCAGAAAGAAAATCTATTGTTTGCATTGGGTTTCTTTGTGTTACGTTAGTTTCCTTTTAATTTTTGACAATGTTTTTATTTCCATATAACAACCTGCATGAAAAATAAAAAAATAGAAATCTCACAGCTCTCACACACCGGTCGCTGCGGCTTCTCTACTCAAACGGCGAGTATCAGGAGATGCACACGTAGATTGTGAGCAATGAGAAGACTGACCAACTCGTGTCAACGCATCTAATGTGCATGTCACAGTCATAGTGCAGGGAGGGGGAGCTGGTGAGCTGTGACATACCCAAGGTGAAATCTGTGTTATTAGCTGTATATAGAGGTGTTATCAGTAATTGTACAGGAGGGGGAGCAGGTGAGCTGTGACATCCCCTATGGCAAATGCTGTGTTATTAGCTGTATATAGAGGTGTTATCAGTCATTGTACAGGAGGGGGAGATGAGCTGTAACATCATGTATTGTGAATGGTGGATCCTGTGTTAACTAATTTATATAGAGGTGTTATCACTCACTGTACAGACGGAGGAGATGAGCTGTGACATCCACATGGTGAAATCTTTGTTATTAGCTGTATATAGAGGTGTTATCAGTCATTGTACAGGAAGAGGCGGAGGTAAACTGTGACATCACCTATTGTGAATGTGGATCCTCTGTGCTATCAGTCACTGTACAGGAGGAAAGGAGGTGAGCTGTGACATCACTCACTGTGAATAGGGGATCCTGTGTACTCTCATACATTGCAATCCTTTCTCTGATGATTATGAAACTGCTGTAAACTATTCTTGTATGAATCCATAACAGCCGCAGTGATCAGTGGGAAAATTATTCTGTTTATAAAAAAGGTCAAAAAAGCAAACAAAAATAAATTTAACTCAAAAACCTGATGTAAATGTTCCTTATCTGATGACACCATCGGTTTAATGAAGTAATTAGTGACTGACGGGAGAACTTTCCTGACACATGAATTCGTGCCGAGCACAGGACTGCTCCTTGTAGGTCCAAGATGCAGAATGACTGGAAGATTTTCACAATGAGATGATCGCTCACGGAGAGCGAAGGCGCCGTGACACCGGTGATGAAGCTCGGCTTATCCAACAGATTTGTTTTGGTAAATGTTAATCGGGAGGCAAAACACAAAGCGATCAATAACTGCGTTTTTTTTTTTAAAAGAAAAAAATAGAAAAGTCCAAGTTATGAAAAATGAAGCTGCTCAGGGCCCGGCCTAAAGAGCTCCAGGCCTCGGCCGCCCTCAGCGCCAAACAAGAAAAATGAAACCAATTTAGCTCCAGATTAAGAAACAGAAACTGGAGATGAATCAATTTAGCCTGCCGGGCCGGGTCGCCATATATCACGGCTCAGCGCCGGAGCAGTTAGCGAGCAGATGGTGCACGCTCCCCCCGCACGCACTTTCCTTTTGAATACACATCAGGCTGCAGCTCTGTGATCAATTCATTTCCCTGACACACTTGCACAGATACACCTGGGGCAATATGTCCGACCGGCAGGAACACCGAGGATGGGACTATTTATTACAGGAAAATCCAGTCTTCTAAGGATAGTAATAAGAGTCTCTCGCGGGACGGAGGACGGATGACTGGAGCCTGCTGCTGGGACAGGTGATAAATGGGGGGACAGCGGCCCTCGCTGTATATCAATTGGTAAACTGAAAGGACTAGCGATTTCCTCTGGATGCTCAGCGACCGCTACCTGCCACCACCACCATCAGATTAGGACCACCGCAGCAACGAGCGGCCACGTACGAGGGTCATTTCTGGAAACTATGCTGCATCCCGTCACTATTCCCATCACACCAGGGCTCACTGGTTCCTAATAACATCCCTTACAATGGATATTGCAGCAACGTAAAGTAATTGTGGGTTTGTCCCCCATTCCCCAGAGACATCCCCTTTAATGTGGCCAGAGTGCGGCTCCTGAGACCCAGCTCCTTACAAGTCTTGCATTTGGAGAGGAGAGCATCTGAATGTTAGTGAAGGGTTTCATCCACAGAAAGCAAGCAGAGATCTTACAGGAGTTGTCTCATCTTGTTAAAATGGATAAAATTGGAAAGTGCTTGCAATAACAAGTATTCGAGCAGCGGTGGCCGGAGTCCTATCCCAGGGGTGCACACTCTTTTATATGGATCATGTAAGCGCTGCTCCGAAGCTGGATCTGCCCGGCCGCTGCGCTCCCCTGATGCTGCAGAGGAGAAGAAGCCTTGGCTCACGGCATCAGAGAGCAGTTTGGATTAGCAGCGACCATGTTGCTGGTCTGAATAGTCAATGATCAGGAGCGCACTAATCCCCCCGGCAAACAGGGTGTCGGCATACAGGGGAGCGGTGCATGACTGAATATGGAGTGAGCTCCACCAAAAAATGAGAACGCAGCAGCTACAGTCCCTACAAAACGCCGCGGCTACCACTCACTTCTCAATGTCGCTGTTCTTACACGTCTTCTGCATCGCATCCTGTTTACTGCTCTCTCCGTTACTCGTTGATGGCATTTCTGCAACAGAAGTAAACCCCAAATTATCCCAATACCCAAACAGAAGTGCTCAGAACGGGGCATCGCCAATACTACAGATTAACCCCTCCAGTCCCCCATGGAGAGAGACACTACCGAGTGACATTACTCGTCTTCTCCAGAATGATGCCATTTCATGTCGGGGTCCCAGACTCACCATCGTTGCTCCACTTGGAGAACTCTGTTGTTATTCTGGTGCTGGGCGTTCCTCCGCTGTCATTAAGGAAACATACAATGTCTCTATTAATATCCTTATGTACTAACACAAGTGATTGGTCGGTCAGACGGCGCACGGCACTCACTTTAATACTGCTCCCCGGAGCGCCTCTCTTTCCTTGGCTTCTCCAGGTTCCTCTCCGGTACATGGGATGACGTCGGCTTCTGTGTACCTAGAAAACGAGTTGTCAAGGAAAAGATAGGGTGGAGAGCAGAAGTGATCGGATCATGGTGGAAATTTCACAATGGACAAGACAATGCGTTACAGGGGTTCTCTAGCACATCAGGAGGTGAGGGGTGCAGACGACAGGCACCTGCCAGGACTTATGCACCGGACCGAATCATTAGAGACAAGCATGATCCTCGTGATAGCAGGCGGCTGTGGACCAGACCTGGCAGCAGCGGTCATCTGCACCCCCACCTCCCGATGCAGAAGGACCCCGTTAGACGTCATCTGCCCATCAGCTCTGTGAAAGGATACTGCGCTTTGCCGTATTCCAGAGTGTCGTCCCCATCGACGTCCAGATCGGCGTCGCTGTCGTGCGTTTCTTTGCTGCTGCACATTATAAATCCAGATCCTGGAAATGAAGCAAGAAACACATTTAGGAACAGCAACCGGGCTGAACGTGGTCATTTCATGGGGCTATTCCCCCATAACCTAAGGGAAATACAAAGTTATGGAGAAGCACAAGTTCTACGATGGGGTCTGTGCACAAGAGCTTACACTCTGAACCCCCAGAGATGAAGAGGCCCACGTGATGGTGCTGCATGATGACCGCACTAACCAATGCCGAAGGACAACCGGTCAAACCCAGGGCGGCAGACAGCAGCTGCATGGCGGATGGCAGAGTGGCCGGCTGCACGTGTGTGGCCCTGCTGACCTGGCAGCTGCAATACTACAGCCTGCGTGCACATGATATACAGGAGGCGACAAGTGAAAGAAAGATCTACAATAACGGAGCGCACCCACTAATTTAATTTGTGAACAGATCATAACCGAGATTAATGGGCTCATAAAGCAACGCACGAGCCGCAGGTGCTGCCTGACAACAGTTCCTGGAAGCCAAGGTGAAGCAGCCGCGCCAGATCCTGCCAGGGTTACACATTTGGTGACAGTTTTAAGCCGCGTCCCTGTGGAGGATGACCCCCGATTTCCTGCTGTCGCCTGTGTGTCCGCGCCAGTGAAAACGTGAAGCAGCTGTTCAAATATTTGACGTCTGAAACCGCTTGATTCGGTGCCGGCGGCCGAGGGGAGCTTGGATTTGTGTGTAGTAATGAAGAAAAAAAATGGATTTGCAGCCGGAGTGTGTAACGACTCTTGTTGACACTGTACAGAGCAGCGCTCGCCCCCGTCACTGCCAGGTATCGGAGGCTGTCGGGCGCTGGAACAGGGTGACCTTTGTAAAACTCTGCAATCAACCTTGTTACATGAGGGCTACATGTGTACGGATGATCAGAACGGCGACCTGAACAGGAAAAGCTAAAGGTCAGAGGAAAACGCAAATCAAAGACCCAACGTGTTACAAGCCACGTGGACGTATAATTGGCTAATAGATGAGAACGACAGGCGAGGAAGCAGGAGGATCTGCGGGCGGACACATGGACAGCCGCGGACGCTTCATCCGCTAATTACGCCAATGTGAACCGAGACTTCTCGTACTTTCTTCTAGACAGACGGCAGCGGACACGGATCTGTCCAGGAGGCTTCCACAAGGTCTGCAAACAAAGAACGTGAATATAAAACCAACACTTGGCCTCCGATTCACCAGGACCGGTGTTTTGTATGCCAGACATGATGAACAACAGAACGAGCGGCTCTTACCAAATCTGACGCATCTTTCTGCTGCCTTGCACCGTTGTAAGTTACTCCTCGTGTACATGTTGGCCGCCACTTGTACCGCTCCTCCTCCACTGCATCGGCCTCGCCGACTCACAAGCTCTGCTCACTTTACAATACTCCTCCTCCGCTGCATCGCCTCGCCGACTCACAAGCTCTGCTCACTTTACAATACTCCTCCTCCGCTGCATCGCCTCGCCGACTCACAAGCTCTGCTCACTTACAAATACTCCTCCTCCGCTGCATCGCCTCGCTGACTCACAAGCTCTGCTCACTTTACATACTCCTCCTCCGCTGCATCGGACTCGCCGACTCACAAGCTCTGCTCACTTTACAATACTCCTCCTCCGCTGCATCGCCTCGCCGACTCACAAGCTCTGCTCACTTTACAATACTCCTCCTCCGCTGCATCGCCTCGCCGACTCACAAGCTCTGCTCACTTTACAATACTCCTCCTCCGCTGCATCGCCTCGCTGACTCACAAGCTCTGCTCACTTTACAATACTCCTCCTCCGCTGCATCGGACTCGCCGACTCACAAGCTCTGCTCACTTTACAATAGGCTGTCGGAGCGGATCGGGGGGGACGGGCGTAAAGACTGAAGCTGCGACTCAACCTCACACCAGAAGTCTGAGAACATATTAATGAACCTGTCTCTTTGGCTAAAAGGTTGTCCGATAATATATAAAGGAGCTTTCTATCTGCCAGTGATGGCCCTCAGCTTATAATCCCGACTGCAATGCGCCCCTCACAATCTCAGCATTGTAAGACCCCGGAGGGTAGACCCCCACTAATCTTCCTAAAGATGTGCCTTCACTTTACAGGAACACCCCCTCAATGACGCCGCTCTGCGCTCTGGGGATACGGCAGAGTCTTGCTCGGTCGCCATTGTATGGTAGTGTAAACCCTCAGTGCACGGCGCCATTATTCTCAGCCCCATTACTTACCGCGGTGCACACAGCCATATACCGGAAAACAAAGGGCCAGAATTTAGTCGGCACCAATTAATCTACAGAAATTAGGAGAGGCCGGGGATCCCACCTCGTGCTGTAACACGTTTATTTTGTGATGGGAGCTACGCTGTAAATAAATGAAAAGAGACATTCCGGACTCGTGATGAGTTAAGGATAATAAAGATTGACCCGGGGGCTCGGGGGCCACACAAACACCGCGCACACAAAGTTGTGGCCTGTCTCCTCGGCTGATCGCTGGCAGGCAGAGGCAATTTCCGTGGCTGCGGTGACTGGCACCTCTATAAACCTCCTGACAGTCAGGAGACAAACTCCTCCGATCAATCACGCGCGCCCATCAACACCACTTACACCCCGCGCCGCTGACACTGCACCACCGGCTGCAAATCAACCATTTGTAATGAAGCGCAGAGACCCCCCCAAAAGCGGATTCACAAGGACAAAACTGCATCCTGCAAGATAACCCTCCAGAAGTGGTCGACGGTCGCTGCGCACCGGCTGCAGACAGTCGCCTTTTACTCAAATGTTGGGAATTTCCAAACGCACTTTACGGTTTAACTCTTTGTAGACCAGGGAATTTTTCATGTTCTGCGAGTATAATAATAATTATTTAATCATTTTCCATCCCCAGGCGTCCAGCGCTTGTTTTATGTGCGACGAGCTGCAGCTGTGAATCACGCCAGTCACTGACAAACGGGAAATGAAACGTTTGTGGGGTTCGTTCACTGTGTGGTTAAAGGACCTGGCAGTGCGGGTCACCGGCTCCGCGACGGTCTCCAGGTAAGTACGACTGCATCAAAACCAAAGCTTTTGTTTTTCTAAATATTTTAGTGGTTCAAAAAAAAAAAAAAAAAAAAAAATCAGAAACTTGTTTAAAGACATAAATGGGGAAAAAAAAAAATGTTTGTGATGCCGCCGTGTTTGGAGACCTGTAACTTATCTTTCAGCTGATGGCGCTGTGAGGCCGTGTTTGCATGTGATGAACTGTAATTTTATTTAGGCAACGATCCAAAATAAGCTTATTTTTTCTGTTAGAATGAGGTTTTTTTTTATATTTTTTCTTAGAGGACTCAATTGTGATTCAATGGCTCATACTCTGCAATACTGAGCCATAGGGGGACGAGGATGGCCGCCATAACCCCACTGGCTCCCCGTAATTACATAGAGAGGGGAGCGGGCTACGGGAGCTGGTGCAGCCCATTTATCAGTGGCATTTCAATGGTTACACAGCAGCGATGTTGGCCGTACAACAGCTGCAGAGCTCGATCCATTCACCTGCATGCAACCAGTGATGAAAAAGTATGTACCGGATTATCCCCAACACATCCCACAAAGTAGGTGAAAACTCGGCTGACTGCTGGGATCCCCCCATCGCTCCAGAGAACAGGACTCAATGTACCCCCATTCATGGCCTATGGGCGTGATCTTCTCTGGCGGACACAATGACAATGAAGACAATGGTGGTCTGCCTGCGTGGCCACTGCGCCACCAACGGCACATTTTAGAGCCCTGTACTCAGGATAGAGGGGGGTTTCCACTAGTACGACCCCACCCATTGAAAGTTATCACCGGTGTGGGAAATATTCCTTTAAGTCAAAACCATTGAGGAAAGTGCAGGAAGGGTCTCCTGCGGGGGCTGCTCCGCTACTGAGGACCGTCCTGAGGTCGGCTGCAGGTCTTGGGTCCTAAGGACTAGGGGCTGCCAGATTCAGGTAAGGGAGCCATCAAAGAGTAGAATCATCACAAAAAAGCCGCAGGCGGCATCTGCAAGTCACATTTCTGGGGAAACAAGTAGCGCTGACAGGAAGGGGATCAGAGCAGTTTAGCAACTCGGGTAATCAAATCCAAAATGTAAAGCAGAAGTGGAAACGTCCGTGCACCTGAGGACTCAACGCCGCGTCTCACTACACAGCTGGAAGTCATCCACAGATCCCCAAACCCCACAGCTCGCGGCGGCCCGGCTACAGCTCCTCTAAGTAATTAATGACATGACGAGAGCTTTCTGCTTTTGAAGGAGAAGTGAAAACAGCAAGTGTTGAAATGTTACATTTCATTAAGGGGGAAAATGCTTCTCTTTAACCCCAAACTAGACTTTTTATGACCCTGCCAGAATGAAATTCCCTGTTAATTTAATCAATTAATCAGCATATTGATTCAAAAGCGGCACTGGCAGCGAGCCACGTGTGCTGACGCTCCACACCTGCAACCTCGGCCGTAAAACACAGCCGTGAACGCAACAAATAATCCGCCGGCCTTTCCTCAACTGTTCACTCGTAACAGAGCAATTCCACCGAAAGCAGGAGACACAGCCAGGGCCTGGCACCGGCCCCACACCCGTAATACGGTATTAGGAGGGGTCCGAGCGCTGCTGCACTCATGTATGGGAACTCTGGGGGGCGCTGTGTGCATACATCACCGATTCTACTTATGCTCCAGAGCTGCACTCACTATTCTGCTGCTGCAGTCACTGTGTACATACATTACATTACTGATCCTGAGTTACATCCTGTATTATACCCCAGAGCTGCACTCACTATTCTGCTGGTGCAGTCACTGTGTACATACATTACATTACTGATCCTGAGTTACATCCTGTATTATACCCAGAGCTGCACTCACTATTCTGCTGGTGCAGTCACCGTGTACATACATTACATTACTGATCCTGAGTTACCTCCTGTATTATACCCAGAGCTGCACTCACTATTCTGCTGGTGCAGTCACTGTGTACATACATTACATTACTGATCCTGAGTTACCTCCTGTATTATGCTCCAGAGCTGCACTCACTATTCTGCTGGTGCAGTCACTGTGTACATACATTACATTACTGATCCTGAGTTACATCCTGTATTATACCCCAGAGCTGAATCACTATTCTGCTGGTGCAGTCACTGTGTACATACATTACATTACGATCCTGAGTTACATCCTGTATTATACTCCGGAGCTGCACTCACTATTCTGCTGATGCAGTCACTGTGTACATACATTACTGATCCTGAGTTACATCCTGTATTATACCCCAGAGCTGCACTCACTATTCTGCTGGTGCAGTCACTGTGTACATACATTACATTACTGATCCTGAGTTACATCCTGTATTATACTCCAGAGCTGCACTCACTATTCTGCTGGTGCAGTCACTGTGTACATACATTACATTACTGATCCTGAGTTACATCCTGTATTATACCCCAGAGCTGCACTCACTATTCTGCTGGTGCAGTCACTGTGTACATACATTACATTACTGATCCTGAGTTACATCCTGTATTATACTCCAGAGCTGCACTCACTATTCTGCTGGTGCAGTCACTGTGTACATACATTACTGATCCTGAGTTACATCCTGTATTATACTCCAGAGCTGCACTCACTATTCTGCTGGTGCAGTCACTGTGTACATACATTACATTACTGATCCTGAGTTACATCCTGTATTATACCCAGAGCTGCACTCACTATTCTGCTGGTGCAGTCACTGTGTACATACATTACATTACTGATCCTGAGTTACATCCTGTATTATACCCAGAGCTGCACTCACTATTCTGCTGGTGCAGTCACTGTGTACATACATTACTGTATCCTGAGTTACATCCTGTATTATACCCAGAGCTGCACTCACTATTCTGCTGGTGCAGTCACTGTGTACATCCCATTACTGATCCTGAGTTACATCCTGTATTATACTCCAGAGCTGCACTCACTATTCTGCTGGTGCAGTCACTGTGTACATACATTACTGATCCTGAGTTACATCCTGTATTATACCCAGAGCTGCACTCACTATTCTGCTGGTGCAGTCACTGTGTACATACATTACTGATCCTGAGTTACATCCTGTATTATACCCAGAGCTGCACTCACTATTCTGCTGGTGCAGTCACTGTGTATACATTACATTACTGATCCTGAGTTACATCCTGTATTATACTCCAGAGCTGCACTCACTATTCTGCTGGTGCAGTCACTGTGTACATACATTACTGATCCTGAGTTACATCCTGTATTATACTCCAGAGCTGCACTCACTATTCTGCTGGTGCAGTCACTGTGTACATACATTACATTACTGATCTGAGTTACATCCTGTATTATACCCAGAGCTGCACTCACTATTCTGCTGGTGCAGTCACTGTGTACATACATTACTGATCCTGAGTTACATCCTGTATTATACTCCCAGAGCTGCACTCACTATTCTGCTGGTGCAGTCACTGTGTACATACATTACACTGATCCTGAGTTACATCCTGTATTATACTCCAGAGCTGCACTCACTATTCTGCTGGTGCAGTCACTGTGTACATACATAATTACTGATCCTGAGTTACATCCTGTATTATACCCAGAGCTGCACTCACTATTCTGCTGGTGCAGTCACTGTGTACATACATTACTTACTGATCCTGAGTTACATCCTGTATTATACCCAGAGCTGCACTCACTATTCTGCTGGTGCAGTCACTGTGTACATACATTACATTACTGATCCTGAGTTACATCCTGTATTATACTCCAGAGCTGCACTCACTATTCTGCTGGTGCAGTCACTGTGTACATACATATTACTGATCCTGAGTTACATCCTGTATTATACCCAGAGCTGCACTCACTATTCTGCTGGTGCAGTCACTGTGTACATACATTACTGATCCTGAGTTACATCCTGTATTATACTCCAGAGCTGCACTCACTATTCTGCTGGTGCAGTCACTGTGTACATACATTACTGATCCTGAGTTACATCCTGTATTATACTCCAGAGCTGCACTCACTATTCTGCTGTGGCAGTCACTGTGTACATACATTACTGATCCTGAGTTACATCCTGTATTATACCCAGAGCTGCACTCACTATTCTGCTGGTGCAGTCACTGTGTACATACATTACTGATCCTGAGTTACATCCTGTATTATACCCAGAGCTGCACTCACTATTCTGCTGGTGCAGTCACTGTGTACATACATTACATTACTGATCCTGAGTTACATCCTGTATTATACTCCAGAGCTGCACTCACTATTCTGCTGGTGCAGTCACTGTGTACATACATTACATACTGATCCTGAGTTACTCCTGTATTATACCCAGAGCTGCACTCACTATTCTGCTGGTGCAGTCACTGTGTACATACATTTACTGATCCTGAGTTACATCCTGTATTATACCCAGAGCTGCACTCACTATTCTGCTGGTGCAGTCACTGTGTACATACATTACTCTGATCCTGAGTTACATCCTGTATTATACTCCAGAGCTGCACTCACTATTCTGCTGGTGCAGTCACTGTGTACATACATTAATACTGATCCTGAGTTACATCCTGTATTATACTCCAGAGCTGCACTCACTATTCTGCTGGTGCAGTCACTGTGTACATACAATTACTGATCCTGAGTTACCTGAGTTACATCCTGTATTATACCTCCAGAGCTGCACTCACTATTCTGCTGGTGCAGTCACTGTGTACATACATTACAACTGATCCTGAGTTACATCCTGTATTATACCCAGAGCTGCACTCACTATTCTGCTGGTGCAGTCACTGTGTACATACATTACTGATCCTGAGTTACATCCTGTATTATGACTCCAGAGCTGCACTCACTATTCTGCTGGTGCAGTCACTGTGTACATACATTACTGATCCTGAGTTACATCCTGTATTATACTCCAGAGCTGCACTCACTATTCTGCTGGTGCAGTCACTGTGTACATACTACTTACTGATCCTGAGTTACTCCTGTATTATACCCAGAGCTGCACTCACTATTCTGCTGGTGCAGTCACTGTGTAAAATCATACTGATCCTGAGTTACATCTGTATTATACCCCAGAGCTGCACTCACTATTCTGCTGTGCAGTCACTGTGTACATACATTACTGATCCTGAGTTACATCCTGTTTATACCCAGAGCTGCACTCACTATTCTGCTGGTGCAGTCACTGTGTACATACATTACTGATCGAGTTACATCCTGTATTATACTCCAGAGCTGCACTCACTATTCTGCTGTGCAGTCACTGTGTACATACATTACTGATCCTGAGTTACTCCTGTATTATACTCCAGAGCTGCACTCACTATTCTGCTGGTGCAGTCACTGTGTACATACATTACTGATCCTGAGTTACATCCTGTATTATACCCAGAGCTGCACTCACTATTCTCCTTGTGCAGTCACTGTGTACATACATTACTGATCCTGAGTTACATCCTGTATTATACCCAGAGCTGCACTCACTATTCTGCTGGTGCAGTCACTGTGTACAATACATTACTGATCTGAGTTACATCCTGTATTATACTCCAGAGCTGCACTCACTATTCTGCTGGTGCAGTCACTGTGTACATACATTACTGATCCTGAGTTACATCCTGTATTATACTCCAGAGCTGCACTCACTATTCTGCTGGTGCAGTCACTGTGTAAAATACATTACTGATCCTGAGTTACATCCTGTATTATACTCCAGAGTGCACTCACTATTCTCTGTGCAGTCACTGTGTACATACATTACTGATCTGATTACTCCTGTATTATACCAGAGCTGCACTCACTATTCTGCTGGTGCAGTCACTGTGTACATACATTACATTACTGATCTGAGTTACATCCTGTATTATACTCCAGAGCTGCACTCACTATTCTGCTGGTGCAGTCACTGTGTACATACATTACATTACTGATCCTGAGTTACATCCTGTATTATACTCCAGAGCTGCACTCACTATTCTGCTGGTGCAGTCACTGTGTACATACATATTACTGATCCTGAGTTACATCCTGTATTATACTCCAGAGCTGCACTCACTATTCTGCTGGTGCAGTCACTGTATACATACATTACTGATCCTGAGTTACATCCTGTATTATACTCCAGAGCTGCACTCACTATTCTGCTGGTGCAGTCACTGTGTACATACATTACATCTGATCCTGAGTTACTCCTGTATTATACCCCAGAGCTGCACTCACTATTCTGCTGGTGCAGTCACTGTGTACATACATTACTGATCCTGAGTTACTCCTGTATTATACCCAGAGCTGCACTCACTATTCTGCTGGTGCAGTCACTGTGTACATACATTACTACGATCCTGAGTTACATCCTGTATTATACCCAGAGCTGCACTCACTATTCTGCTGGTGCAGTCACTGTGTACATACATACATTATGATCCTGAGTTACATCCTGTATTATACCCAGAGCTGCACTCATTCTGCTGGTGCAGTCACGTGTACATACATTACTGATCCTGAGTTACATCCTGATTATACCCAGGCTGCACTCACTATTCTGCTGGTGCAGCACGTGTACACTTCGACTGGTTCATCCGTACTCAGCGCATCAATGCTGGCGACTGTGTACATACATACTTGATCCTGAGTTACATCCTGTATATACTCCAGAGCTGCACTCACTATTCTGCAGTTCAGGTGAACTCTCCTGCTTGCTCTGGATCAGGACATACAACACTGATAGGAGGGTTCTCGGCTCTTCCGCAGACTAATACTACATGTGACGCAGCAGATTAGCAGCTCGCGCAGGCAGAGTGCGCGGGGCTCGTCGCTGCGTCTGTGCAGAGAGCGCTGCTGCCTGGTTAATGTGGCGCTGGGTTGGTAACAGGGTAAGCAGTCATCTCGCTTGCCTGGTTCACAGGGCTGCAGACACTTTCCATTACAGCGGGCAGTCCTTAGGGAAATTCTCTTCCCTTGCAGCTCGTGTTCCAGACCCGGCACTGCTGGCAGCTTTTATACACATTTCCAGCTCTTTAATTAAAAGTCACAGAGCTGCACGGCCAATCAGCCCAGAGATGGGTGGATAACAACCTGCCAGGCTTATTGAGAAACCAGGAAGGGGAGATTACCGGGGAGAGCTGCAAAATTAATCAACGCCGCGCCGAGTGTGGGAGGAGGGTGACGGGCATCGCCATGTGATCAGTGTCTATTACCTGTCCAGTAATTACTCTTATAACACCCACAATATGATCTATAAGTCAGCGGAGCTCCGCCACGGAGCGGGGAACATTACACACAGTGGCACAACCATAATACAGAGCTCGCAGCACCACACTGGCCCCGACCACCCGCCGTCACCGAGGCCGATCCCGCAGCAGGAAGGGAAGCTACATGTGAAGGGCCGGATGACCAAAAAGGGGCGAGAAAAGCAGGAAAGTGTCATAGGGCACAATGTCACTGCTGCAGAACCTCTTGATACAACTGAGCATTGATTGACACATGGCAGCTGCAGTGTGAATTCTAAAGTGTCTCAGGGACTCCAGCTCCTGCAGAACTTCTTTGGGAAGAGGGTGATTGCATTAGTTGTCCCTTTTTCAGGAGGTGCTGCTGGAGCTGAAGAATGTACAGCCCATGATGAGCGGCGGTTTTCCGGTTCTCACATTGTCCGAGACCTGTAACACTTTTCTGTCCATAGCGCTTGTTCTTTCATTTTCTCAGGGAAGTGAAGCCATCGGCAAATTACAGTTATTTTTTGCATTTAATGTATAATGGAAATAATTGCATAATTTCACACACGACTATAGCAAATAAGTTTTTTTTTTTTTTTAAACCAAAAAACTTGTATGGCTTTTGCATGTTTTAGGCTCCGGGGACTGAGCCTGCAGCGGCCTGATCCCTTAGGCTCTGTTCACAGGTTGCTTTTTTGCTGCAGCTAAAACCTGAGCTCTTGGCAGTAAAAAAGCTGCAGACATAAAGCCGGTTTTGCTTAACTTTGGCTGTTTTTCAGGATCTTAAAGTCCAGTTTTGCTTCCACCAAAAATGAACAACTCAAGGTATTAGGCCCCAATGCAAGACATATGTGACACAAATATTTTAGGAAAAAAAGGGAAAATTGATCAAATCATTTAGTGGAAAAAGATTTCTATGTCTGACAAGATATTGACTGTTCTGAACAAAACAAAAATAAAAAAAAATACACAATTGTAAATGTAAAAACAGCAGGGGGAGCTGAATTGGTCGGAAATAGTTTACCAAGACATTTTGAAGGTTGGGCACGGTTTACTTTTATACATTGGGGTCAGCCATTTAGTTGCTCAGGTATTGTTTAGTTTCGCACCTTGGTCAGCCAATGTTTACTTTACACATATCACTAATTTATTGAAACTGTACTGACATAACGGCCATTCTGAGGGGAACACACCAAGACATTGTGGTTTAAACTTGGGAAAATCACACACAAAAAAAATTGGGTTTCACACACTGCAACCTGATATTTTTCACTAAAAACGCAGCAAAACTGATAGCAATGTTTTTTGCAGTGTTTTTGCACTTGCCCACTTTCTATGAGGGCTGTGGATTCAGAATAAAAAGGACCGACTTCTAACATGTATAACACATTGGGTGCAGAGAACAGTGCGGGCCGTCCTATAAATGTCTGATCCCTTCCTGATCTGAGGATCTCGCCTTTTAGTGGAGGTGAATCTGCGGTGCACTTTATGCACATGCTCCGTAGTGACCGATGCTGCACTTTATGCACATGCTCATAGTGACTGATGCTGCGCAGTATTATACCCCAGAGCTGCACTTTATGCACATGCTCAGTAGGTGACTGATGCTGGCGCAGTATTATACCCGAGCTGCACTTTATGTACATGCTCAGTAGTGACTGATGCTGCGCAGTATTATACCCCAGAGCTGCACTTTATGTACATGCTCAGTAGTGACTGATGCTGCGCAGTATTATACCCCAGAGCTGCACTTTATCACATGCTCAGTAGTGACTGATGCTGCGCAGTATTATACCCCAGAGCTGCACTTTATGTACATGCTCAGTAGTGACTGATGCTGCACTTTATGCACATGCTCAGTAGTGACTGATGCTGTGCAGTATTATACCCCAGAGCTGCACTTTATGCACATGCTCAGTAGTGACTGATGCTGCGCAGTATTATACCCCAGAGCTGCACTTTATGCACATGCTCAGTAGTGACCGATGCTGCGCAGTATTATACTCCAGAGCTGCACTTTATGCACATGCTCCGTAGTGACTGATGCTGCACTTTATGCACATGCTCAGTAGTGACTGATGCTGTGCAGTATTATACCCCAGAGCTGCATTTTATGCACATGCTCAGTAGTGACTGATGCTGCGCAGTATTATACCCCAGAGCTGCACTTTATGCACATGCTCAGTAGTGACCGATGCTGCACAGTATTATACTCCAGAGCTGCACTTTATGCACATGCTCCGTAGTGACCGATGCTGTGCAGTATTATACCCAGACTGCACTTTATGCACATGCTCCGTAGTGACGGTGCTTGCAGTATTATACCCCAGAGCTGCACTTTATGCACATGCTCCGTAGTGACCGATGCTGCACAGTATTATACCCCAGAGCTGCACTTTATGCACATGCTCCGTAGTGAACCGGGGCATGTGCAGCATTATACCCCAGAGCTGCACTTTATGTACATGCTCCATAGTGACCGGGGCTCTGCAGTATTATACCCCAGAGCTGCACTTTATGCCACAGTGACACAAACCAAGCTCACTATGACAGCAATGCGGTTGCAGTATTAAACCCCAGAGCTGCACTTTAGTACATGCTCCATAGTGACCGGGGCTCTGCAGTATTATACCCCAGAGCTGCACTTTATGCACACGCTCAGTAGTGACCGGGGCTGTGCAGATTATACCCAGAGCTGCACTTTATGCACATGCTCAGTAGTGACCGATGCTGCAGTATTATACCCAGAGCTGCACTTTATTCACATGCTCAGTAGTGACTGATGCTGCGCAGTATTATACCCAGAGCTGCACTTTAGATGCACTATGCTCAGTAGTGACCGATGCTGCGCAGTATTATACTCCAGAGCTGCACTTTATGCACATGCTCCGTAGTGACGATGCTGCACTTTATGCACATGCTCAGTAGTGACTGATGCTGTGCAGTATTATACCCAGAGCTGCATTTTATGCACATGCTCAGTAGTGACTGATGCTGTGCAGTATTATACCCCAGAGCTGCATTTTATGCACATGCTCAGTAGTGACTGATGCTGCGCAGTATTATACCCCAGAGCTGCACTTTATGCACATGCTCAGTAGTGACCGATGCTGCGCAGTATTATACTCCAGAGCTGCACTTTATGCACATGCTCCGTAGTGACCGATGCTGTGCAGTATTATACCCCAGAGCTGCACTTTATGCACATGCTCCGTAGTGACAGATGCTGTGCAGTATTATACCCCAGAGCTGCACTTTATGCACATGCTCCGTAGTGACCGATGCTGCACAGTATTATACCCCAGAGCTGCACTTTATGCACATGCTCCGTAGTGACTGGAGCTGTGCAGTATTATACCCCAGAGCTGCACTTTATGCACACGCTCAGTAGTGACTGGGGCTGTGCAGTATTATACCCGAGAGCTGCACTTTATGCACATGCTCAGTAGTGACTGGGGCTGTGCAGTATTATACCCCAGAGCTGCACTTTTTGCACATGCTCAGTAGTAACTAAAGGAACTAGAGGAGTCGGAGGTTTGGCTTACTGACTCCACAGCCCTGGTTTCTATTTGTGAAAAATGCTGCAAAAACGCTGAAAGAAGTGACTGCTGCGTTTTCAAAAAAGCAGCAGTTTTCCAATTCAGTCAGGGAAAAGAAAAAAAACCAAAACAATGTGTGCAGGAGATTTCTGGAATCTCACTGCTGTTGCTGTTTCTGTAAAAAGTAGCTTTTAATTTGCATTAAAAAAGCAGCAAAAATGCAATGTGTGAACGTAGTCTTATACGGAGTCCTGCCGGAATATCGCGGTATCACTGACTTTATGCTATCACACAGGCTTGGCTTCATACAACCACCAACTTGGCAACTGGTGGAGGGACTTTACCTCGGCTCCCGCTGCCATAGCACCCATTCAGCCCCCTGCAAGATCATCAAGGGGCCCAATAATTGTACAAACCAGAACCCCGGCCATGGAAATACCACTGTCACTGATTGACAGCAGCCCCAAAGTGATTAAACAGCAGCGACGTTTGCTCTGGTCGCAGTTGTTGCAGGCAGATGCTGGCCGTGTAACGTGGCTCCTGAGCCCGATCCATAAACCCATGCACTTATGTAATGTACATTTATGGTATCTGGTCATGAAGGGTTAAAAGGATCATCCAGCCCTTTGTGTTCCTCTAAGTAGGAGACATTATATTATATATATTTATTACATGTATTATATTACATACACAATACACTCACCTACTAATCTATTCCTCAGTGGCCGTGGCAAATGGCACGTGGCCGCTGCAGACAATCACTGACATCTACGTGGCCAGTGATCGGCTGTCATCCACGGCCCCGCCATCAGAGGACGGCCCTATAAAACTCATCCTTCTGTTGCCTTCACTGGTGACCAGTAATGTTCCTGTTATCTGCGGGGGAGTGACAGACATTTTCGGGCACTGGGGCTGGCATCTTCCTGGGTTTTGTGGATCGCTGCATCCTCTAAATTTCATCAAAGTAGGTCCTGCTCTGTTTTTCCTTCATCTCCTTACAGGACGGGACCTGATGTCCCTTTACTATAGCAAAGGTCCAGGTTTCTAGGAAATGCGAAGTTCGCGGATCCTGACACTTTACAGGGAGAAACTTTTTTTCCCCCCTTTAATCCAAATTAGATTTGAGCGGAGTTTGTAAATGGCTCCCCTAAATTGGTGTTTGGCCAGAAGTCAGTGTGGAAGGTGGGTGATGAGCGAGAGGGGCCGGCTGCGGAGCCGTGGCACGTGCGTATCACGAACCTGCGCCTGATTAGATGCGACACGGCCTCCTCAATAGACAGCGCGACCGGAGGTGCATTGTCAGTGTCAGGGCGGATTAGGCTCCGTGTCCCGTTACTGGCATAACCCCAAACCAGCTGTGTACCAGATGGGAGCGCAAAGGTCACGTGGGCCCACATCCGATCAGCAGCCTCGCTGGCCGGGACTACTTCCTCCAGACAGAATAGATCCCCCATAGTAAGCAGCGTTCTGGGGCCAGGAACCCCCGATGAGGGGCGCCACAGACAGCACTGGCTCCTGGGCTCGCGCTTCATGTCTCCCTACAATGTGACTGGACAGCTTCCTGACGCTGGCGTTATCACTCCCTATAACCACTCTTGGCAGGCAATCTAATTTCCCCTGAAAAGGTCATCGCCATTTAAACTGCCTTTCAATCACATTAAGCACGCTGCTTGCTTGTGCTCAGAGGCAGGAGGATGCCGTGAGATCAATAGACTGACATACTGCTCAATCCGGCCCTCGGATCCTCCACCCATCGCTGCAGCCGCCAACTTCCCAAAAAAGAATTAGAACTCGACACACGGTTCAGAGCAGATCGCAGCAAAGACCATAAGATCAGGAGCATGACTCAATATGAAAAAAGGACAAAAGGATGTCACTTTCTGATCCGCAGCACCTGTGGAACCACAGGGCCCAGCAGAACACAAAGAATCTCTATGACAGCGACGCCAGCCAGTGCAGCTCCTGCCACAAACTGACTGTGAGCAACAAAGGGTTAAAAGAGGTCTGTGAGCTGAAGCCTCATCAATATGACCGCCAGGCTCCGGCCGCTCAGGCCTCTGTGTGTTCTCCGCATGTTAGAGGTCGCTCTGGATTCCTCGCTTTTGGCCGCGATAAGCCGTTTAAGAGATGACGACCACTTCCACATGATATTATTGGTTTCAGATCCATTCTGTAGCTTTTCTCTCCGGCAGAAACAACAAACAAAGCTCTTAACTCAAAGGCTGCGCTCCCTCATCAATCAGGACATGGCCGGCTATTGTCGCGGTACGGTGCGATGTGCTGCAGAGTCCTGAGGACAGGATTGTTTATAGGGAGCGGGCGAGGAGCACACACTGCTGCGCCATTCAATCCAAAGGATAAAAATCTTTTGTTACAGACACAAAAAACAAAACCACTATAGCACATCAGCAGAGGAAGTGTGATCTAGAGAGGAGCGAGCGGATTCACAGGACTCTGGGCTAGCGGCCACTGGATGGGAGCCTCGTGGTCGGCCTCCTAAATTCGGGCATCCTCTTCACTAGCTGGCCTGGTGCGATGTCATGATGGCCTGGTGACATCATGCCAGACCGACTAATGAAAGAGCAGCCGGGATGCAGGCAGGAAGGAGGCGGCGGCGGAGCAGCGCTGCCGTACAGCCGCCATGGCAGACTGAGCATGTGACCAGGGGCCTACAATATTACTCGCTGACCTCTAGGATCCAGCAGCGCAGAACGAACCGTCGCACTGCAGCTTGTAGGGACGTGAACACAAGGCGCGGACTCTTCCAGAGGTATCGCTATAGAACACGCGCTCCAACACCTATGGAAGTGATGGCGAACCTTGGCACTCCAGCTGTTGGAGAACTACAACTCCCAGCATGCCTCAACTGCTGCAGGTTGCAAGGGCATGCTGGGAGTTGTAGTTTTACAACAGCTGGAGTGCCAAGGTTAGCCATCACTGACCTATGGGGTTATTAGTACTGCAGCCCCATCCCAGGGCCATCCTAAAATGTATAGCCATAAGCCGGCTATGGAAGACAAACGCGCAACCTTGTCAGATGACCTTAAACAGGCTACGGGGAACATTTAGCTGCTCAGCTCATGAGCTACAGTATGTGTAGAAAGATATATAGGAATTTCGGCGTGCTGCAGCGATCACATGAGGGATCCTTTGTAGAATAATGTATAAAGAAACACAAGCCGGAGTCTTCTAGCTCTTCCCAACCCGCATTACTGAAAGCCAAACTTGGATGTACATATCAAATAGGTGATTCAAAGACACACATCTTATGTTCTATCGAAAACATGTTTTCAATCCAAAGAGGGGATCATCCGTCTGCGCAGGCCCCACCGCCCGTCTGCGCAGGCCTGCTGCATGGAAAGAAGAAAACCGATAGAACCTCCTGAGCAGCCGATCACGGACGCCCCGTCCGGTCATAGACTCCCTTGAGCGTCTTCATGCATACACTTTATGTCCTATTTCTATTATATATTCCCATGGACATTACACTAGTGTTTATATGTGATTACACAATACCGGCAGCCTTCCATTCAGGCTTTTTAGTTCTTTTTAGTGATGAGGGAACGTGCTCGTGTAAGATGTGAGCATGCTCGTGTGCTAATAGACGATCCCCAGCGTGCTTGAATACGCATGCAGGGATGGTCTAACAAACACGAGATCACTGCATGTGTTGCGGCTGTCCAACAGCCACGAGACATGCAACTGCAGCGACTCAAACATAGTATTAGAGCAAGCCGGAGATCATCTATTAGCAAATGAGCATGCTCAGATAACACCGGAGATCCTCTGATAGCACACGAGCATGCTCAGATAACACCTTACCCAAGCACGCCGGAGATCCTCTATTAGCATCTGAGCATGCTCAGATAACACCTTACCCAAGCACGCCGGAGATCCTCTGATAGCACACGAGCATGCTCAGATAACACCTGAGCACGTTCTCTCATCACTATTCTTTTTTAGAAATTGTCTTACTCCGCCTCTTGCTTTAAGCCTGATGAAGATTTATTTTGTGATTGAAACCGTGACTGTGATCTAACACATGAAGTTTATACCTATGAATCAGTATACAGCCAAGTTTGGATGGGAATCACACAGGATGGGAAGCAGTCGGAAAGCTCCAGCCTTTATTCCTATATACTTGCTTCATTTACAATTAGCATCATTGCTACAAAGTAGAGAAGAAAAACATTGCCACAGTAAGCATGGCGTACGCCATAAATAGCAGGATGCCCTCGGACGTGGACATTACTTTTACTGAATGCAGGTTTTATTTTTACACTTCAATGCAGCTCAGTTGTGACAGACGCCAGCAGTTCACTGCCCCCAAATAATTCGCCAAAACAAAGACTTGTTCTGACCTTTTCCTGTCTACAATGACTATGTGGGCGCTGGAGAAGGTAGGAGAATCATGGTGCCTTACATACCGCGGAATCCCCCCTCTAAGAGAGTGGTGGCCCGAATCCTCTTCTGCCCGCACCACTCGTACTCATCAAACCGGTGTCCATTCTCATTCTCAATGTCTACAGAGTCGTCTTCGTTCATGCAGGTCTCCCTCTGTATTGATGAAGTAAATGGATCAGTGAGAAAAGAAGAACACTAAATACAGTAAACGTACCCTAAAAAGCTGGAAGAGGAGAGGATGATGATGTGTTAGAATGTGTCCATACAAGAGGACTCCCTTTCAGAGTAAAAGGGGAGCAGAGAGACACTGTACAGGCCGAGTGTTAGAAAGTAGAGGTGACATAGACAGGGAAGTGACAGCAGATAGCGGGGGCTAGAAAGGCCTCCGGGTTCCTCTACCTTAGACAGACACAGTTCCACATGTCTACTCATCTCCTCCTCGGATCCAGACAATGGCCGACTGCAGAGCGGACATACCTGTCCCTCATCTTGCTTTCGCCGTTTCATCTTTCCAATCCGTGCTGGCGGAGCAGAAGACAAAGAAAGAAAAAAGTTCCCATTAGTACAATGATGACATCGCAGAAGTCTGACCCTCGGATGAGGCTATTACACAGCATGCACGCCACACTCCGATCATTACTGCAGGAAAATTTAGATTTTTTTTTTCTACTATCGCAGAATAGATTTTTTTAAAAATTCTAAAAGAACCAAAATTGTGGCCCTGCTAGAAAACATGGGGGAAGCAAACATTGGCAATCTGCAAAAGAAAAAAACAGGTCTGATAGGATTTTATTTATTTTTTTAACATCTGGTCGTCACCATGAATTACTGCAGCAGAAAATGCAAACAAAATGTGACTGAAAGATCAGGTAAAGTTACATGCAACACTCTGCAGCGCGCCGATTGAACCGATGCAACACACCGCTTTACACCGATGCAACATGGCGCTTAAACCAATGCAACACTCTGCAGCACGCCACTTACACCGATGCAACACTCTGCAGCGCGCCGATTGAACCGATGCAACACACCGCTTTACACCGATGCAACATGCCGCTTAAACCAATGCAACACTCTGCAGCACGCCACTTACACCGATGCAACACTCTGCAGCATGCCGCTTACACCAATGCAACACTCTGCAGCACGCCGCTTACACCGATGCAACACTCTGCAGCACGCCACTTACACCGATGCAACACTGCAGCGCGCCGATTGAACGATGCAACACACCGCTTTACACCGATGCAACATGCCGCTTAAACCAATGCAACACTCTGCAGCACGCCACTTACACCGATGCAACACTCTGCAGCATGCCGCTTACACCAATGCAACACTCTGCAGCACGCCGCTTACACCGATGCAACACTCTGCAGCACGCCGCTTACACCGATGCAACACTCTGCAGCACGCCGCTTACACCGATGCAACACTCTGCAGCACGCCACTTACACCGATGCAACACTCTGCAGCGCGCCGATTGAACCGATGCAACACACCGCTTTACACCGATGCAACATGCCGCTTAAACCAATGCAACACTCTGCAGCACGCCACTTACACCGATGCAACACTCTGCAGCATGCCGCTTACACCAATGCAACACTCTGCAGCACGCCGCTTACACCGATGCAACACTGTAGCACGCCGCTTACACCAAGCCTCAACACACACCGTTTACAAAGATGCAATACTCTGCAGCACGCCGCTTAGACCGATGCAACACGCCGCTTGAACCGATGCAATACACCGCTTACAACAATGCAATACTCTGCAGCACGCCGCTTACACCAATGCAACACTCTGCAGCACGCCGCTTACACCGATGCAACACTCTGCAGCACGCCGCTTACACCGAGCAAAGCGCTACACCAAATCAACACCGTTTACAAAGATGCAATACTCTGCAGCACGCCGCTTAGACCGATGCAACACGCCGCTTGAACCGATGCAATACACCGCTTACAACAATGCAACACTCTGCAGCACGCCGCTTACACCAATGCAACACTCTGCAGCACGCCGCTTACACCGATGCAACACGCCGCTTAAACCAATGCAACACTCTGCAGTACGCCGCTTACACTGATGCAACACGCCGCTTACACCAATGCAACACTCTGCAGCATACGGCTTACACTGATGCAATACTCTGCAGAATACGGTTTATTGTGATACATATGTGACAGCAGAACGGAGAGTTTGCGATGCAAACCATGAAATCCGCTCTGTAGTCCACGGCGTGCTCCGCCACCTTTCAGCAGAATACAACACGCTGCAGATATTCAGAATTCTAAGAAACGGAGAGGTTTTTCCTGCAGTGTAAATGGAGTGCTGAACCCCCATACATTTACAGAGATTACCTGTAGAAGATATGCACTGAAAACCAAACCTATGTGAACACTGCAGCAGAAATTTCAGAAAATAACTGGTAATATGATCCCCCGAGTCACCGTCTTGCTCTTCAGGAGGAGAATCACTTACAAGGCCAGCAAGTGACGGCATAATGCCACTAATTAATCTCGATAAGTGAAATCATTTCTAATTAGTTCACAAATCCCTCAGTCTTGGTCTCTTGTCGTCTTCCAAACATTTCCTACCTTCTTCCACTAATCAAAAGTGAAGAAACGAGAATCCTACTTGTCGGAGTTGGGAACAGAACACAATTCAGCGGCGGCGCGGCGGTGGGGAACGCGTCTGCCCCATATGAAATAGTAGCACTGATCTTCTGTTATTATTCAGACCTCATGGCCGCAGGTGAAGAGCTGAGCCGTCATAATGTGAACATTACTTGAAGAAAGGTCTTAACATCATTAAGGTGTAAACTTCAGGGTGGACCAGCTGCGACCGATCTTTTACTACCAGAAGAGGAAAGCAATTAGAACACGGATTGAAAGGTCAACACATTTCTCGTCTCGACCTCTCGACGGCAGCGATGGATTATCGCCGATGCTTTATAGGCTGCCGAGAGCTGGGAGAGGGAGCTGAAAGTGGAGGACAAGAAGCCATCACTGAGGGCGATCATGTCCCTGTGCTCGGTCCACTCCTTCGGCGGCTCTGACTGTCCTGGCATCTGGCCTTGACCCTATCACCCTAGGGTACAGTCAGCGCTTTACCCGCAGTCCATGGTGAGAAGTCGTCCTTCACACTCACATCTACAGCGTCGCCAGTGACAGCGCACCTACAGCGTCGCCAGTAACGGCACACCTATAGCGTCGCCAGTGACGGCACATATTGCTTACAAGTCACACGTAACTTTTTTTGGCTGCAGACTTTTCACCTTGCAATAGTGATCACAATCCTAAGGTCACAGGGCAGCACATACTGAGCGCGCCCCACGACCACCAGACAGGACACAATCCTAAGGTCGCAGGGCAGCACATACTGAGCGCGCCCCACGACCACCAGACAGGACACAATCCTAAGGTCGCAGGGCAGCACATACTGAGCGCGCCCCACGACCACCAGACAGGACACAATCCTAAGGTCGCAGGGCAGCACATACTGAGCGCGCCCCACGACCACCAGACAGGACACAATCCTAAGGTCGCAGGGCAGCACATACTGAGCGCGCCCCACGACCACCAGACAGGACACAATCCTAAGGTCGCAGGGCAGCACATACTGAGCGCGCCCCACGACCACCAGACAGGACACAATCCTAAGGTCGCAGGGCAGCACATACTGAGCGCGCCCCACGACCACCAGACAGGACACAATCCTAAGGTCGCAGGGCAGCACATACTGAGCGCGCCCCACGACCACCAGACAGGACACAATCCTAAGGTCGCAGGGCAGCACATACTGAGCGCGCCCCACGACCACCAGACAGGACACATCCTAAGGTCGCAGGGCAGCACATACTGAGCGCGCCCCACGACCACCGACAGGACACGATCCTAAGGTCGCAGGCAGCACATTTGAAAATCCTTTTGTGGCATAAGTTTTTTGTTTATAACCCCTTGACAGAGTGACAGAGACAATTTGGTACTTAATGACCGGGCAATTTTTACAATTCTGACCACTGTCACTTTATGAGGTTATAGCTCTGGAACGCTTCAACGATCCCACTGATCAGAGAATATTTTTCGTGACCTACTGTACGTAATTTTCGGATTATAAGACGCACCCCAAATTTTGAGAAGAAAAATAGTAATATATATTTTTGTTTACTAAAATGGTGGTGCTTCTTATAATCCATGCGTCTTATTGCTTACCGGGGGTGGTGGCTGCGGTGAAGCGGGGTCCCAGGGTCGCTGCTGGAGGAGGCTGCAGTGGGGTGATGCTGCAGGCTGGGATGAGTGGGTGTTCCGAAGTGCGGTGCACAGCTGCGGGTGTCTGGTGCTGCTGCAGGTGTCCGGCAGTGCTGCTGTGTGTGGCTCTGCCAACATTTTGTGAAAGGCCAGAGCCCCCCCGCAGTTCCATGGTTTCCTGTGCGGTAGACAACGGGAAAATGGCATCCGGGGGCGGCGCATGCGCAGATGGAGATCTCGGGAAATGAGATCTCAGCGCTGAAATCTCATCTCCCAAGATCTTGGTGCAGAGATCTCCATTTGCGTATGCGCCGCCCATTTTCCAGGAGTCCACCGCACAGGAAACCATGGAACTGCGAGGGGCTCTGGCCTTTCAAAAAAATGTCGGCAGAGCCCCCTACAGCAGCATTGGGCAGCACTGCCGGACACCCTAGCAGCGCCAGACACCCCCGTAGCACCGCCGGACACCCCCTCATCCCAGCCTGCAGCAACGGTACCGGTAAGGCATATACGCATTATAAGACGCACCCCCATTTTCCCCCAAAATGTTTGGGAAAAAAAAGTGCATCTTATAATCCGAAAAATACAGTACTTCATGTTAGTGGCAACATTTCTTAGATATGACTTGCGTTTATATATGAAAAAAAAAAAAAAAAAAAAAAAAAAAAAAAGGAAATTTGGCAAAAAATGTTGAAAACTTGGCAATTATCAAAATTTTAATTTTTGAACCCTTAAATCAGAGTTAATAAATAACATTTCCCACATGTCTACTTTACATCCACCCAATTTCGGAATTTTTTTTGTTAGGACGTTATAATGGTTAAAAGTTGACCAGCGATTTCTCATTTTATTTTTTTAAGGACCACCTCACATTTGAAGCGAGTTTGGGGGGGGGGTCAATATAACAGAAAATACCCAAAAGTGACACCATTATAAAAACTGCACCCCTCAAAAGGTGCTCAAAACCACATTCAAGAAGTTTATTAACCCTTCAGGTGCTTCATGAGAACTAAAGCAATGTGGAAGGAAAAAATGAACATTTAACTTTTTCACAAAAAAATTTACTTTGGAACCAAACTTTTTTATTTTCACAAGGGAGAAAATGGACCCCAAAATTTGTTGTGCAATTCGTCCTGAGTATGCCAATACCCCATATGTGGGGGAAAGCCACTGTCTGGGTGCATGGCAGGGCTCAGAAGGGAGGGAGAACTGTTTGAACCCAAAATTGGCAGGAATCGATGGCGGGCGCCATGTTGCGTCTGGAGACCCCCTGATGTACCTAAACAGTGGAAACCCCCCAATTCTAACTCAAACCCTAACAGTCCTAACCCCAACACACCCCAAACCCTAATCCCAACCACAACTCTAACCCCAACCATAACATCACCCTAACCCTAGCCCCAAATCTAACCCCAACCCTAATCCTAGCTCTAGCCCCAACCATAAACCTAATGGAAAAATGGAAATAAATACATTTTTATTTTATTATTTTTACCTAACTAAGGGGGTGATAAAGGGGAAGGGGGGTTGATTTACTATTTTTTTTTATTTTGATCACCGATATAGGCAGGGCTGTGGAGTCGGAGCCCATTTTGGTGGAGTCGAAGTTAGTGTCATGGAAATTGAGGAGTTGGAGGTTTGGCTTACTGACTCCACAGCCCTGGACTATGAGGGAGTTGGAGTCATGGAAATTGAAGAGTCAGTCGGAGGTTTGGCTTACTGACTCCACAGCCCTGGACTATGAGGGAGTTGGTGTCATGGAAATTGAAGAGTCAGTCGGAGGTTTGGCTTACTGACTCCACAGCCCTGGACTATGAGGGAGTTGGTGTCATGGAAATTGAAGAGTCAGTCGGAGGTTTGTCTTACTGACTCCACAGCCCTGGACTATGAGGGAGTCGGTGTCATGGAAATTGAAGAGTCAGTCGGAGGTTTGGCTTACTGACTCCACAGCCCTGGACTATGAGGGAGTCGGTGTCATGGAAATTGAAGAGTCAGTCGGAGGTTTGGCTTACTGACTCCACAGCCCTGGACTATGAGGGAGTTGGTGTCATGGAAATTGAAGAGTCAGTCGGAGGTTTGGCTTACTGACTCCACAGCCCTGGACTATGAGGGAGTCGGTGTCATGGAAATTGAAGAGTCAGTCGGAGGTTTGGCTTACTGACTCCACAGCCCTGGACTATGAGGGAGTCGGTGTCATGGAAATTGAGGAGTCGGAGGTTTGGCTTACGACTCCACAGCCCTGGTGATAGGGTCTATCACAGTGATCAAAATGAGCCAGGAGGAAAAATTTCCTATTGTTGCCGGCCGGAAGATATCGGAGGGCGCACTACGCATACGCCCGCCATTTTCTGCTCAGAAGAAGAACGCCAACGGCCGGGGGATGCAGGCGGGTCCAGGGACACTGGAGGACCCCATTTCGCTCTCCTCTGATGTGCTAGATCATATCAGAGGAGAGAGAAATTAAATCGGAAATCTTACTTTTTTTTGCGGTCGTCGTTATTCCGTGAATAACAGTGGATTGCAACACAGGGGTCGGTAAAAACTGACCCGAATTATGTTCTCCGGGGTCTCAGCTACCCCTGGTAGCCGAGACCCAGGAGACTTTCAGACACTGGGGGCGCTATATACTTATTTCACAGTGCAGTTAAAAAGCGGCGCTGAGGAATAAGTACGCTTAACTGCCGCCGTTAAAAGGCGTATCAGCGGTCATTAAGGGGTTAATTAGTCGGTCTCTTTCAAACTGGCAAGAAGCAGCCTCTTGTGGACAGGAGTCTTCTTACCGCTCACTTTCATAGATACGGTCTTTCTTACCAGGTATAATTCGGATCACTTCATCGCCATTGTATAAACCATTCACTGTACCCACTATAGATTAATCTAATGATTTAATGCCTGGTTTAAGATCAGGACAAGTCATAAAACTTTTATTTTATTTGAAAAATATAGACCCTAAACTATTAGATCACAGGTTGAAAAGATCTGAATTCAAGATTTTCAAATTGATGCTGTTCATATAGTTATTTTTTGAAGACTGATTCCTTTGAGATCCCAACTTGAATTTTGGCACAGATGTGGCTATGTGCATAGGAGGTACATGTGAATTTTTTTTTATTAAAATTTGATATACTGATTTTTTGGAAATGCTTTTCAAAATTCTGAGTTTGCATAGGTAAAATAAGGGCTGTGGAGTGGGTAAGCCACACCACCGACTCCTCAATTTCCCCGACTCCACAGTCCCAGGCACTGCTGAGCATGAACATAAAGCACAGCACAGACTCAGATCAGGAAAAGAACAGACATTTATAGGATGTTTTAGAACTTTACAAAATTATTATGGAAACATTTAAAGCACATTCTGCATTGTACTACTGCACCCTATGTGTTATATATTTTAGAAGTTGGTCCATTTTATACCAACTCCAACAACCAAAATGGACACCGACTCCACAGCCCTTGGTAAAATATTAAGATACTCTTGTGACATATCGGGTGGAAGCCTGTACATAGAAAAATGTTTCTTCACATTTTGCACCCTCTAGCACACTATTACCAGAGAACAAAGTCTCAAATGAATTAAAAACATAAGAGGAAAATTGCATTGGTTCACATGAAATAGAATGACCCGAAGGAGAAGTGGTGGATGATGGAGAGTCGCTGATCTGCAGATGATGGAAACAACATTATAACATCCTCCTAATTCTCCAGTCCAGAGTCTGGGCCTCATGCACAAATCCCGGCTCCTCCAACCTCGACTGCGGTCACCGAGGTTCTTAATGGTCATCTGAGGAAGGTTCTGCCACTGAATGTACAAATCATAAGGATCCGCTGCCGACAGCTCCTGTATAATCACCGACCAATGACAACCCTGATGAAGACATTTGAGCCACGAGAGTAGGTTTGGGCCACGCAGGAGCCCACAGTAGTACGAGGAACATGTGATCTGGGGATGTCATTTGGGAAAACTGCTCTTGGACAATTTAGAAAATTGACGGCACCACTCGTTCCACCGCAAGATTAATATTATGTCGAGCTATTAGTGAACTGGAATTAAGAATGGAGGGGTCTGTCTACTGGACATTATACCCACACCTATCATAATCCCGGGAGTAGGACTGGTGTGATGTTCCCTTGTGAAGACCTGTTCATGGCGCTGCCCACGTGGTCTCATCAGATAAGAATGGCGCTCAGTGAACCGTTCTGTCTTGCAAGTAAAATCGGACATCACACAGACACTAAGGCATCACACAAACCATCATGAGGCGTGAGCCAGACGCCTGACTAGAGGAGTCCACTGACCTCACGTCAAAGCAACCAGACCATCAAGGGGCAGAGCAAGATGGCAATGAAGTCTGGAATTGAGGTCTGTCCTCCTCAGCGATGAGTCTGACTTTGGTCTTTGAGGCAACAACAGCCAGAGATTGGTCTGGAGATCACAGGAGTAAAGTCATAAATTCACGGGTCCTACTCCCAGTTAATGGGGTGTGTGAGTGTGTGGTGTATGATGTCCAGTAGTCGGACCCTTCTAGTCTTCTTTCCAGGTCACTATCACTTCAGTGTTACATTGATTTGTTGGTGGAACATTTCCCTTAAAGTGTCCCAGGAACCATTTTTCCAACATAACATCCCAGGCCGTATGTTCCTCGCACAACTGTGAGCCGTCTGCGTGGCCTTAACACGATCCCGTGGCTGCAGCGTCTCCGAACTTGTCTCCATCAATCACATTGGGGACGTCATTGGTCGATGATCACACAGGAGCTGCCCGCCGCGCCTCCGCACTTGTCTCCATCGAGCACCGACCAATGATGTCCCCGATGTGATCGATCGAGAAGTCCGGAGATGATCTCCCTGATGTGATCACACAGCAGCTGCCAGCAGCGTCTCCGGACTTGTCTCCATCGAGCACATCGGGGACATCATTGTTCAGTGATTACACAGGAGCTGTCGGCAGCGGATCCTGATGATCTGTACACTCAGCTGCAGAACCTTCCTCAGACGACCATTAATAACCTCGATGACAGCAGCCGAGGCCGGAGGTGCCGGGATTTCTGCACGAGGCTCAGACTCTTCATATATAAGGCGGTCACAGTGATGCTCAGAGATGGCGCCACTCACCGTTCAGCCGAGTCTGCCTGTTGGCTCGTACTCTCAGGAAGGTCTGTGGAGACACAAGAGACACATGTCAGAGACTGCAGGAAACGGAGAGCAGTGTGGGGACGGAGGTGCCGATGTCAGGGCCAGTGGGGCCGGAGGTACCGATGTCAGGGCCAGTGGGGCCGGAGGTGCCGATGTCAGGGCCAGTGGGGCCGGAGGTGCCGATGTCAGGGCCAGTGGGGCCGGAGGTGCCGATGTCAGGGCCAGTGGGGCCGGAGGTTCGATGTCAGGGCCAGTGGGGCCGGAGGTCCGATGTCAGGGCCAGTGGGGCCGGAGGTCTGATGTCAGGGCCAGTGGGGCCGAGGTGCCGATGTCAGGGCCAGTGGGGCCGGAGGTACGGATGTCAGGGCCAGTGGGGCCGGATTAATGATGTCAGGGCCAGTGGGGACGGAGGTGCCGATGTCAGGGCCAGTTGGGGCCGGAGGTATGATGTCAGGGCCAGTGGGGCCGGAGGTATGATGTCAGGGCCAGTGGGGCCGGAGGTATGATGTCAGGGCCAGGGTACGATGTCAGGCCATGGTACTGATGTCAGGGCCAGTGGGGGGGGGGGTGCCGATGTCAGGGCCAGTGTGGGGGGGGGGGGTGCCGATGTCAGGGCCAGTGGGGCCGGAGGTGCCGATGTCAGGGCCAGTGGGGCCGGAGGTGCCGATGTCAGGGCCAGTGGGGACGGAGGTGCCGATGTCAGGGCCAGTGGGGACGGAGGTGCCGATGTCAGGGCCAGTGGGGACGGAGGTGCCGATGTCAGGGCCAGTGGGGACGGAGGTGCCGATGTCAGGGCCAGTGGGGACGGAGGGGCCGATGTCAGGGCCAGTGGGGCCGGAGGTGCCGATGTCAGGGCCAGTGGGGCCGGAGGTATTGATGTCAGGGCCAGTGGGGCCAGAGGTATTGATGTCAGGGCCAGTGGGGCCGGAGGTACTGATGTCAGGGCCAGTGGGGCCGGAGGTACTGATGTCAGGGCCAGTGGGGCCGGAGGTACCGATGTCAGGGCCAGTGGGGGTGGGGGGGTGGGTGCGCCGATGTCAGGGCCAGTGGGGCCGGAGGTGCCGATGTCGGGGCCAGTGGGGCCGGAGGTGCCGATGTCGGGGCCAGTGGGGCCGGAGGTGCCGATGTCGGGGCCAGTGGGGCCGGAGGTGCCGATGTCGGGCCAGTGGGGCCGGAGGTGCCGATGTCGGGGCCAGTGGGGCCGGAGGTGCCGATGTCGGGGCCAGTGGGGCCGGAGGTACCGATGTCGGGGCCAGTGGGGCCGGAGGTACCGATGTCGGGGCCAGTGGGGCCGGAGGTACCGATGTCGGGCCAGTGGGGCCGGAGGTGCCGATGTCAGGGCCAGTGGGGATGGAGGTGCCAATGTCAGGGCCAGTGGGGATGGAGGTGCCGATGTCAGGGCCAGTGGGGCCGGAGGTGCCGATGTCAGGGCCAGTGGGGCCGGAGGTGCCGATGTCAGGGCCAGTGGGCCGATGTCAGGGCCAGTGGGGATGGAGGTGCCGATGTCAGGGCCAGTGGGGATGGAGGTGCCGATGTCAGGGCCAGAGGTGCCGATGTCAGGGCCAGTGGGGCCGGAGGTACCGATGTCAGGGCCAGTGGGGCCGGAGGTACCGATGTCAGGGCCAGTGGGGCCGGAGGTACCGATGTCAGGGCCAGTGGGGCCGGAGGTACCGATGTCAGGGCCAGTGGGGCCGGAGGTACCGATGTCAGGGCCAGTGGGGCCGGAGGTACCGATGTCAGGGCCAGTGGGGCCGGAGGTACCGATGTCAGGGCCATGTCGGGGCCGTGTGGGCGGCCGGTCAGTCAGGCTGGGCCGGAGGGCGATGTCAGGGCAGTGGGCGGAGGTGCCGATGTCAGGGCCAGTGGGGCCGGAGGTACCGATGTCAGGGCCAGTGGGGCCGGAGGTGCCGATGTCAGGGCCAGTGGGGCCGGAGGTGCCGATGTCAGGGCCAGTGGGGCCGGAGGTGCCGATGTCAGGGCCAGTGGGGCCGGAGGTGCCGATGTCAGGGCCAGTGGGGCCGGAGGTGCCGATGTCAGGGCCAGTGGGGCCGGAGGTGCCGATGTCAGGGCCAGTGGGGCCGGAGGTGCCGATGTCAGGGCCAGTGGGGGTGCGATGTCGGGCAGTGTGCCGATGTCAGGGCCAGTGGGGCCGGAGGTGCCGATGTCAGGGCCAGTGGGGCCGGAGGTGCCGATGTCAGGGCCAGTGGGGCCGGAGGTGCCGATGTCAGGGCCGGGGTGCCGATGTCAGGGCCAGTGGGGCCGGAGGTGCCGATGTCAGGGCCAGTGGGGCCGGAGGTGCCGATGTCAGGGCCAGTGGGGCCGGAGGTGCCGATGTCAGGGCCAGTGGGGCCGGAGGTGCCGATGTCAGGGCCAGTGGGGCCGAGTGCCGATGTCAGGGCCATGGGGCCGGGGATGCCGATGTCAGGGCCAGTGGGGCCGGAGGTGCCGATGTCAGGGCCAGTGGGCCAGGAGGTGACCGATGTCAGGGCCAGTGGGGCCGGAGGAGCGATCGTCAGGGCCGGAGGTACCGATGTCAGGGCCAGTGGGGCCGGAGGTGCCGATGTCAGGGCCAGTGGGGCAGGAGGTACCGATGTCAGGGCCAGTGGGGCCGGAGGTGCCGATGTCAGGGCCAGTGGGGCCGGAGGTACCGATGTCAGGGCCAGTGGGGCGGTGGTTACCGATGTCAGGGCCAGTGGGGCCGGAGGTGCTGATGTCAGGGCCAGTGGGCCGGAGTGCTGATGTCAGGGCCGTGGTGGCCGGGAGGTGCTGATGTCAGGGCCATGTGGGGGGGTTTTCTGAGGTCGGGGCCACTGATGCTGGGCCGGGGGTTGTACTGATGTCGGGGCCGGGGTGGGAGTACGGCGGGCCGTGGGTCGGGGTGCGATGTCGGCCCGTGGTGCGATGCGGGGCCGTGGTCGATGTCAGGGCCAGTGGGGCCGGAGGGGCTGATGTCAGGGCCAGTGGGGCCGGAGGTACCGATGTCAGGGCCAGTGGGCCGGAGGTACCGATGTCAGGGCCAGTGGGGCGGAGTACCGTGTCAGGCCATGGGCCGGAGGTCCGATGTCAGGCATGGGCTGGAGGTACGTTGTCAGGACTGGCCGGATGTACCGATGCAGGGCGTGGGGCGGAGTACGATGTCAGGGCCATGGGCCGGGTGCTGATGTCGGGCCAGTGTGGGGGTGTTGCTGAGGTCGGGGCCCTGATGTCTGGCTGGGGTATTACTGAGTCGGTGCGGGGTGCGATTCGGTGTGAGGCCGGGCACCCGTGGTTTGGTGCTGAGGCCGGGCTGATGTCGGCGATCTCCTCCTCAGATGTAAACCACATACTCCTTCTGCGGCACGCCGCTGCACTCACATCTGCATGGCAACTAGGGGACGACAAATCTCGGCCTCGGAGAGCCGCTGCCGCCTGTCATTCCCGGTATGGACGGGGTGCTCTGCCCGTTGCCGATGGCGGCGGATTCTAACGGCTCTTCACTGACTGAATGATCTCGAGACGGGCGCCATCTTGGAATGGTCATGTGACAGGCGCGCAAGGCATGTAGGCACGCTGACGTGCCGCCGCTCAGTGTCACCATGACAACCGAGAGGCGGGAAAAACCGACTCTTCTGTCACGAGCAACACAGACAGCGGAGATTAGAAGCAGCGGCTGAGGTAGAGGAGGCGCGGGCCCCTGCCGTGATGCCACGGAGACCCCATGATAGATATCTATATATATATATATGTATATACACAGAGCGGAGGAGGAGACCTGCGTGATAGACTGTGCTGTACCCAATCCATCCCGTGTGACACTGCTGTACCCAATCCATCCCGTGTGACACTGCTGTACCCAATCCATCCCGTGTGACACTGCTGTACCCAATCCATCCCGTGTGACGCTGCTGTACCCAATCCATCCCGTGTGACGCTGCTGTACCCAATCCATCCCGTGTGACACTGCTGTACCCAATCCATCCCGTGTGACACTGCTGTACCCAATCCATCCCGTGTGACGCTGCTGTACCCAATCCATCCCGTGTGACGCTGCTGTACCCAATCCATCCCGTGTGACACTGCTGTACCTAATGTATCCTATGTGACACTGCTGTACCCAATCCATCCCGTGTGACACTGCTGTACCTAATCCATCCCGTGTGACACTGCTGTACCCAATCCATCCCGTGTGACACTGCTGTACCTAATCCATCCCGTGTGACACTGCTATACCTAATGTATCCTATGTGACACTGCTGTACCTAATCCATCCGTGTGACACTGCTATACCTATGTATCCTATGTGACACTGCTGTACCTAATCCATCCTGTGTGACACTGCTGTACCCAATCCATCCCGTGTGACACTGCTGTACCCAATCCATCCCGTGTGACACTGCTGTACCTAATCCATCCCGTGTGACACTGCTGTACCCAATCCATCCCGTGTGACACTGCTGTACCTAATCCATCCCGTGTGACACTGCTATACCTAATGTATCCTATGTGACACTGCTGTACCTAATCCATCCTGGTGTGACACTGCTGTACTAATGTATCCTTACACTGCGTACCAAACCACCGTGTGACACTGCTGTACCATCATGTTAATACCTATGTGACACTGCTGTACCTAATCCATCCTGTGTGACACTGCTGTACCCAATCCATCCCGTGAGTGTACACTAACTGACTGCTAACCTAATGTATCCTATGTGACACTGCTGTACCTAATCCATCCTGTGTGACACTGCTGTACCAATCCATCCCGTGTGACACTGCTGTACCTAATGTATCCTATGTGACACTGCTATACCTAATGTATCCTATGTGACACTGCTGTACCTAATCCATCCGTGTGACACTGCTGTACCTAATCCATGTACACTGCTGTACATGTGACACTGCTGTACCTAATGTATCCTATGTGACACTGCTGTACCAATCCATCCCGTGTGACACTGCTGTACCTAATCCATCCGTGTGACACTGCTGTACCTAATGTATCCTATGTGACACTGCTACAATCATCCCGTTGACACTGCTGTACTATCCATCCCGTGTGACACTGCTGTACCTAATGTATCCTATGTGACACTGCTGTACCTAACATGTGAATGCTTACCAATACTGTGACACTGCTGTACCTAATCCATCCCGTGTGACACTGCTGTACCTAATGTATCCTATGTGACACTGCTATACCTAATCATCCGTGTGACACTGCTGTACCTAATGTATCCTATGTGACACTGCTGTATACCTAATGTATCCTATGTGACACTGCTATACCTAATGTATCCTATGTGACACTGCTGTACCTAATCCATCCCGTGTGACACTGCTGTACCTAATCCATCCCGTGTGACACTGCTGTACCTAATGTATCCTATGTGACACTGCTGTACCTAATGTATCCTATGTGACACTGCTATACCTAATGTATCCTATGTGACACTGCTGTACCTAATCCATCCCGTGTGACACTGCTGTACCTAATGTATCCTATGTGACACTGCTATACCTAATGTATCCTATGTGACACTGCTGTACCCAATCCATCCCGTGTGACACTGCTATACCTAATCCATCCCGTGTGACACTGCTGTACCTAATGTATCCTATGTGACACTGCTGTACCTAATGTATCCTATGTGACACTGCTATACCTAATGTATCCTATGTGACACTGCTGTACCTAATCCATCCCGTGTGACACTGCTGTACCTAATCCATCCCGTGTGACATGCTGTACCTAATGTATCCTATGTGACACTGCTGTACCCAATCCACCCGTGTGACACTGCCTATACCTATTCCACTCCGTGTGACACTGCTGTACCTAATGTATCCTATGTGACACTGCTATACCTAATCCATCCCGTGTGACACTGCTGTACCTAATGTATCCTATGTGACACTGCTGTACCTAATCCATCCCGTGTGACACTGCTGTACCTAATGTATCCTATGTGACACTGCTATACCTAATGTATCCTATGTGACACTGCTATACCTAATCCATCCCGTGTGACACTGCTGTACCTAATGTATCCTATGTGACACTGCTATACCTAATGTATCCTATGTGACACTGCTGTACCTAATCCATCCTGTGTGACACTGCTGTACCTAATCCATCCCGTGTGACACTGCTGTACCTAATGTATCCTATGTGACATTGCTGTACCCAATCCATCCCGTGTGACACTGCTATACCTAATCCATCCCGTGTGACACTGCTGTACCTAATGTATCCTATGTGACACTGCTGTACCCAATCCATCCCGTGTGACACTGCTGTACCTAATCCATCCCGTGTGACACTGCTGTACCTAATGTATCCTATGTGACACTGCTGTACCCAATCCATCCCGTGTGACACTGCTATACCTAATCCATCCCGTGTGACACTGCTGTACCTAATGTATCCTATGTGACACTGCTGTACCCAATCCATCCCGTGTGACACTGCTATACCTAATCCATCCCGTGTGACACTGCTGTACCTAATGTATCCTATGTGACACTGCTGTACCTAATCCATCCCGTGTGACACTGCTATATCCAATCCATCCGTGACACTGCTGTACCTAATCCATCCGTGTGACACTGCTGTACCAATCCATCCGTGTGACACTGCTGTACCAATCCATCCCGTGTGACACTGCTGTACCAATCCATCCGTGTGACGCTGCTGTACCTAATATCCTATGTGACACTGCTGTACCCAATCCATCCGTGTGACACTGTTGTACCCAATCCATCCCGTGTGACACTGCTGTACCTAATCCATCCCGTGTGACACTGCTATACCTAATGTATCCTATGTGACACTGCTGTACCTAATCCATCCTGTGTGACACTGCTGTACCTAATGTATCCTATGTGACACTGCTGTACCCAATCCATCCCGTGTGACACTGCTATACCTAATGTATCCTATGTGACACTGTTGTACCTAATCCATCCTGTGTGACACTGCTGTACCTAATCCATCCCGTGACACTGCTATACCTAATGTATCCTATGTGACACTGCTGTACCTAATCCATCCGTGTGACACTGCTATACCTAATCCATCCCGTGTGACACTGCTGTACCTAATCCATCCCGTGTGACACTGCTGTACCCAATCCATCCCGTGTGACACTGCTGTACCTAATGTATCCTATGTGACACTGCTGAACCCAATCCATCCCGTGTGACACTGCTATACCTAATGTATCCTATGTGACACTGCTGTACCTAATCCATCCCGTGTGACACTGCTGTACCTAATCCATCCCGTGTGACACTGCTATACCTAATGTATCCTATGTGACACTGCTGTACCTAATCCATCCCGTGTGACCTGCTGTACCTAATCCATCCTGTGTGACCGCGCTGTACCTAATCCATCCCGTGTGACACTGCTGTACCCAATCCATCCCATGTGACACTGCTGTACCAATCCACCCCGTGTGACACTGCTGTACCAATCCATCCCGTGTGACACTGCTGTACCTAATGTATCCTATGTGACACTGCTGTACCCAATCCATCCCGCGTGACACTGCTGTACCCAATCCATCCCGTGTGACACTGCTGTACCTAATCCATCCCGTGTGACACTGCTGTACCCAATCCATCCCGTGTGACACTGCTGTACCTAATGTATCCTATGTGACACTGCTGTACCCAATCCATCCCGCGTGACACTGCTGTACCCAATCCATCCCGTGTGACACTGCTGTACCTAATCCATCCCGTGTGACACTGCTATACCTAATGTATCCTATGTGACACTGCTGTACCTAATCCATCCTGTGTGACACTGCTGTACCTAATCCATCCCGTGTGACACTGCTGTACCTAATGTATCCTATGTGACACTGCTGTACCCAATCCATCCCGTGTGACACTGCTATACCTAATGTATCCTATGTGACACTGCTGTACCTAATCCAACCCGTGTGACACTGCAGTACCTAATCCATCCCGTGTGACACTGCAGTACCTAATCCATCCCGTGTGACACTGCTGTACCTAATGTATCCTGTGTGACACTGCTGTGCCTAATCCATCCCGTGTGACACTGTGCTGTGCCCAATCCATCCTGTGTGACACTGCTGTGCCCAATCCATCCCGTGTGACACTGCTATACCTAATCCATCCCGTGTGACACTGCTGTACCTAATCCATCCCGTGTGACACTGCTGTACCTAATCCATCCCGTGTGACACTGCTGTGCCCAATCCATCCCGTGTGACACTGCTATACCTAATCCATCCCGTGTGACATTGCTATATCCAATCCATCCCGTGACACTGCTGTACCTAATCCATCCCGTGTGACACTGCTGTACCTAATCCATCCCGTGTGACACTGCTGTACCCAATCCATCCCGTGTGACACTGCTGTACCCAATCCATCCCGTGTGACGCTGCTGTACCTAATGTATCCTATGTGACACTGCTGTACCCAATCCATCCCGTGTGACACTGCTATACCTAATGTATCCCGTGTGACACTGCTATACCTAATGTATCCTATGTGACACTGCTGTACCTAATCCATCCCGTGTGACACTGTGCTGTACCTAATCCATCCCGTGTGACACTGCTGTGCCCAATCCATCCCGTGTGAAACTGCTGTACCTAATCCATCCTGTGTGACACTTTGCTGTACCTAATCCTACCATGTGCAATACATACTATCTGCTGTAGCTAATGCTATCTTGTGTGATACTTTGTGCTGTATTTAATCCTGTCCCACATGATACTGTCTGCAGAGCTGTGTACAGTCATGGCCAAAAGTTTTGAGAATGACACAAATATTAATTTTTACAAAGTCTACTGCTTCACTTTTTCTAATGGCAATTTGCATATACTCCAGAATGTTATAAAGAGTGATCAGCTTAACAGCAATTACTTGCAAAGTCAATATTTGGCTAGAAAATGAACTTTATCCCCCAAAACACATTTCAACATCATTGCAGCCCTGCCTTAAAAGGACCAGCTAACCTCTTTTCAGTGATTGCTCCATTAACACAGGTGTGGGTGTTAATGAGGACATGGCTGGAGATCAATCTGTCATGATTAAGTAAGAATGACACCACTGGACACTTTAAAAGGAGGCTGGTGCTTGGCATCATTGTTTCTCTTCTGTTAACCATGGTTATCTCTAAAGAAACACGTGCAGTCATCATTGCAATGCACAAAAATGGCCTAACAGGGAAGAGTATCGCAGCTAGAAAGATTGCACCTCAGTCAACAATCTATTGCATCATCAAGAACTTCAAGGAGAGAGGTTCCATTGTTGCCAAAAAGGCTTCAGGGCGCCCAAGAAAGACCAGCAAGCGCCAGGACCGTCTCTTAAAAGTGTTTCAGCTGCGGGATCGGGCTACCAGCAGTGCAGAGCTTGCTCAGGAATGGCAGCAGGCAGGTGTGAGTGCATCTGCACGCACTGTGAGGCGGAGACTCTTGGAGCAAGGCCTGGTCTCAAGGAGGGCAGCAAAGAAGCCACTTCTCTCCAGAAAAAACATCATGGACAGACTGATATTCTGCAAAAGGTACAGGCAGTGGACTGCTGAGGACTGGGTAAAGTTATTTTCTCTGATGAATCCCCTTTTCGATTGTTTGGGACATCAGGAAAATGCCTCATTCGGAGAAGACAAGGTGAGCGCTACCACCAGTCTTGTCTCATGCCAACTGTTAAGCATCCTGAAACCATTCATGTGTGGGGTTGCTTCTCAGCCAAGGGAATCGGCTCTCTCACAGTCTTGCCTAAAAACACAGCCATGAATAAAGAATGGTACCAGAATGTCCTCCAAGAGCAACTTCTCCCAACCCTCCAAGAGCAGTTTGGCGATCAACAATGCCTTTTCCAGCATGATGGAGCACCTTGCCATAAAGCAAAGGTGATAACTAAATGGCTCAGGGAACAAAACATAGAGATTTTGGGTCCATGGCCTGGAAACTCCCCAGATCTTAATCCCATTGAGAACTTGTGGTCAATCATCAAGAGACGGGTGGACAAACAAAAACCTAAAAATTTTGACAAAATGAAAGCATTGATTGTGCAAGAATGGACTGCTATCAGTCAGGATTTGGTCCAGAAGTTGATTGAGAGCATGCCAGGGAGAATTGCAGAGGTCCTGAAGAAGAAGGGTCAACACTGCAAATATTGACTTGCTGCATTAACTCATTCTAACTGTCAATATAAGCTTTTGTTACTCATATGTTTGCAATTATTATATTTCTGTCTGTGATAAAAACATCTGTCAAACACACATAAAAACCAGAGGGCAGCAGATCATGTGAAAATATAATATTTGTGTCTTTCTCAAAACTTTTGGCCATGACTGTATCTAATTCATTGATGTGTGATGCAACCGCTTAGCTACAGGGTTCCCCAACTCCAGTCCTCAAGGCCCGCCAACGGGTCATGTTTTCAGGATTTCCTTAGTATTGCCCTGGTGTACAATAATAAATTATATTGTGGTACCGTGTTAGCCAGAAAAATCGATGTGAATACTTTTCCATCCAATTATGACAAGAGCATTCTTAAGGTGATACCTTTATTGGCTAACCAGATAATTTTCTGGTTAGCCAATAAAGGTATCACCTTAAGAATGCTCTTGTCATAATTGGATGGAAAAGTATTCACATCGATCTTAGTATTGCCCAGTTGATAATTGCATCACCTCTGCGATACAAAGGAAATCCTGAATACATGACCTGTTGGCGGGCCTTGAGGACTGGCGTTGGGGAACCCTGGCTTAGCAGATAGCATCTAAGCCAGAACTACACACTTCTCAGGGCTGTAGCCGGAGCCAGTGACCGCTCTCCTTATTTGCCCCTGGGTTCTCCATTCTCTTGGTGCTTTGCCATCCTTGTTTTGTGTTTCTGAGTCTCTTGACTTTTTTATGGCCCCATTTTGTGGCAGTTTATGACCCTGGGTCGGACGATTTCCTGGCGTTTTGTGCCCTGCGGTTGGCCGGTTTCTTGGCGCTTTGCCCCTGATCACTGTGTTTTGTGCCCCGTGGTTGGCCAATTTCCTGGCTCTTTATGTCCCTGAGTTGCCTGATTTCCTGGCATTTTTGTGTCCCAGAGTTAGCCGATTGCCTGGTGCTTTGTGTCCTGGAGTCGGCTGATCTTGTGGTTCGAAATTTATGCCCTAGGTTGGCCGATTTCTTGTTACTTTATGTTCCTGGGTCGGATGACTACCTTCTTCATGCCCTGGGACTGCCGATTTACTGGCGTTTTGTGCCTTGAGATTGGCCAGGTTCTTGGCGATTTGCCCTCTGATCGCTGTGTTTTGTGCCCCTGGTGTTTTGTGCCCTGGATTGGCCAAATTCCTGGCTTTTTGTGCCCCTGGGTTGGCCAATTTCCTGGTGCTGTGGATCCCTTGATCGGCTGGTTTCCTGGTGCTTTGGATCCCTGGGTCGGCCGATTTTCTGGCGCTTTATGTCCCTTGCGTCAGACTATTTCCTGGCGTTTTATGCCCCTGGGTCGGCCGATTTACTGGCGTTTTGTGCCCTGTGATTGGCCAGTTTCTTGGCGCTTTGCCCCCTGGTCACTATGTTTTGTGTCCTGGGTTGGCTAATTTCCTGGCTTTTTGTGCCCCTGGGTCAGCTGATTTCCTGGTGCTTTATGTCCATGGGTCGGCCAATTTCCTGGCGTTATGTGTCCTGTGGTTGGCAGGTTTCTTGGTGCTTTGCCCTTGATTGCTGTGTTTGTGCCTCTGGGTCGGCTGATTTCCTGGCTTTTTGTGCCCTTGGTTGTCCATTTTCCTGGCACTTTATGTCCCTGGGTCGGCTGATTTCCTGGCATTTTTGTGTCCCAGGGTTAGCCGATTGCCTGGTGCTTTGTGTCCTGGAGTCGGCTCATCTTGTGGTGCTTTATGCCCCTAGGCTGGCCGATTTCTTGGCGCTTTATGTCCCTGGGTCGGCCAATTTCCTGGTGTTTTGTGCCCCTGCGTCCGCCGAGTTACTAACGTTTTGTGCCCTGTGGTTGGCCAGTTTCTTGGCACTTTGCACCATGATCGCTGTGTTTTGTGCCCCTGGGTTGGCTGATTTCATGGTGTTTTGTGCCCTGGGGGTTGGCCAATTTCCTGGCATTTTGTGCCCCTGGGTCAGCCGATTTTCTGGCGCTTTATGACCCTGGGTAGGCCGATTTCTTGGCTCTTTATGTCCCTGGGTCGGACAATTTCCTGGAGCTTTGGGTGCTTGGGTTGGATTATTTCCTGGCGTTTTGTGCCCCTGGGTCGGCCAATTTACTGGCGTTTTGTGCCCTGTGGTTGGCCAATTTCTTGGCGCTTTGCCCCGATCGCTGTGTTTTGTGCCCCTGGTGTTTTGTGCCCCTGGGTCGGCTGATTTCCTGGCGCTTTTTGCTTTGGGTCCCTGGGTCGGATGATTTCCTGGTGTTTTGTGCCCCTGCGTCCGCTGAGTTACTAACGTTTTGTGCCCTGTGGTTGGCCAGTTTCTTGGCACTTTGCACCATGATCGCTGTGCTTTGTGCCCTGGGTTGACCGATTTCCTGGTGTTTTGTGCCCTGGGGTTGGCCAATTTCCTGGCTTTCTGTGCCCCTGGGTCGGCCGATTTTCTGGCGCTTTATGACCCTGGGTCGGCCGATTTCTTGGCTCTTTATGTCCCTGGGTCGGACAATTTCC
>JARQOD010000009.1:73192236-73272589 GCA_033576555.1 Oophaga sylvatica
GAGCCAATGTAAATGACATAAAAGTACAGAAAACAGGCAAATCCCGTCGGGGCGCCAGTCCACCAAACCCAACACGCGTCTCACACATGGGGAAAACCCTCTTATGGTCCTCATAACCAATCCCACGTGTGACCATTATATATACCGTAGTACACACTCAACCCCTATATGTAGAAAATGAAATCTGCACTCTTGTATGAAAAATACAGAATACAGGGTAATTACAAGGCAATCCCAATTTTAGTAACGTTCGGTCCCAACATCAACCTTCATCAGACGATTGCTGTAGTGTATAGAAAAAAAGAATAGCGCCATAGAGATGGGGGTAATGGTAGAGCCCAAGAAAAAATGCAATGTTAGAAACCGAAGTGTTACTAAATTTGGGATTGCCCTGCTAAATAAACATTTATCTGTTTCAGGTGTGATTTTCATATTGCCCACACCTGTTGCTTGCCACAGGTGACTCTGAACAAGCATCTCATGTTTGGAAACAAATTTTTTTTACTCTCAATTTTGGAAAGGTGCCAACAATTTTGTCCAGCCCATTTTTGGGGGTTTTGTGTGAAATTATGTCCAATTTGCCTTTTTCCCTCTATTTGTTTTCATTGTTCTAAAACACAAAAAGGACATAAACTATTGTTGCTCCTAAAGATGAGTTGGGGGCTTATTTTCGGGGGATCACTTAGGTTTTGTTCCATGAAAAACAATCCAAAAGTATTACAGAACAAGAGAGTGGGGGCCCTAGGCAGTAGACCAGTGTGCCCGCCCCAAAAACACCGGCCTGAATGTAACTTGGACTTGCTTTTGGAGCATGGGGTAGATCTTATTTTCGGGGAATCAGATTAAAGCACTCATTTAGAACTCACAGGATGGTGACGTGATTTATCTGCAAATGATGGAAAAATGGAAACAAAAGTAAAAAAAAATTGGGTTACTTCAGTCTGGTGTATGCACGTCCAGAAATACCAGTAAATAGGACCAGGGTGGCCTTTTCTTGGCATTGTTCGTGTGCTCTCCAGACGGAGAACAGGCCAGTACGGAGGTCTGTTCTCTTCAGCAATGAGTCTGGCTTTTGTCTTGGACACAATAATGGCGAATGAGGGGACATCACACCGATCTTACTCCCATGACTATGGTGTGGGGGGCTTAATATTCGGTAGCCGGACCCCTCTAGTCATCGTTCCAGGTCACTCACTGCTCGGTGTTACATTGATTTGATGCTGGAGCCAGTGGTGCAGCCATTTATCCAAAGTGTCCAGGAGCTGCTCTTACACACAACATGTTCCTCACACTACTGTGAGCCGCCAAGACGGCCGTCGTCCATTGTGTTCCACATGAATACCTTCCTGCTGGCATGATTTAAAAGGTGAACCAATAAAAGGCAGTTTTTATAAAGGAACGGCGAGTGCCACCTTTTTCTTCTATGGACACTAAATGTGCTCCCGTGCTGGCAACGTCTCCGGACATGTCTCCATCAGGCACATCAGGGACGTCATTGGTTGGTGATTACACAGGAGCTGCCGGCAGAGTCTCCTGGACTTGTCTCCATCGGTCACACTGGGGACATCATTGGTTGGTGATTACACAGGAGCTGCCTGCAGAGTCTCCGGACTTGTCTCCATCGGTCACATTGGAATCTTGTTGGTGATTACACTGAGCTGCTGTAGAGCTCCGGACTTGTCTCCATCGTCACATTGGGGACATCATTGATTGGTGATTACACAGGAGCTGCCTGCAGAGTCTCCGGACTTGTCTCCATCAGTCACATTGGGACATCATTGATTGGTGATTACACAGGAGCTGCAGGCAGCATCACCGGATTTGTCTTCATCGGACACATCATTGGTCGGTGATTATACAGGAGCTGCAGGCAGCATCCCCGGACCTGTCTCCATCGAACACATCATTGGTCGGTGACTACACAGGAGCTGCAGACAGTGTCCCCGGATCTGTCTCCATCAGACACATCATTGGTCGGTGATTACACAGGAGCTGCCGGCAGCGTCCCCGGACCTGTCTCCATTGAACACATCATTGGTCGGTGACTACACAGGAGCTGCAGGCAGCGTCCCCGGATCTGTCTCCATCGAGCACATCATTGGTCGGTGATTATACAGGAGCTGCCGGCAGCGTCCCGGACCTGTCTTCATCGGACACATCATTGGTCTGTGACTACACAGGAGCTGCAGGCAGTGTCCCTGGACCTGTCTTCATCGGACACATCATTGGTCTGTGACTACACAGGAGCTGCAGGCAGTGTCCCTGAATCTGTCTCCATCGAACACATCATTGGTCGGTGACTATACAGGAGCTGCCGGCAGTGTCTCCGGATCTGTCTTCATCAGACACATCATTGGTCGGTAACTACACAGGAGCTGCCGGCAGCGTCCCCGGACCTGTCTCCATCGAACACATCATTGGTCGGTGACTATACAGGAGAAGCCGGCAGCATCCCCGGACCTGTCTCCATCGAACACATCATTGGTCGGTGACTACACAGGAGCTGCAGGCAGCGTCCCCGGATCTGTCTTCATCAGACACATCATTGGTCGGTGACTACACAGGAGCTGCCGGCAGCATCCCCGGACGTGTCTCCATCGAACACATCATTGGTCGGTGACTACACAGGAGCTGCAGGCAGCGTCCCCGGATCTGTCTCCATCGAGCACATCATTGGTCGGTGATTATACAGGAGCTGCCGGCAGCGTCCCCGGACCTGTCTTCATCGGACACATCATTGGTCTGTGACTACACAGGAGCTGCAGCAGTGTCCGGACCTGTCTTCATCGACACATCATTGGTCTGTGACTACACAGAGCTGCAGGCAGTGTCCCTGAATCTGTCTCCATCGAACACATCATTGGTCGGTGACTATACAGGAGCTGCCGGCAGTGTCTCCGGATCTGTCTTCATCAGACACATCATTGGTCGGTAACTACACAGGAGCTGCCGGCAGCGTCCCCGGACCTGTCTCCATCGAACACATCATTGGTCGGTGACTATACAGGAGAAGCCGGCAGCATCCCCGGACCTGTCTCCATCGAACACATCATTGGTCGGTGACTACACAGGAGCTGCAGGCAGCGTCCCCGGATCTGTCTTCATCAGACACATCATTGGTCGGTGACTACACAGGAGCTGCCGGCAGCATCCCCGGACGTGTCTCCATCGAACACATCATTGGTTGGTGACTATACAGGAGCTGCCGACAGCGTCCCCGGACCTGTCTCCATCAGACACATCATTGGTCGGTGATTACACAGGAGCTGCAGGCAGCGTCCCCGGATCTGTCTTCATCAGACACATCATTGGTCGGTGATTACACAGGAGCTGCCAGCAGCGGATTCTGAGAATTTGAACCTTCCTCAGACGAGCATTTAGGACCTCGGTGACAGGAGGTGCCAGGATTTCTGCAGGAGGCTCAGACTCCAGACTGGAGATATTGGGATGCTTTGTACGTTTAGTTTCCGTTCCCATCACTTGCAGATCAGTGACGTCTCCTCCAGCACTTTTCCCTCTCGGTGATGTACTATCAACGTTGAGCAGGGCATTTTTATATCGATATTTGCTTTGCTCTTGTACTGTTGTTGACTCTTTTTGGAGGATTATGTATAATGTGTGTAATATGGATTGTCTCATAAAAACTTTATTTTTATACAGATTATTCTTGGTGAATTTTTGCTTCACATTTTTAGCATCATTCATACATGAGACAATTACTATATTAAAGTATCGAAAGAGAAAGTCAAAGCTTCACATCCAGTAATGTACAGGAAAATATCAATCCAGGCACAAAAATCTAATGTTGCCCGCTGGATAGTTACCATTACTGTAGTGGGCATTATTAGTGGTGTGTATTATACAGCAGGCGGGTATTACTCACCTTAGGAGTGCCTGGTGGCATGGCGTCTTTCAGTATAGAGTTCTTACTGCAGATAAAGGGGACAGAGAAAAAAAATCGGTAAATCCAGAGATGTAACTATAGAATTAGATTATCTATCTATAAAGAAAGGATCACAGGAGACAGAAGGCCTCAGAGCCGAATGATAAGCCCATCCTAAAGTTCATGCAGGATCCCGAGCTCCCCCCCCCATTATCTCCATTCACTGCAGGCTCCAGAGATTGTCTCCTCCCCATTATCTCCATTCTCTGCAGGCTCCAGAGATTGTCTCTTCCCCATTGTCTCCATTCTCTGCAGGCTCCAGAGCTTGTCTCCTCCCCATTATCTCCATTCTCTGCAGGCTCCAGAGCTTGTCTCCTCCCCATTATCTCTATTCTCTGCAGGCTCCAGAGCGTGTCTCCTCCCCATTATCTCCATTCTCTGCAGGCTCCAGAGCTTGTCTCCTCCCCATTATCTCTATTCTCTGCAGGCTCCAGAGCTTGTCTCCTCCCCATTATCTCCATTCTCTGCAGGCTCCAGAGCTTGTCACCTCCCCATTAACTCCATTCTCTGCAGGCTCCAGAGCTTGTCACCTCCCCATTATCTCCATTCACTGCAGGCTCCAGAGCTTTTCTCCTCCCCATTATCTCCATTCTCTGCAGGCTCCAGAGCTTGTCTCCTCCCCATTATCTCTATTCTCTGCAGGCTCCAGAGCTTGTCTCCTCCCCATTATCTCCATTCTCTGCAGGCTCCAGAGCTTGTCTCCTCCCCATTAACTCCATTCTCTGCAGGCTCCAGAGCTTGTCACCTCCCCATTATCTCCATTCACTGCAGGCTCCAGAGCTTTTCTCCTCCCCATTATCTCCATTCACTGCAGGCTCCCGAGCTTTCCTCCCCATTATCTCCATTCACTGCAAGCTCCTGAGCTTTCCCCCCATTGTCTCCATTCACTCAGGCTCCAGAGCTCCCCCCCCCCATTGTCTCCATTCACTGCAGGCTCCTGAGCTTTCCCCCCATTGTCTCCATTCACTGCAGGCTCCCGAGCTTTCCCCATTATCTCCATTCACTGCAGGCTCCTGAGCTTTCCCCCCCATTGTCTCCATTCACTGCAGGCTCCTAAGCTTTAACCCCCATTGTCTCCATTCACTGCAGGCTCCTGAGCTCCCCCCCCCCATTGTCTCCATTCACTGCAGGCTCCTGAGCTTTCCCCCCCCCCATTGTCTCCATTCACTGCAGGCTCCAGAGCTTGTCCCCTCCACTGTTTCCATTCACTGCAGGCTCCTGAGCTTGTCCCCCTCCATTGCTTCCATTCACTGCAGGCTCCTGAGCTTGTCCCCCTCCATTGCTTCCATTCACTGCAGGCTCCAGAGCTTGTCCCCCTCCACTGTTTCCATTCACTGCAGGCTCCTGAGCTTGTCCCCTCCACTGTTTCCATTCACTGCAGGCTCCTGAGCTTGTCCCCCTCCATTGCTTCCATTCACTGCAGGCTCCAGAGCTTGTCCCCCTCCGCTGTTTACATTCACTGCAGGCTCCTGAGCTTGTCCCCCTCCATTGCTTCCATTCACTGCAGGCTCCTCCAGGTTTCCACCACCCACGAGGAGCAGTCATACCAGCCATTACATCATGAGCTCAGATGATGAGGTCATGGCTGACAATGCCATAATATTATATGTTTTATTAGTTGTGATCAGTAAACTCACCAGCACCCTCCCTCGCCAGCACCCTCACTCGCCAGCACCCCTCCCTCCTGCCAGCACCCTCCTCGCCAGCACCCTCCTTCGCCAGCACCCTCCTTCACCAGCACCCTCCCTCGCTAGCACCCTCTTTCACCAGCACCCTCCTTCATCAGCACCCTCCTTCACCAGCACCCTCCCTCGTCAGCACCCTCCTTCACCAGCACCCTCCCTCGTCAGCACTGTTCCCAGAGCTATACGCCTGAAATGTAATAACGTCGGTCGCCCCTCAGGACAGGTTACATTAGAAACAATTATACATTGCAGCCGACGTCCCCAAACAGGATTGAGCGGTAATTTCTTTGCTTATTAAAGTCGTCTTTCTGATGTAAATTCTCCATCTAACAGGCCGGGAACAGCAGCGGAAATAAATGATTTTTCCCTGATTCAATTTGTCTGGTCACAAAGCACCTGGAGCTCTGAAGGATCCTGAAATATGTCTGCGGATGCTTGGTAGGAGCATTTAGAGGGGCAGCAGGTTGCCCCTGGTCCGACACATGTTCCTTGTAGCCCCCTGGCTCTAATGCAGGAGAGGGGGTGTATTTAATATCAGGATTTGTATGCGAGCCTGTAGTCAGGAGCCAGGGATGAGCAGGCAGCATGAGACGCCGCTCGCTAAACAGATGCTTACAATAGAAGAAGACATATGAAATCAGATCTAGTCTGGATTAATATCCATGGGCTCTGGCGCATACACACAGCGGCACACTCCAGAACGCACCGCCGCCTCCTCTGACGCTCGCACCAGCACAAATACATTTTTATGAGACTTTCTAGGCGATCAGCACATGAGATGTGACAGAACAGACAATGTCGCTGTCATGTTCACTTTGTCGAGGGCACTTTTGTCCCAGATTATGAACAGCGGTGCTATGAGGGGGTTAGCGGGGGAGAAATTGAATTTGGCTGTCTTTAATGCTCCTTGATTTGGCAGATGGCCGGGTGTGTTGAAATGAGAAGGGGAGGGAGCGGTCCATTTTACAGAAGCAACAAGCCTGCCCTTGTCTGGTCTGTCAGACGACAGGTTCAGGTAAATGGCTGAAAATTAAGGCTGAAATGTAAAGTCTTCCTCTTTTCTCCAAAGTTTTGCTGCTGCATTTTAAAGTCTTTGTGAAGCTGCAGCCGGAGGCTCAGAGAGACAGGTGGTGGGTTTCAGACTACCTCAGACTCCCACAGACAATGCAGATAAACTAGAGTCACTTACTATAGCGAGTGCAGATGAACCAGCTGCAGTATGAAGCATCGCATAGTGCACAAAGGTTGAATTATATGGGGGTTTTATCGATTTTTGATACTTTTCAACTTTTGGGCTCCTGTTATACTCAGACTCCAGTCTCACAGCTTTGTCTATTGGCTTTTTACATTGAAATAAATAGTCTCATCACAGCCTCTGGCCACTTCTTATCCTTCCATGCTTTACACTGCAGTTGTGCTTGTTCAGATTGGTCATGAATCCACGTGATAAGTGCTAATGTTCATTACATCAAGACAGAATGGTTCTGGTCTATAAGGGAATATAAGGAGATGATCAGGAAGCAGCAGCACATAGACTGAGAGGAAGACTCTCTGGAAGGAGGAGCCCTGGATGATGGGGCAAAAAAGGGGGAGGAGCCTGCAGAGTGGCTCAATAAGGGGAGGATCCTGTATGGTTATGCAGTAAGGGAGAGGAGCCTGGAAGGTAGTGGGAGGAGCCTGGAGGGTGGAGCAGAAAGGGAAGAGGAGCCTATAAGGTAGTGGGAGGAGCCTGGAGGGTGGAGCAGAAAGGGAGAGGAGCCTGGAAGGTAGTGGGAGGAGCCTGGAGGGTGGAGCAGAAAGGGAGAGGAGCCTGGGAGGTAGTGGGAGGAGCTGGGAGGGAGGAGCAGAAAGGGAGAGGAGCCTGGAAGTAAGTGGGAGAAGCCTGGAGCAGAAAAGGAGAGGAGCCTGGAGGGTGGAACAGAAAGGAGAAGAGCCTGGAAGGTAGTGGGAGGAGCCTGGAGGGTGGAGCAGAAAGGGAAGAAGAGCCTGGAAGGTAGTGGGAGGAGCCTGGAGGGTGGAACAGAAAGAGAGAGGAGCCTGGAAGTAAGTGGGAGGAGCCTGGAGGGTGGCGCAGAAAGGGAGAAGAGCCTTGAAAGGTAGTGGGAGGAGCCTGGAGCAGAAAGAGAGAAGAGCCTGGAAGGTAGTAGGAGGAGCCTGGAGGGAGGAGCATAAAGGGAGAAGAGCCTGGAGGGTAGTGGGAGGAGCTTGAAGCAGAAAGGGGGAGGAGGGTGGCTCGATAAAAGTAGCTCAATAAGGAGGAGGAGTCAGGAGAGCGGCTCAGTCTGGGGGAGGAGTCTGGTTAGCGGCATTAGCTACATGTATAAAGTCTTGGTTTTGTGGTTTTTCTCTGGATTATAAACATAACATGATTGAATATTTAACCCCTTAGTGACAGGGCCAATTTTTTAAAATCTGACGCGTCACTTTATGTGGTAATAACGCTGGAATGCTTCAGCATAGCCTATGGATTTTGAGATTGTTTTTTTGTGACACATTATACTTTATGATGGTAATTTAGGTTGATATGTTTTGTGTTTATTTATAAAAATATCAGAAATTTGACAAATTAAAAAAAAAAAATAGCAATTGTAAAACTTTGGATGATTATTCGTTTAATCCAGACACCACAGAAAATCGTTAATAAATGACGTTTCCCTCGTGTCGGCTTTACATCAGCACATTTGTAAAATATTTTGTTAGTATTTTAGAAGGTTTAAAAATGTAGCCGTCATTTTTCATTTTTTAAAAAATTTACAAACCTTATTTTTTTTTTTAGGAACCTGTTCTTCAGTTTTGAAGTGACTTTCGGGGTCCTATATATTGGAAACCCCCAAAAGTGATAGTATTTAAAAAAAGGCGCCCTCAACGTATTGAAAATTGCTTTTCTATTTATCTATTTTACTCATTTATATGGCGCCATTAATCCCACAGCGCTGTACAGACATTATCATCGCTGTCCCTGATGGGGCTCACAATAAGATTCCCTATCAGTATGTCTATATAATGTGGGAGGAAACCGGAGACCCCGGAGGAAACCCACCAAACACGGGGAGAACATACAGACTCCTGCAGATGTCGTCCTTGGTGGGAATTGAACGCAGGACCCCAGCGCTGCAAGGCTGCAGTGCTAACCACTGAGCCACTGTGCAGTGCTAACCACTGAGCCATGGTGCCTGTATATACTGTATTTAGGTAGTTCATTAACCCTTCAAGTGCTCTTCAGGAAATAATTCAAAGTGACTTCACAGGAATGAAAACGTTTATTTTTACCACCTCAATGTCGGTAGCTTCTGACCGCGCCGCTGCAGCCGGCAGATGTAAGGCCGTCATTTGGCGTGAGCTGCCATCGCAAACATCAGGACCACAAAATCAAGATCTCATGGTGCCAATGGGGTTAAAGAGGGACCCCACTCAGCATTTGAGGGGTTAAACAGATATGGACGGTGCCAGCACTGATCGTGGCTGATGCAGCAAGTTGTCAGCTATGGTGGACAGCCGCAGGATCGTCACCTGTATGGAGGGTATTCTCTTACATCTCAGGTCAGTAAACGGACGTATTGCTGGTCACTAGGGGTTAATAAAAATTACAAAACAGGGGAGTCATCAATTGTAAGTGAAACATTGGAGTGCTAACTCCGAGGTCCAGCTGCGATGATCTGCAGGATCTCTGCCCTGTACGCAGCTGATCACGCTGTTATGTCGTCAGCCTCGTTTGTTGGGGATGCAGTACACAAGACGACTGCGACGCTGCGATCCGTCTGATATAACGAATGACGTCATTATAAGGGTTCAATAATCAAGAACTACCCGGGGACGAAGGCGTTGCCTATAGCAACCGACCGGATGAGACCCGATATAACCGAGTGGTAATGAAGGAACTATCACTCCCAGCATGCCTCCCCACAGCCGCTCACTCCAGGCCCTCATCAGTGCGGTAACAGCCATTCCCAGAACAATCGCGTGCATTCAGCACATGCAGACAACCCGCTCAGTCGCAGCTTTATTTTCCCTCTTTGTTCTAAAGTGTAAATTCTACGGGATATTTTGCCAAATGAAAGAGAAAATAATCGGAGACGATTGTGCCCCACGGCCCCCGATAATCACGTCCTGGGGCTGGGCCCGGAGATAATGACCCTCTTCCATAGTGTCCCGGCTGCTCGCCCCAGTGATACGCGCAGGAAATGAGCTCCCGCGTCCGATACCCAGCGCCTGCCACCTCACTTTTAATTAAGATGATTTACACGGAGTTATCCTTGGAAAATAAAACCCGCCGCCCGGCATCCTAATAAAGTCAGATAATCACCGCCGGCCCCTCTCCCCGTAACTTAGCGCTTGTTCTAATCTGTTTGGGAATTAGCCGCCAGTTTATTACAGGAGACGACTTCCTTTTCTGCCTTTTTAATCTCTGCTGTTTTTACCTGTAATTAACGGCCGCCCAAAGAATTGCAACGTTGGCATCGGATAATGAACCGTTCAGGCCGCTTTACAGGGAGCAGCTGCGAAATGAGGCAAAACACCGCCATGAAAGGGACGGGGGTATGTGGGAAAGCTGGACGCGTGGTCTCCATGCCAGTACAACCCCCCAGTGAGCGTTCAGGCGGCGGCTGGTTGTCACCCAGCTTTCCCAGGAATAGAGAGCGGCAGCTGTGAGTGATCGCTTGTCAGGTTGGTCGCTTATCATTTTGGATAGGATGAGGATCCGCTCTTCATCTTCCCTCAGTGACATGAAGCCGGGTCTCCTGTGTGATTGATGAGGCAGGATGAATTCACACCAGGCCCAGATAATAAACGGACGCGTCCTCATAAACGTCCAGACCTTCCTGACCGCGCCGGGAACACCACCCGACAGGTCGACACTCCTGGAGGGGCCACACACTGTATAATAGACAGGTGAGGCCGTGATCACACGCCGATTTATCTCTACAGGTGATGGAACCACAATACACAATCGTCTCTGATTATTGCAGATGTTCTGAGATTCTGCACCTAAAACACTTTTCAGCTATTTTAAATGCATTTTTACATACTGCTCTTTTTCTTACAAAGCTCTATAGGATACATCATTGCTTTTTGTCTTACTTTGTTACACGTCCTATTCTAGGGCAGATTTTGTAAAATCCCAGAATTAACCCTTTAACACAACACGATTTTTGGCCCTTTGAATGAATGTTGTTCCTTCAGGGAATCCGGAAACTCTGCCCTTTAATTTGATGGTGCAGAAATGGCCCCTTGTCTGTGACCCCCTCCTCCAGAATAAAAACCTCTATCATATTTATAGTCACATATTTCCGCAATGGAAACGACTGGCGCCAAAGCGCGGCGCTCCCCACGTCCGCCGGTGACTGATCTCCATGCCATTCTTTATTGGAAGCCTCCTTTTGAGCAGCCAGTGTTCAAATTCATATAATTCAATTATAACATAATAATAAAAAAAACATAGAAAATTGAGGAATCCACTTAACGTCAGGCGCCGCTGCCATTTCAATCCATAACTGGCGCAAATGTTGTTAAAGCAATTTGTTGTTACCCGTCGTGTTAGCGGGAGATCGGTGCAGCTGATACAATGCGGCCGTTACACGCGCAGGAGGCTATTTATCAAGAGGCACAAATGGCTAATAAAAGACTATAAGATTATTTGTTTCACGCCGAGCCTTATTATGTCAATGTATCAACGGCCCTTTCTGTGCTCGCTAAATGATTGGAACAGGAAAACACATGCGATTCCCCCGCCCGACGGTGTGCGCAGGATGGAGAGGTCCTGTCATTCACTGCTCCTCATGTCACACGGAGGCATCTGTAGGCAATTTATGGGGGGCCGCACCACGCTGCGTGTGGCCATAGTCTCCTCCATCAGCCCCTCTATTAGCCGGATCGGGGCTGGGAGAGGCCTGGGGTCTTGCAGGTTTCCTAGGGACCATACATTTCCTTGTGAGCCTTCCTAATGGCTCATAGTGGGATCGGCTATTGAAGGGGAACTTGCAAAAGTCCAAAAAAAGATGAGATATTAAAAGTTGCTACTTTCACTATGGATCACATCGTCCTCGGCCAGCTTTACTCCAGGTCTCACAGCAGACATGCCTCTCTTATCTTTTCCTCCATCGTGATAAAAACGTGCCGCTGATTGTACCGAGCGCAGAAAAAAATATTGATTCTGGTCTCAAATCTGATCAAATAATCCTTGAAAAGAAATTGTGGTGTAAATTGTTTTCTGAGGAACCATAAAGCGTTTATGGAACAGAAGATTCTGAACAAGTATTCTGTTCTCTTTCCGGAATGTCCGCGGCCTTGAAAGGCGCCGGTTTAGTAGACGAGATGCTGGGATATAGAGTTATCCGGCCTGATCTGCCTGCTTTACAGGAGGCCTACACAGGGATTAAGTTAAGTCGCACTGAAAATCTGCCGAAGCCTCAGCAAACCGAAGGTGTAATGAGGCTTCTTCCACAGAAATCTCCGGATGGAGAAAGATCTCTGAGATCTCAAGGTTCAAACACATCTTGATCTGCCTGGAGCGGAGAGCGGGGTGACAGCTGTCACCTCACCTGTCCTCCGCGGCGGGGCCACGCTAGCTGCCTCGTTATCACATGATAAGTGTGCAGGTTCCTCAGCTGCCTGGAAGGTGTTAATAAAGACGCTGGAAACGGGGAAAAGCCAAACCATCATCTGCTTCTATAATGAAGTGGCTGCGGGATCTCACCAGCACAATGGGGCCCATCTATCTAGAGGAACGCAATATTTTCATCAGACATGCACCACATTTGCAAAAAAGACATGTAGTCGTTCTATAAACGCACCAGCCAAAAGCCATAAAGGTTACAAGGAACGATCCCTCCGCGCTGCTGTAGTGTCGCCAGTCTCTGCTGCAGTCATGGCATGGTGCTCATGAACCAGCATGGCCAGGATGAACAGATCCGTGCTCAGAAGGTGACTTGTGGGAGCACGCAGTAACTATGTGACACGCACTAAACCCTGTGATTATCCTCACTGACAATCGTTACTAAGAAGGATTTCTACTGTTCAGAGAAGAGTCTTTATAGCGAACATTTCCTCGTTAGATTGTAAGCTCTTGTGTTGTGTAAAAATGGTCCCTAATATCTGATGGGGTGTGTGATCTATGATTAATAATTGAACGTTACGTAATTCGGATATTTAGAGGACAGGTTCATCCTCCCGTATTTTTCTTTTCATTATCCAAAAGCAGATTTATTGTGTGGACTATTTACCAGCAATGACGGGGTTAATTGTCTGTGCTCTGTGTCCGCTCGCCATTGAATTTATGCCCCGTGGTGTCACCGGCGGCGTCCCAGCTTGTCACCGCAGTCCTTATTAGCTTTCATGTCCTTTTTTTCCCCCTCTTTAAATTATAGAGCAGAGAACTGGTGGCATCTTAAATATGTCTCACTCTGCATCAACCAGAGGCGGCCATTACTAGAGGCGCGGAGCACGCAGAGGGTCGCCAGCAGAAATGCAGCTAAATTTATCATGCGCCCAATTATAACCTTAATTGGCAAGTCCCAAAAATCAATTAATTCGCAAATTTTTTCAATTAAAAATTGAAATAAATCATAAAGATCTTATTAAGCAAAGGCCAAGACAGTCAACTTTTTTTTTTCTCTTGAAGGCATCTGAAAATTTCTAAAATATAAAATGCAGCATTGCAAGGGTCTAATGCCCTTGAGTGTCTTTGTAGGAGAAGGGGGATGTCATCAGCAGGACTGGGCTGAAGACAGATAAAAAAATATCGAGCGCTCGGCCGGACTGCCTTGTCTCCTTATTGATCAGGTGGGATTTTAACTTGCTGTGCAGATCCACGGTGTCAGCAAGTGCCAAGGGGCATTTTAGAAGCAGTCAACTTGGAGGTGTCACTTTGACATAAAAGGGTTGGGAAGTAACGCGGTGAAATCAGAGGCGAATACTTAACGCGGCGTCATCTGATGGAGGAAACACATGAGAGGCAGGAAGAGACAGCGACCAGGTCGTAATAGACCCAGGACTTCTGAGGAAAGAGACACCATGGTGGCCTCTCTGGATCAAGGAAGAACAGATCAGTGTGTCAGAAGGGGATCAAGAAGAACAGATCAGTGTGGCCTCTGGGGGCCAAGGAAGAACAGATCAGTGTGGCCTCTGGGGGCCAAGGAAGAACAGATCAGTGTGGCCTCTGGGGGCCAAGGAAGAACAGATCAGTGTGGCCTCCGGGAATCAAGGAAGAACAGATCAGTGTGGCCTCGGGGGTGATCAAGGAAGAACAGATCAGTGTGGCCTCCGGGAATCAAGGAAGAACAGATCAGTGTGGCCTCTGGGGCCAAGGAAGAACAGATCAGTGTGGCCTCTGGGGGCCAAGGAAGAACAGATCAGTGTGGCCTCCGGGAATCAAGGAAGAACAGATCAGTGTGGCCTCGGGGGGAGATCAAGGAAGAACAGATCAGTGTGGCCTCCGGGAATCAAGGAAGAACAGATCAGTGTGGCCTTGGGGAGATCAGGGACGAACAGATCAGTGTGGCCTCCGTGGATCAAGGAAGAACAGATCAGTGTGGCCTCGGGGGGATCAAGGAAGAACAGATCAGTGTGGCCTCCGTGGATCAAGGAACAACAGATCAGTGTGGCCTCCGTGGATCAAGGAAGAACAGATCAGTGTGGCCTCTGGGGGCCAAGGAAGAACAGATCAGTGTGGCCTCCATGGATCAAGGAAGAACAGATCAGTGTGGCCTCTGGAGGCCAAGGAAGAACAGATCAGTGTGGCCTCCGGGAATCAAGGAAGAACAGATCAGTGTGGCCTCTGGGGGCCAAGGAAGAACAGATCAGTGTGGCCTCTGGGGGCCAAGGAAGAACAGATCAGTGTGGCCTCTGGGGGCCAAGGAAGAGCAGATAAGTGTGGCCTCGGGGGGGATCAGGGACAAACAGATCAGTGTGGCCTCCGTGGATCAAGGAAGAACAGATCAGTGTGGCTTCCGTGGATCAAGGAAGAACAGATCAGTGTGGCCTCTGTGGATCAAGGAAGAACAGATCAATGTGGCCTCTGGGGGCCAAGGAAGAACAGATCAGTGTGGCTTCTGTGGATCAAGGAAGAACAGATCAGTGTGGCCTCTGTGGATCAAGGAAGAACAGATCAGTGTGGCCTCTGGGGGCCAAGGAAGAACAGATCAGTGTGGCCTCTGGAGGCCAAGGAAGAACAGATCAGTGTGGCCTCCCAAGAGATTGTGGGTGACCAAGAGATGATGTAGACGAGATCACAGTAAATTATAAATGTGTCAGTCACTAGATCTGCGCTTTCTCCTGTACCGGGGACCTGACGCCATTTTCACCAGTGATACTAATGTGGTCACATGGGTGTATTCCCCTTTTTTGGTTATTCCGACTCCAATATTTTGGATCAATATTCAGTATGATAGGACAATAAAGGGTTGTATTATTGTATTTAGGGTCATATCGAAGAATATTTTCAGAAATAAAAACTGATCCAATGCGCTGCTAATACAGATGCAATGTGTCATGGTCCAGTCCGGAGTTTGTGCGCTGCTGTCCTCTCTCAGGACTGGTCATGCGGGGGTTAATTTCCTCGGCCTCGTTCTGGAGCGGGCTGGGCTATTTCAGTCCGTCACAGCCGGCTTACCAGTGTTAGTGATAGCTCAAGCTTCCAGTTTAGAGCCTCTGACCCCTGGTACCTGGTGATCCTCCTGCCTTTGACTTGATTACTCGTGTATGATCCGGATTGACTATGACCCGTCTCTTGGTATCCGGCTCTGCTGCTACGTTCTCTGTCTGGCTATTTGACCCTCGGCTTGGTATACTGACTATGTGTATTGCTGCTTCTTCTGGTACTTCTGCCTCTGTACGGTTTTGACTCGGCTTGCCTGACCACGCTCCCACCACTTGGTGGTGCCTGTGCTTCTGATTTGTATAGCTTCTCTGTGTACTCAGTCTCACGTCCCTCCCTAGCTCCCTCTTGGGAAGGTTGCGCTACACAGCAGTAGTCTGACAGCTCCCATCTGGTTTTGACCTATTGGCTTGTTTCTGATCACGGGCTTGCTGAGACCTCTGGTTCTTGTATGACTGATTATTCCTAATACAGCTTTGGATGTTTTGCTGCCACCTGGTGGTGGTTTTGGCTGCTGCAGTGCAGGCTTGTCCTGAGCACACTGGCCTGCATTTCAGCTGCTTTACACAATGATAATGTACAGACAAGTGAATATAGTAATTCTGAATTGATTAAAATGTGAGATGTGTAAATTACAGCGAAGATTGTCCCCATCCAATGGCAGAGTAGCCGCCCCTATATTTCAGATAAAATCGTGACTAGCTATCAGGCGGGGGAAGAAGCGTTCCCATATACCTCCTCTACGTTCCCATATACCTCCTCTACCTTCCCATATACCTCCTCTACCTTCCCATATACCTCCTCTACGTCCTCATATACCTCCTCTACGTCCTCCTATACCTCCTCTACGTCCTCATATACCTCCTCTACGTCCCCATATACCTCCTCTACGTCCTCATATACCTCCTCTACTTCCTCATATACCTCCTCTACGTCCCCATATACCTCCTCTACGTTCCCATATACCTCCTCTACCTACCCATATACCTCCTCTACGTCCCCATATACCTCCTCTACGTTCCCATATACCTCCTCTACCTTCCCATATACCTCCTCTACCTTCCCATATACCTCCTCTACGTTCCCATATACCTCCTCTACGTTCCCATATACCCCTCTACGTTCCCATATACCTCCTCTACTTTCCCATATACCTCCTCTACGTTCCCATATACCTCCTCTACGTTCCCATATACCTCCTCTACGTCCTCATATACCTCCTCTACGTTCCCATATACCTCCTCTACGTTCCCATATACCGCCGCTACGTTTCCAACTACCTCCTCTGCGCTCAGTCTGATCTTTAATGTTAGGAGATGCTGGTTTACAGGGGACATTGTATAAGGGAATTTATTGCTAAAATGCCTCTATTGCTCCATTCCATAAGGAATAAAGATAAAAAGAATTAGAAATATTAAATAAAGGTTCCTGACCATGTACCTGTCAGACACAGGGTTACTGGGCCAGCGTGCCGTCCTTCACTTCGTGTCCACTAGATGGCAGGATTCAGCATCTATATAAAGCGCTGTGATAATATCAGTGACACCAGCGCGGCACATCCAGGGCCTGATATCATGTCACATAACGCAGATCATACACGTCCCCACGTCCCCTGCCCAGCAGATACGTCTATTACCGTCTGATGCCTGTCACTCATTGTACGAGGCATACAGCCACAGCTGACTGTCAGGGGCCATTGATACATCCAGTCCTAAAGGCTCTGACCCCGCTGCTGACCCGCATGGACTTTTGTATACAAAGTAAAACATTTTCTAATTTTCTCTTTGGATCTGAACCACCATCATCCTGTTCCTGGTGGGAGTTTTATCTTCAGAACAATCGGACATGGGAAAGCGATGTGGGAGCATTTCTTTGCACATGTGCTGCATTTCCTATCCAGACTGAACATTTCAATGTGAATCATCCCTACAAACCTTACCGAGAGCCAAGAAGCTGGAGTCGGGCATGAATTACGATGAGGATCAGGGGGAAGGTTCGGAGCCAGCGGCTTCTTTCCTGCTCGTGCCGGGCATTGAAGATTCATGGCCTGGAGAGGTGTAGAGCCAAGAGCTCTCGCTGGCTCCATCGGGCTCAGGTGGTTCCTCCGCCACTCAGAGATGTGAAGGCAGAGCACACTCCGGGCCAAAAATCTGACGCAGCACTTTCTGCTCACAGCTTGGCGGCGGATGTGCTGGCTGAAAAATGGTGGCACGTGGGGGGTGGGAGATAAATGGCCTTTCCCCGAGAAGGGAAATAAAAGATTTAGGTGTTAAACAAAATGATCCAAACTTGTCCTTCGAAGCTTTAAAGATGGCCAGCTCTGCAGCGTGACAGGAGCGGAGTGAGAAATCCCCAGCTGGTTATCGGTATGCTGCTGAGAACACCACCTCTTGGCCTATTACTATAACCAATTACTTTATCCTCTGAGCAGAATTGCAGCATGAAATCTGCAGGTTAGGATCTAGTAATGCGCCTGGGTGATGGGAGGAAGACGCCAGGGCGTTATCACAGCATGGCCGGGTCAGGGAACCACATGCAATGTCTAAATGATTGACAGTGGGCACCCTGCGGCGCACCTGTCCTCGTGTAGTGGGCGTGTAGCCATTGTGGGATTACTCGCTTTACATGCCGTTATTTCTCGGTGTGGTGCGTGCTGAACACCACATAAAAGCTCATTATTACAGGTGATAGAAGAGTTGTAAGGATGAAGATAAAAGGGCTGTCTCAACATGTTTGCAAAAAAAACAAACAATTTTCAATTTGTTGCTCCTCTGCCGGCAGCACTGTAGAGCGGCACAGCCATGCTGCCAGCTCAGGTGACAATCTTCAGACGTGCGCCGCAGCAGGCAGGGGAGCGATGCTCTCCCAAAGATTGATCCTCAGAACAACACGTTAAATGATCAAACATTGGCATAGTTGTGTTCGCAGCACATTAACCCCTTAGTGACCACCAATACGTCTTTTTACTGACCTGCGACATAAGAGACTAGCCTCTCCCGACAGGTGACAATCCTGCAGCTGTCGGCTGTCCACTATAGCTGACAACTTGCTGCATCATCCACGATCAGTGTTGGTACCGACTATAGTCCCTTAACCAGGGTGGATAAAAATCATGATTTTTTTTAAAAAATCAGATTTTTTTGATTTAAATCGGATTTTTTTGATTTAAATAGGATTTTTTAATCAAGTTGTACACAAGCAAAACTTTGTCTTTTTGCAAATCAAATTATTTTACACAAATAAAAATATTAAAACAGTTGATGATTATGAAACCTAATAATTTTTATTTGCACTATTAAACAATCAGAATTGAACAACTTTGTCTTTCAAATATTTTGTACAAGCCGCTCTTTCTTTGTCGTATACAGCCTGAAGATGTTTTCCTGAGATATCAAATCTACTTGGTGGTTTGTAGCCTGGTCTTATTCCTTCGATCATTTGTACAAACAATGGGTGTTCAACTAGTCGGAAAGAAGAATTGGTTGCAAATATGAATTTAGCAATTAATTCATCAAAATGTTCTTTCTGGCTCGTCGTAGTCTTTAAGACGAATTTTTCTACACTTTGCACGCAAAGTTTTTTGTTGGGCTGCTTTGTTGAAGTTGTACCCAGATATTGATTGTCACGTGCAGCACAAGCCATATTTGACCCTGAAAGCACAGTAATTAAAAATATAATTCGACTGCGTATTTGAAGAAATATAACGAAAATATTTTGAAACAAACTTTTTGAACAATGTAATGGTCCTCGTCCTATAAGGGCTGTCTCAAAAGTTATGCTACTCAAGTTTCCGGTGAAGTTGCTGTAATACTAGTAATATCAGAGCAACTGAAAAAAATTTGTCACAAAAGTTTTAAAAATGTTTTTTAAAAAAATGGTCAATTTGGCAGACTTCAAAAGTGAATTGTAGCCTACAATAAAAAAAAAATAGGCGTATACACACTCTTTTATTTTTACTTAACGTTAATCTTCTGTGAAATATTGCCTTAACATAAATTTAAATTCTATACTCCAGAACTAGTGCTAGAAATTTTCTTTTCATAGACTTTAACCATCCCAGTAAAACGTCTGTTAAAATAGGTTGTAATTGCCAGACTTACCACTAGTGCTAGGGTCCTGGTGCATAAGAAGCTGTGGGGGTTCATTGACATTAGTTGTATCACTATCAACATCTTCATTTCCCTTCTGGTTGCAGTTTTCATAATGTGATTTCAAACGGCAAACAAGTCCTTGGATATCCTTTTGACAGTATTTGCACTTTGCTCTCCACCTTTCTTTCCAAGCTCTGCTGGCATCTCAACAAAATGAACCCAAATAGGGTCTCTCTTACGACCTGCCATGGCTCACGCAGATCACTTCTGAAGTTTGATTGTTACTACAGCCAAGTACTGCTGACTGACTATCCAACAAGTTTGGGCATGTCAACTGAATGGAAAAGAAACTGAAACCAAGCTACAGAAAGTGAAACCAAGCTAGAAGTGTGGAGTTAATTGAACAATGATTGAAAGTTTTAGATTTTAATCGTGATTTATATTAAAAAAAATCTTTTGATTTAAATCAGTGATTTAAATCATGATTAAAATCACGATTTAAATCGATCTGATTTAAATAGAAAAAAATCATTTGATTTAAATCAATCCACCCTGACCTTAACCCCTTAAATGCTGTTGTCAATAATGACTACAGCATCTAGATGGTTAACACAGTGTGGGGTCTCCCTCTTCAACCCCATCGGCTTCCTGAGATCTTGATCTTGTGGTCCTGATGTTTGCGATGGCAGCTCACGGTCAAGTAACGGCCTTACAGTCTGCCGGCTACAGCGGCGTGGTCAGAAGCTACCGACATTGAGGAGGTATAAATGCATGTCATCATTCCTGTTATTCCACTTTGCATTAATTCCTGAAAAGCACCTGAAGGGTTAATGAACTACCCGACAGCAATTCTGCATATGTTGAGGGGCGCCGTTCTTAAAATAGTGTCACTGTTGGGGGTTTCCAATATGTAGGACCCCGAAAGTCACTTCAAAACTTAAAAGGTCCCTAAAAAATAAGTTTTGTAAATTTCCTTGAAAAAGTTAAAACCTTCTAAAATACTAACAAAATAAAACAACATTTCACAAATGTGCTGATGTGAAGCCGACATGAGGGAAATGTCATTTATTACTGTCTGGATTAAAGGGATAATCATTCAAAGGGCAAAAATTGCTAATTTTTTTTAAATTTTTGTAAAATTTCTGATATTTTTATAAATAAACCCAGAAAATATTGTCATTAATTTACAAATATCATTAAGTACAATGTGTCACGAAAAACATTCTCAGAATCAATGGGCTAAGTTTAAGCACCCCAGAGTGATTACCACGTCAATGGACACATTGGGCCCGGCCACGAAGGGGTTACGGCTGAGTCCGGCGTTCCCGTGTATGGCGGAGATGGCGTCTCTTGTGTATGGCCAGCGTTGGGCTTGGGCTAGTGGCAACTTACAGAGGTCGTGTGCAGCCAAACATCTGTGTGACGTGATGGGTCGCAGACAGGTCCCTGCACATTATTGCTGTGTGTGAACTGCGACCAAACATCCCTCAGTCTTGGATTTCATACAACTGTCCTGTGTGCAGTGATCCTGAACTTCACGTCAGCGACTCCGGTCACCGCTGTGGAGATCAGGCAGAGAAGGGGATCACGTGGATTAAGCCGGACGTCACCGCTGTGGAGACCGGGCAGAGAAGGGGATCACGTGGATTAAGCCGGACATCACCGCTGTGGAGATCGGGCAGAGAAGGGGATCACGTGGATTAAGCCGGACGTCACCGCTGTGGAGACCGGGCAGAGAAGGGGATCACGTGGATTAAGCCGGACGTCACCGCTGTGGAGACCGGGCAGAGAAGGGGATCACGTGGATTAAGCCGGACTTCACCGCTGTGGAGATCAGGCAGAGAAGGGGATCACGTGGATTAAGTCGGACGTCACCGCTGTGGAGACCGGGCAGAGAAGGGGATCACGTGGATTAAGCCGGACATCACCGCTGTGGAGATCAGGCAGAGAAGGGGATCACGTGGATTAAGTCGGACGTCACCGCTGTGGAGACCGGGCAGAGAAGGGGATCACGTGGATTAAGCCGGACTTCACCGCTGTGGAGATCGGGCAGAGAAGGGGATCACGTGGATTAAGCCGGACGTCACCGCTGTGGAGATCGGACAGAGAAGGGGATCATGTGGATTAAGCCGGACTTCACCGCTGTGGAGATCGGGCAGAGAAGGGGATCACGTGGATTAAGCCGGACTTCACCGCTGTGGAGATCGGGCAGAGAAGGGGATCATGTGGATTAAGCCGGACATCACCGCTGTGGAGATCGGGCAGAGAAGGGGATCACATGGATTAAGCCGGACGTCACCGCTGTGGAGATCGGGCAGAGAAGGGGATCACGTGGATTAAGCCGGACGTCACCGCTGTGGAGATCGGGCAGAGAAGGGGATCACGTGGATTAAGCCGGACGTCACCGCTGTGGAGATCGGGCAGAGAAGGGGATCACGTGGATTAAGCCTGACGTCACCGCTGTGGAGATCGGGCAGAGAAGGGGATCACGTGACGTGGATTAAGCCGGACGTCACCGCTGTGGAGATCGGGCAGAGAAGGGGATCACGTGACGTGGATTAAGCCGGACGTCACCGCTGTGGAGATCGGGCAGAGAAGGGGATCACGTGGATTAAGCCGGACGTCACCGCTGTGGAGATCGGCAGAGAAGGGGATCAGTGGTGATTAAGCCGGACTCACCGCTGTGGAGATCGGGCAGAGAAGGGGATCACATGGATTAAGCCGGACGTCACCGCTGTGGAGATCGGGCAGAGAAGGTGATCACGAGGATTAAGCCGGACGTCACCGCTGTGGAGATCGGGCAGAGAAGGGGATCACGTGGATTAAGCCGGACATCACCGCTGTGGAGATCGGGCAGAGAAGGGGATCACGTGGATTAAGCCTGACGTCACCGCTGTGGAGATCGGCAGAGAAGGGGATCACGTGCGGATTAAGCCGGACGTCACCGCTGTGGAGATCGGCAGAGAAGGGGATCACGTGACGTGGATTAAGCCGGACGTCACCGCTGTGGAGATCGGCAGAGAAGGGGATCACGTGGATTAAGCCGGACGTCCGCTGTGGAGATCGGGCAGAGAAGGGATCACGTGACGTGGATTAAGCCGGACGTCACCGCTGTGGAGATCGGGCAGAGAAGGGATCACGTGACGTGGATTAAGCCGGACGTCACCGCTGTGGAGATCGGGCAGAGAAGGGGATCACGTGGATTAAGCCGGACATCACCGCTGTGGAGATCGGACAGAGAAGGGGATCACGTGGATTAAGCCGGACATCACCGCTGTGGAGATTAGACAGAGAAGGGGATCACGTGGATTAAGCCAGACATCACCGCTGTGGAGATCGGGCAGAGAAGGGGATCACGTGGATTAAGCCAGACATCACCGCTGTGGAGATCGGACAGAGAAGGGGATCACGTGGATTAAGCCGGCCGAGAGTCTGTAGGAAGCGCTGATTCTCTCCCCATGAGCCGCTGTATTCCCAGACGATGTCCGAGCCAGCGCTTGTATCATTGCTCAGACTGTAATTATCACAACTGGTAATTGTCACATTGCTGTGTGATATCCTTATTCAATGCCGACTGTAAAAGGACAATTTTCAGCACAAATTTCCTCCCAAATAAAAGGTTTCAAAACTTAAACAACACATAAAGAAATGGAGCTAATCGTGTTACAAGAACTTGCCAGTAAGGAAAAGCAGCATTTAAAAACCCTACATTTTCTCCAGCACCTAAGGGGTTAAAGAATCAGCCGGTGAATTTCCTTTTCCTTTTTTTTTCCTTTTTCAATTTACATTTTTGGCTTAAAGTGGGAGCTGGGAGGAAAATAATGCAATTGGTGACATATTCTAGGAGAGCAGTTACAAGGTGCTAAGCACTCCAGAATCTCATATATCCACGCGGCCCTGGCAACACACATCTGCCTAATGTTAGAGTTTAAATATCCTTTTCCATTTTACATGCATTCAAGTCTCATTTGAGGGAAATGAAACGGTATTATTAAAGGGAGATTTTGCACAAATGGCCTGAATTTGACATGTCAGGTTCAATGAGGCTGCTACATATGTAACAAGGAGAAGGGCTGAAAGGCGACAAACCTCTTTGGAGAGAAAGTCCCTGGTTCTGAAATTAAATTTGCATGCGGCGTACCCGGCGTCCTTCACTCCCCACACGCCGGCTGTCAAGGGCCGTCTCTCTGACAGATGCCGAACTTCGCTACTCTAGGAGAATCCTAGGGAGAATCCTGCACCCCATATTCATGTTTAATCTTAACGAGTTCTGGGGGCTGATTTCTTTCAGGTAATTTTAACTTTGGAACAGCGGGGTGAAAGTAAAGTGCAGACACATTAACTAATAGGGACCGGGAAGAAAACAGTCCAATAATTGTGCTGTAAGACTGCAGGTTACGGAAGGTTTCTTGTGTCGTGCCCTCGCCTCTTTGTGTCTGTGACGCGTCACGTTGTGGAGATAAACCCCAATTGGGTGGAATTAGATAAGTTTTACCTTTCGGGGTCTGTTCACATAATGGGATTTGGTTACATTCCTTTTTTTTTTGCCATAATTTTTCTCAAACCTGTAACGTCCCTCGATGGTCATCCTGATTACAAGGTTTAAGGTGTCACAGTTAAAGGACATGAACACCTAAGGGAACAATTTAATTTTTACTTAAATTTAAGTATTTGGGGCTAAAAATCATTTTTTTTTGCATTTCAGTTTTCATTAACGTTGCCGCGTTTGGCTTTTACCGCCTCTTTATTTCCCTGCACGTTGCTTTCTGCAGATTGAGATAATGGAGAATCGGTAAGTTTTTGTTATGTGGATTTTGAATCAGATCTTCTCCAAAATCCACATCAGTGACCGCTTCAAGTACTCTTTGAATAAACGGATATGGATTTTGGAGCGGATCCCCTTCAAATCTGCACCAGAAAACGCTATATAGCATCCTCTTACCCGTCTTATACTGAGCTTCTCTAAGCTGATGTGGTCGGTGGCCGTACATCTGCACGCTGTTCAGAAAAACGTATTACAATCAGCCCTTCATAACAGGTTCACTGACGGATTCTCAGTTAACTCATTATGAAGCCAGCAATAGGCTGTGCCACACAGAGGATATAGAAGGCAAATTAACATTTTTAGTTAAACCCAATTACAAAAATGATTTTTAGATAAAAATACATGTTTTTGAGTAAAAAAAAAAAAAGGGGCCTGAAGACATTTGTATCATTTAATATGGAAAGTGAGTGTTTCTTTTTCCTGATTTATATCACTGAACATGAGATGGAACAGAGGCGTTCAGGCGAGACGTTGTGCTCGCGACGTATGTTGCACAGGGAGGAATTCATCGTCCTGATCTTATATGGAGGATTCTCTTGTGAATTGCGGCGTGTCCCGCGTCGTGTATCAGACGCGTTTTCTCCGGGAAGCAGAGGAGGATACGGAGCATGCGGACGCTTCATAGTTTACAGCGGAGACTGAAATTAGGAATATTTCTACATGGAAGATGCAAAGTGCGAGTCCTGGAAGACGAGCGACGCTGGGGGAAAGTGAGGGGCGTCCTGAGAACAGCGCCTGTACGGCACACGTGCCCCACTACACCCGTACGGACGGCTTTCTTACCAGTCACTCACTGCTTATCAGTCGTATCTTCAGATTTCCTAAACCTATTATTCAAGCAAATGGACCACATGTGCCACATTTCAGTAATTTCCAGCGCAACATTATAACTAATTTGTGGCGAGATTATTTATCAACTCTGTCATGTGCATTGAAAGGTTCCCGGTCTGTACAGCAGTAAATACGGGGGTTATCAGGCGCATCGTGCGCTCAGCTACATCCTGACGGGGCTAATACCGGGGCGCACTGCACCTCATTAGATGTTAATGAAGCTCTTCCCATCCGATGCAGGAGTCGTCGTGTGCTTAAAGATGCCCCAGTGAAAGTGACGGAGAGCCCTGGCCTTTGCTGGAGATTAGCTTCAATTGCCTCAATGCATGGAATAGATTGGATGTTATCCATCATGGCGCGGCCCAGGTCGTTATTTAATAATTAATAGAGCGCTCTTATTCTCCTGTGCCTGCTAAGGAGCTGATTGCAGCACGGCCATCGGCCGCCCCTCGCCTTCTTAACCGCACGCTCACTTGAAGGAATAACCCCATCCTTTTTCATTTGTCAGCGGGATCACAATGGAGACGTGTCAGGTGTATGATTTAGGGTTCTTCCTGTGTCCCATTAAACTCCAGGATTCGCCCTCCTCCCGCGCCTGGCTACCCTACCGTCTTACCTCGCACAACAGCTCCCTCGTGCCCCTCACTTCCTTGATGGCTTTCTGGAGGCCCTAATTGCTTCTCTGCATTTAAACCGGTGGGCTAATTTGCTGCGGCTCTTTATTAGGTTGGACGAGGCCCAAATTACGCCATCAATTACACACTGTGTCTCTGAAATGCTCATATGAGGTGTCAAAGGCGGAGAAATGAGAGAAGGGTCTTTCCATAAACTCAGACCCCCAGATTACCTCTACAGACAGTGGGTCTGCGCAGAAGCAGAGACACCTGTGATCACGGCCCTGTGCGCCCCCATCACATGCACCCCACCAGTGACTGTGGCCAGAAAAGACCACGATATATGCGATACATCCAGAATGTCATGGCAGCCTGGAAATATAACCAAGGTGGAGAATCGCGCCCAGTCTGTGCTGGTGATGGACAGGATCTCCGCTGGTTATTTCCCCGTGTAATCTGTCCATCGGGATGATCGACAATCTGCAGATCATCCGCTCACTGGATATTCATTGATGACTACGGTTTACTGAGCCATTAATTGTCATGTGGACTGTGAGCTCTCGCAGGCAGGGTCCTCTCTTCACCTGGACCAGTCCTGACTGTGTATATATACAGTATATACACTTGTAGACTGTGAGCCCTCGCGGGCAGGGTCCTCTCTCCTCCTGGACCAGGCGGTGATTGTGTATATATATATGTGTTATATATATATATATATATATATATATATTTATATATATATATATATATATATATATATAAAACATATATATACACAGTACAGACCAAAAGTTTGGACACACCTTCTCATTTAAAGATTTTTCTGTATTTTCATGACTGTGAAAATTGTAGAATCACACTGAAGGCATCAAAACTATGAATTATCACATGTGGAATTATACATTACACTTTACAAAAAAGTGTGAAACAGCTGAAAATATGTCTTATATTCTAGGTTCTTCAAAGTAGCCACCTTTTGCTTTGATGACTGCTTTGCACACTCTTGGCATTCTCTTGATGAGCTTCAAGAGGTAGTCACCGGGAATGGTCTTCCAACAGTCTTGAAGGAGTTCCCAGAGATGCTTAGCACTTGTTGGCCCTTTTGCCTTCACTCTGCGGTCCAGCTCACCCCAAACCATCTCGATTGGGTTCAGGTCTGGTGACTGTGGAGGTCAGGTCATCTGGCGTAGCACCCCATCACTCTCCTTCTTGGTCAAATAGCCCTTACACAGTCTGGAGGTGTTTGGGGTCATTGTCCTGTTAAAAAAAAATAAATGATGGTCCAACTAAACGCAAACCGGATGGAATAGCATGCTGCAAGATGCTGTGGTAGCCATGCTGGTTCATATGCCTTCAATTTTGAATAAATCCCCAACAGTGTCACCAGCAAAGCCCCCCCACACCATCACACCACCTCCTCCATGCTTCACGGTGGGAACCAGGCATGTAGAGTCCATCCGTTCACCTTTTCTGCGTCACACAAAGACACGGTGGTTGGAACCAAAGATCTCAAATTTGGACTCATCAGACCAAAGCACAGATTTCCACTGGTCTAATGTCCATTCCTTGTGTTCTTTAGCCCAATAAGTCTCTTCTGCTTGTTGCCTGTCCTTAGCAGTGGTTTCCTAGCAGCTATTTTACCATGAAGGCTGCTGCACAAAGTCTCCTCTTAACAGTTGTTGTAGAGATGTGTCTGCTGCTAGAACTCTGTGTGGCATTGACCTGGTCTCTAATCTGAGCTGCTGTAAACCTGCGATTTCTGAGGCTGGTGACTTGGATAAACTGATCCTCAGAAGCAGAGGTGACTCTTGGTCTTCCTTTCCTGGGGTGGTCCTCGTGTGAGACAGTTTCTTTGTAGCGCTTGATGGTTTTTGCAACTGCACTTGGGGACACTTTCAAAGTTTTCCCAATTTTTCGGACTGACTGACCTTCATTTCTTAAAGTAATGATGGCCACTCATTTTTCTTTACTTAGCTGCTTTTTTCTTGCCATAATACAAATTCTAACAGTCTATTCAGTAGGACTATCAGCTGTGTATCCACCAGACTTCTGCACAACACAACTGATGGTCCCAACCCCATTTATAAGGCCAGAAATCCCACTTATTAAACCTGACAGGGCACACCTGTGAAGTGAAAACCATTCCCGGTGACTACCTCTTGAAGCTCATCAAGAGAATGCCAAGAGTGTGCAGAGCAGTAATCAAAGCAAAAGGTGAAGAACCTAGAATATAAGACATATTTTCAGTTGTTTCACACTTTTTTGTTAAGTATAATGTATAATTCCACATGTGATAATTCATAGTTTTGATGCCTTCAGTGTGAATTTACAATTTTCATAGTCATGAAAATACAGAAAAATCTTTAAATGCTTTAAATGAGGTGTGTCCAAACTTTTGGTCTGTACTGTATATATATATATACACACACAGTATATACACTTGTAGATTGTGAGCCCTCACGGGCAGGGTCCTCTCCTCCTGGACCAGTCGTGACTTGTATTGCTCATGATTATTGTCCTTGTTTTTATTATGTACACCCCTCCTCACATGGAATAAATGGCGCTATAATAATAAATAGTATTAATGGATGTGGACTTTCGTGTCACGGGGTTTCCCTTTACCTGATGGTGACTTGTATTAGTTTCTCCAGCTCTTGCTCCATATGTTCTTGTAACTCTCCGGGACGCAGCAGGACCTGGCAGATGGGCAGATCGGGGCCTGGCTGTCAAACAGGGCGACTTTCTTTTTACCTGGAGAGAAATAAAAGCACAATTGTTAGGATGAAACCTGAAGATTCACAATGAAAGTTTCCCTGGCACTGCAGGGGTTAATCCCTCATATAATCCGGCGGCAGCATGGAATCGCCTTGCTCCCCCATCGTTGGCCCTCAGTCCCATATATCGGTCATAAGATAATGCAGTGACGGCCTAGATCATACCGGGGGGGTTGTGATATAGTGGATCTGTACCCACAATGTCTACACGGAGGCCGTGATATACTGTAACTCCTCATTATGCTGCACTCAGTATACGCGGACAGCGAGGAAACCAACAGTGATGGAAGCATGCAATAAAAATGCAAATTGCTGCTAATTAAGATGTTTATTGTAAAACAATGCTGATCTTAATGCTAACCACGTGGCGACTGACGGGGCAAGACTGCACCGAAGATGGCCATAAATAAAAGTCAAGAGCCGTACTCGGCAGGAAAGCCTCTCCTGCGGTGCCTGACATGCCCCCATCCAGCACGGCTCCGGGCGGTGCCCTCTGTTCTGCACATGGCTCCACAGCCGAACATCATCTCCAATTATCATCATCTGCACCTAATGACAATGGGACATTAGTCACGCGACCGGCGACAGCAGCGCCTCTGGTGGCAGCACCAGGAAATGCAGCAGCGTGGGTTTAGTGATGGTCCGAGGAACATGCATCATTTAGCACGACCCGGGGTTCCACTTTAGGTCTGTAGCCGAGTACATTCCCTGCAGACAGAAATGACACTCCTCGTTATACAGCGCTACATGTAACCGTGGCTGTCAGAGCCGCTGTGTGCGGTCCTCCATCTCCAGTCCACACAACAGAGCCGACATGGCACTCGGGGATAGCTGGATGACAACGTCATGTAGGAGTCGGGGTAGACGCCATATTAGTTGTCACCCAGCTTTTCCCAAATATTCAATAGTCCAGTTACACGGTTGTGAAGCGCGTCGGTGCGTCACAGGGTCCATGCTGCTTCCTAGGCTGTCCGGTCTATTACTTGGCTTGCTTCCTGCAAGCTGTCATTTTAGGCCATGCCCCCTCCGGTGAAGCCACTCCCCCTTGTCAGGCAAGGCGCAGGAATGGTGTAAAATACATAATAAATATGGTGCAAGTCATGAAAGTTCCCGGAGTCTGAGACATTTAGCAGATTAGATCTCCCCAATCACTCCGGGACTCATTTTACCATTTTTTGGGGGGACGACACTATAATGTCAAAGTAAGGAAGCGTGCGGCAGCACAAAAGAGGGGGATGTCTTTCTATCGCGGCCTCGCCAGGCCCTCGGCTAGGGTCCGCCAGGCGATTTTTCCGAGCACAGTGGAAAATGAGGCAGAAATTCTTGTGTATGATGGAGCTGGCAGCGGCCAGGAATAGCCCAGCGCGGAGCCATTCAGCACTATTAATAGTCGCGGCCTCCGGTAATTGACAATGAGGGCGCAGGGCTTTAGCCTTTTCCTAAATAAACAAGCCCTTGTTTAGAAGCAGAGGATATCCTGTCGTATGTGTACGGCAAGAGCACGGTCTCCTTGGCTCTGCCAACCGGTGTAATATAACATAACCAGACTGATAGAATACATGAAACGCGACAGCAGATAACGACCACTCAACGGGTTTAATTTGCCGATTTCTCTTGTCTTGCAGCATAGCCGTCATGCCTGTAAACGTGAGGTTATATTATCTGCCTCATAATCTCCAGGGGTTGCTTGTGTTCATGCAATCCTGCTTTAAATAAGATGTTTAGCGAAGCCTACACCGGGTTGTCAGCCAAGACGCACGCTCAGCTGCCAAATTCCAGACGGACAGAAATGGTGTTTTGTGTCTGGAGCGACGGTGAAAAATACTAAATAAAGATCTATTGTATCTCTGAAAATAGCAAATGATAAAAAGGAAAGGGGACAAATACTTTACATCACTCAGGACCGGACTCTGTCTGCCCTTATGGTCTGACCAATGTCCATGACTGTTATCCCCAGAAATCAGAATACCTTCGTTAGCGGTACTAGCTGTGGGTACAGGTTTGAGTTATTTAATTTCTTTATGGTGTCAATCACATTACAGAGCCGCCATAGGCAGTACTTCCAAGAAGTCTTCATACCCAGTGAACTTTTCCAATTTTTTTCACGTTACATCCACAAACTTAAATGTATTTTATTGAGATTTTCTGCGATACAATGCGAATTAATAAGTATTTGTGACGTGTAAAGTAAATGATACAAGGTTTACTAAATATTTTAAAAATATAAATCTTAAAATTGTGAGGTGCATTTGTATTCAGCCCCCTAAATAAAATCTTGAGTGACCAATCACCCCCAGAAGTCACATAATTAGTACATTGTGTCCACCTGGGTGAGATTTATCCTCCATATAACTATAGCAGTTCTGTGAAGGCCTCAGAAATTTGAGAACATTAGGGATCAAACAGCATCTTGAAAACCATGGAGCCCATCAGACATGTCGAGGATAGAGTTGTGGAGAAGAATAAAGCAGGGTTACATTATAAACAAATAGCCCAAGCTCTGAATATCTCACGGAGCAAAGTTCAATCCATCATCCAAAAAAGGAAGGAGTATGGACAAAGTGCAAACCTGCCAAGACATGGCCGTCCACCTAACCTGACATCCAAAGCAAGAAGAGCGCTAATTAGAAGAGCAGCCAAGAGGCCCATGGTGGAGGAGCTGCAAAGATCCACAGCTCAGAGGGGAGAATCTGTTCACCAACAGCTATTGGTCGTATGCTCCAAAATCTGGCCTTTATGAAACAGCGGCAAGAAGACATTTTTGAAAGTCATGTAGGGGTCACAGTGAGCAAGTGGAAGAAGGGGCTCTGCTCAGATGAGACCACAGAAGAACTTTGTGAGCTAAATGCAAAACACTTTGTGTGACGAAAAACTTAGGGTATGGTTCCACTTAGCGTAATGCCGGCGTTTTGGACGGAGCGGAAATGCCGCCCCGCCCCCTTCTGAAAGCGCGGTGAATCCGGATGTGTTCATTGAACACATCCGGAATCACCGCAGTGCTACGTAGGACTGTGTTATTTACCTAAAGGACATGCTGCGATCTGAAAAGACGCGCCACATGTCCATTTACGCAGGTCTGACGCCTGCGTGTTTTAGCGCATAGTGGAGACGGGATTTCATGAAATCCCCTCCACTATGCTGTCACATCTGGACGCTGCGTGTTTGACGCTGCGCCAGTACACAGCGTCAAACACGCAGCGTTTCCTGAATGTGGAAACATATCCTAACACTGCACATCACTCTGAAAACACCATCCTCACCATCACACATGGTGGTGGCAGCATCCTGCTGTGGAGAGACTTTTTTTCAGCAGGGGCAGGTAAGCTGGTCAGAATTGATGGGAAGATGGATGAAGCTAAATACAGGGCAATCCTGGAGGAAAACCTGTTCTAGGATGCAGAAGAATTGAGACTGAGGTGTAGGTTCACCATCCAGCAGGACAAAGACCCTAAACATCCTGCCAGAGCTACAATGTAGGGTTTATATCAGAGCATATTCCTGTGTGTGAACGGCGCAGTCACCGTCCAGACCCAAATCCCAGAGAATCTTTGACTGGACGTAAAAATTACTGATCACACACGTCTCCATCCAATGTCACACGAGTGTGCAAAGAAAAAGGGGCAAACTGTCACCTCTAGATGTGCAAAGCTGGAGAGACAGACCCCAAAATACTTCAGCAGTAAGTGCAGCGAAAGGTGGTCCTACAAAGTATTGACTCAGGGGCTGAATACAAATGCACGGCACAAATATCATGTTTAAATTTTTTAAATAATTCTAAAACCTTGTATCATTTCCTTTACACGTCACAAATATGAAATAAAATCCCAATAAAATACATGAAGTTTGTGGGTGTAACGTGAAAAAATGTTGATATGTTCATTGGGCATGAATACTTTTTCAAGACACTATAGTGCTACATACAGTGCAATGCATGTAGGGGAGAATATCTCCATAATGTGCCATCCATTAACTCCACCATTCCTAATCCTGAACTGATCAATATAGTCTGAGACAGTGACTTACATATGGGGGATGCAGGCAGGTGGACCTCTAATAGCGGCCATTGTCCCCTATGAGAATGCCCTTGTTGGAATTCAATACAGGAATATTTTGTTTTAGCCTCCAAGTTGCACCAGTCATAAGTGATATTTTTAATGTATACCGCCTGTCACCGAGCACTGCCGCCACTTCCACAATGTATACCGCCTGTCACCGAGCACTGCCGCCACTTCCACAATGTATACCGTCTGTCACTGGGCACTGACGCCACTTCCACAATGTATATCGCCTGTCACTGAGCACTGCCGCCACTTCCACTATGTATCCCGCTTGTCACTGAGCGCTGCCGCCACTTCCACAATGTATACCGCCTGGCATTGAGCAGTGTCACCACTCCCATAATGTATATCGCCTGTCACAGAGCAGTGTCACCACTCCCATAATATATACCGCCTGTCACTGAGCCGTGTCACCACTCCCATACTGTATACCGCCTGTCACTGAGCAGTGTCACCACTCCCATAATGTATACCGCCTGTGGCTGAGCGCTGCCACCACTCCCATACTGTATACCGCCTGTCACTGAGCAGTGTCACCACTCCCATAATGTATACCGCCTGTCACTGAGCAGTGTCACCACTCAGATACTGTATACCGCCTGTCACTGAGCGCTGTTACCACTCCCACAATGTATACCGCCTGTGGCTGAGCGCTGCCACCACTCACATACTGTATACCGCCTGTCACTGAGCAGTCACCACCCCCATAATGTATACCGCCTGTGGCTGAGCGCTGTTACCACTCCCATAATGTATACCACCTGTCACTGAGCAGTGTCACCACTCCCATACTGTATACCGCCTGTCACTGAGCAGTGTCACCATTCCCATAATGTATACCGCCTGTGGCTGAGCGCTGCCACCACTCCCATACTGTATACCGCCTGTCACTGAGCACTGCTGCCACTCCCACAATGTATACCGCCTGTCACTGAGCGCTGCCACCACTCTCATAATGTATACCGCCTGTCACTGAGCAGTGTCACCACTCCCATACTGTATACCGCCTGTCACTGAGCGCTGTTACCACTCCCACAATGTTTACAGCCTGTCACTGAGCAGTGTCACCACTCCCATACTGTATACCGCCTGTCACTGAGCAGTGTCACCACTCCCATACTGTATACCGCCTGTCACTGAGCAGTGTCACCACTCCCATACTGTATACCGCCTGTCACTGAGCAGTGTCACCACTCCCACAATGTATACCGCCTGTCACTGAGCGCTGCCACCACTCATAATGTATACCGCCTGTCACTGAGCAGTGTCACCACTCCCACAATGTATACCGCCTGTCACTGAGCAGTGTCACCACTCCCACAAAGTATACCGCCTGTCACTGAGCAGTGTCACCACTCCCACAATGTATACCGCCTGTCACTGAGCAGTGTCACCACTCCCATACTGTATACCGCCTGTCACTGAGCAGTGCCACCACTCTCATGATGTATACCGCCTGTCACTGAGCAGTGTCACCACTCCCACAATGTATACCGCCTGTCACTGAGCGCTGTCACCACTCCCACAATGTATACCGCCTGTCACTGAGCAGTGTCACCACTCCCACAATGTATACCGCCTGTCACTGAGCGCTGTCACCACTCCCACAATGTATACCGCCTGTCACTGAGCAGTGTCACCACTCCAACAATGTATACCGCCTGTCACTGAGCGCTGTCACCACTCCCACAATGTATACCGCCTGTCACTGAGCAGTGTCACCACTCCCACAATGTATACCGCCTGTCACTGAGCGCTGCCGCCACTTCCACAATGTATACCGCTTGTCACTGAGCGCTGCCGCCACTTCCACAATGTATACCGCCTGTCACTGAGAGCTGCCACCACTCTCATAATGTATACCGCCTGTCACTGAGCGCTGCCACCACTCCCACAATGTATACCGCCTGTCACTGAGCGCTGCCACCACTCCCACAATGTATACTGCCTGTCACTGAGCGCTGCCACCACTCCCATAATATATACCGCCTGTCACTGAGCGCTGTCACCACTCCCATAATATATACCGCCTGTCACTGAGCAGTGTCACCACTCCCACAATGTATACCGCCTGTCACTGAGCGCTGTCACCACTCCCACAATGTATACCGCCTGTCACTGAGCGCTGCCACCACTCCCATAATATATACCGCCTGTCAATGAGCGCTGTCACCACTCCCATAATATATACCGCCTGTCACTGAGCAGTGTCACCACTCCCACAATGTATACCGCCTGTCACTGAGCGCTGTCACCACTCCCACAATGTATACCGCCTGTCACTGAGCGCTGCCACCACTCCCATAATATATACCGCCTGTCAATGAGCGCTGTCACCACTCCCATAATGTATACCGCCTGTCACTGAGCAGTGTCACTTAATGTCACTGACAACTACGATGTCGTCAGTGAGGATTACAAGTGGTTGTAATTACGCTGAGCGCCTGTTGATCTTTTTAAGGAAATGTTGATCGCTGACTTATGTAATTTCTATTGATCTGGATGTTGTGGTGAATCCTTCCTAATGGATTATTAATCGTTGACATTTCTCCTAATCACTGCGCGTTCTGTGCTGGAGGCCCGCACACATCAGTCACCGAGGCCGTGATGGTAATGAGAAGGCCGATTCTACGTCGCAGCCATACTTCCACGTCATGTTTCCTGGACAATAATGTGAAGCTTCATCGTGAGCTTTCTGATGTATGAACGGCAGCGGCTGACACATGACCTGCACCAAAGGCACGGACACCGGTGCACTGGATTATCATATTCTTCATTTGCTGGGTCTGTCAGCACAAACTGACTGTTCAAACCAAGCACAGCACCTTGTGGTGGACACTGCACTAATAAAAATCGTACTTTCTGTGTCAATATCTGTTGCTGCGTTTGCCAGGAATTGTTCTTGAGTCAGATGTGCTGATGAGGTCTCCCAGTGCCCCGGGCACTTGTTCTCCATCCATCTCCGACCCTCGTTCCTTCAGTCACAGCTCTGTCTGTACGGGATCTGGAGGAGGGTGGAGACGGATGGAGAACAAGTGGTGGGAAGCTGCACTTCATAGCATTACTGAATACAGAGCGATTTCCAGCAAACATAACAGATTTGGACACTAGAGGTGCGATTCCTATTAGGGCTGTGTCCCCTACAAGGTGTCGGGCTTGGTTTGAGCCGCTGCCTTTAATAAATAATCACCTTCTAAAAAGGTCTAAATTGAAAATCTCCTACCATTATAGTAGAGTCTGCATAAGACTACATTCACCCATCCATAGGACACATCCGAGCACTGTCTGTTTTCTTCTAGGACAACACATGGAAAACGTAGAGTTTCATGGATCTATACACACATCCATGAAAATCACGTGAGATCTAGCATGGATTATTACAAGGGCTATGTCCACAGTAGATCACATCCAACCTGTATTACTGGGAGGGATGTGTCCACAGTAGATCACATCCTACCAGTATTACTGGGAGGGATGTATCCACAGTAGATCACATCCAACCTGTATTACTGGGAGGGATGTATCCACAGTAGATCACATCCAACCTGTATTACTGGAAGAGATGTGTCCACAGGAGATCACATACAACCTGTATTACTGGAAGAGATGTGTGCACAGTAGATCACATACAACCTGTATTACTGGAAGAGATGTACCGTATGCACAGTAGATCACATACAACCTGTATTACTGGGAGGGATGTATCCACAGTAGATCACATCCAACCTGTATTACTGGAAGAGATGTGTCCACAGGAGATCACATACAACCTGTATTACTGGAAGAGATGTGTGCACAGTAGATCACATCCAACCTGTATTACTGGAAGAGATGTGTCCACAGTAGATCACATCCAACCTGTATTACTGGAAGAGATGTGTGCACAGTAGATCACATCCAACCTGTATTATTGGAAGAGATGTGTCCACAGTAGATCACATCCAACATGTATTACTGGAAGAGATGTGTGCACAGTAGATCACATCCAACCTGTATTACTGGGAGGGATGTGTTCACAGTAGATCACATCAAACCTGTATTACTGGAAGAGATGTGTCCACAGGAGATCACATCCAACTTGTATTACTGGGAGGGATGTGTCCACAGTAGATCACATCCAACCTGTATTACTGGGAGGGATGTGTTCACAGTAGATCACATCCAATCTGTATTACTGGGAGAGATGTGTTCACAGTAGATCACATCAAACCTGTATTACTGAAAGATGTGTCCACAGTAGATCACATCCAACCTGTATTACTGGAAGAGATCTGTGCACAGTAGATCACATCCAACCTGTATTACCGGGAGGGATGTGTCCATAGGAGATCACATGTATTATTGGAGCAGTCACTCCCACATGAGAGGGTCTTAAAATAAATAAAGTTTGCAAACTGAAACTTAGTGCAACTTTATTTCCTTGGCGTAACCTTAAGCCTAAGTTAACATTTTGCTGCTTTTTCCTACAGTCAAAACCTGCTCTTGGCAGCTAAAAAGCTGAAGCCAAAAAGCAGGTTTTGTTGCCTTCCTTGCTGCGTTTTTCAGGAACCCAAAGTTCAGCTTTGCTTCCATCTTGCAAGTATGAACAGTACAAGGTGTTCGGCCACCAATGCCGCGGGTGCTGACACCGCTGGAACGGCACGGGAGGCGAGTATTTAGCTCAAGAAGGGATTGTCCTAGTATTGGACATCCTCTGTAATGAAACTGCAGTAATACTAACATCGATGCTCGTGTGACAGAACTAAGACAAGGCTTAAACTTGGAAAATAAATGGCGTTCTCATTCTTCTGTACCGGCGTTTTGTCACTAATAACAGTGGTTTTGCATTTTTGCACTTATTGCTTTCTATGGCTGAAAAAACTGCAAAAACCCGGAAAGAATTGACGGCTGCGGTTTTCCAATTCAGTCAGGAAAAAAAACAGTCTTGTGCAGATTTCTGAAATCTCGTGGCTTCTGCAGGTTTTGTACAAAGCAGCTTTACATTTGTATAAAAAAGCAGTAACAACGTGTGAACATGGCCTAAGCAGCGTTAAGGCGCGCACCGCCCGCAGAGCCGAGCTGTCCCGCCATCCCGCAGTCTGGACAGTGCGGAGAAGTTCCGGAAGCGCCTGCCGAGGACTCGAGCTCTTGTATTTCGGCTTTGGAAGGATTCTGAATTTACGAGTTTATTTTCAGTAACAGTGAATATATAGAATCTCTCATCGGGCGGAGGATGGGAATAAACAACCTTAACGAGCCATTATTATCCTGTCGCTGGTGTCAGCGCCGCGTGGACCCGGCCTCCGCACAAACTGCTTCTCCAATTAGCTTTCTATCTGCCGATGTGGTCAGAGTGAACTGCGGCGTGGTGGACATTCACGTTCTCTGCTGAACCGAGAGCCTACAATGACAGGGAACGGCGAGGAAGGAGTGGCAGATAATGGGCGGCCGGTAATTACAGGCCACTTAGAAGAGAGGCAGCTACATGTCACAACAGAGGGACGATCCGCGACACAGAGCGCTGAGCCGCGGGTAATGAGATCTCACAGACGGTAATGTCAGCACCCACCTAGGACAGGAGTGTCCTGAAGATGTGCGCCCATGGCGGAAATCAAGCATTGCCAGCACATGACCAATATGGCGGCATGTCCTTCCGGGCCTAACAGGAAAGCCTTCCTGAGTATTGCAGATGGGGCGCCACAACTGCTCAGCGGCCTGGCGCACTTATGTGGAGCCTTGGTCCAAGCAACCCCCACACAATGCCACCCCAGAAGATGGGGGGCTGTACCAGCTGCATGGAGGTGGCAGTGGGGAGAACATGCTGGCACTTGTGGTTGCCAACCCACCGGGCTGACCTGGGGAATACGTGCCCGTTCACATCTGGTGATTGTGGCATTTTTATGAGTCCTTAAATATGGAGTGGGCAGATGTTTGATGGCAGCGAGGACTGGACAAAACTAGACGGCGTTTCATGGAGACACAGACGATTGCGGCACATTTACTTGTACAGGGCACCGGCGGGCGGTGTAGCAGCATGTCACTAGAGTGCCGCCCCAGACATGAACATGGCGCTCACACTAAGCACCATTTCTGTCAGTGCTGTTGAGGGCACAATTGCATTAATGCGCCACACTGTGTGTACAAGGCTATGGAATATGTCAGCACTATCGCCGCACCGGAGCCCTGAACCTGTCCGTGAATATTACAGCAAGTGAGAGATGAGGGAGAAGAGTGAGCGCGGGTGGGGAGAGCGTGAAAGCAAGAGCACGACGCAATAAGCAGGAGATGTGCAGGGTAATAATTTAAGAAACTTGGAGACTGGGTGCAATCACTTTATAAATTAGGATCGGGGAGGGAGGGACGTTAAAAGGCTGCGAGGAATGCATCACCATTACTGGCAGAGCTGAAATGAGGGTTCTGTCATGCCGCTGTCACTCGGCTTCAGCCCAACTACTCCCATTCAATAATAATAAATAAAAGAGGAGGAAGAAGCTGGACAAAAAAAAAAAGCCGCAGGAGCGAGTCAACCGGTGGCCGCCGTCCTGAGCGCTTTCATTTGTGGCGAAGACGAGATGCGACACTCAACAGCCCGCGATAAAATTGATAGGGAGGGTGGGCGGTTAAGAGTGGAAGAGAAAGGAGGGCACCGGCTCTGATCGATATCACTAAAAGCCGAGAGACACGCTGATGGAGTGTAATTTTTTTGTCTTTGCTGAAGTGTGGGAGCAGGACGACGGTGATTCATGATTCTCATGCTCAGCCGGTAACTGGAGGATGACAAGACAATGAATTCTGGACGAGCAAGACTTCAACATCTCAAAACCGGGCAGAGAGGGTTGAGCAGCCATTCAGAGCCCCCAGCCGGTGCTCATGTCCCAGGCCCCTACTGTCATATCCCTATGCACACATCCAAGACATTGTCCAGCGCCCCAATGGATCCCCATCACCGCCACCACAGCAGCGCCACTGGTGAAAATCGTAAAACATGGATTCATCTCATTCCTTATAGACAATGTATCCTCCCATAATTCCCTGCTCTGCACCATTCCTCCAAGGGTGAGGTTCTTATAGCTTTGCTCATCCTGAGCCACCTGATTCCTGAATACAGTACCAGGTGTATAGAAAGTAACGGACACTTCTCACTGCAGTCGCTGAGGCGAGTAGTGGGTGTCACCACAGACACATTACCTGCGTCAGAGGCGAGTAGTTGGTGTAACCAGAGACATGTTACCTGCGTCAGAGACGAGTAGTGGGTGTCACCAGAGACACGTTACCTGCATCAGAGGCGAGTAGTGGGTGTCACCAGAGACACGTTACCTGCATCAGAGGCGAGTAGTTGGTGTAACCAGAGACATGTTACCTGCGTCGGAGGTCAGTAGTAGGTGTCACTAGGGACACATTACCTGCGTCGGAGGCGAGTATTGGGTGTCACCAGAGACACGTTACCTGCGTCAGAGGCGAGTATTGGGTGTAACCAGAGACACGTTCCCTGCGTCGAAGACCAGTAGTGGGCATCACCCGTTCCCTGCATCAGAGGAGAGTAGTAGGTGTCACCCGTTCCCTGCGTCGGAGGCGAGTAGTGGGTGTCACCTGTTACCTGCATCAGAGGCGAGTAGTAGGTGTCACCCGTTCCCTGAGTCGGAGGCGAGTAGTGGGTGTCACCCATTACGTGCGTCAGAGGCGAGTAGTAGGTGTCACCAGTTCCCTACATCGCAGGCGAGTAGTGGGTGTCACCTGCTACCTGCATCAGAGGCGAGTAGTGCGCGTCACCCGTTCCCTGCATTGGAGGCGAGTAGTGGGTGTCACCTGTTCAATACGTCGGAGGCAGTAGTGGGTATCACCTGCTACCTCAATCAGAGGCGAGTAGTGGGTGTCAGCCGTTACCTGCGTCAGAGGCGAGTAGTGGGTGTCACCTGTTACCTTCATCAGAGGCGAGTAGTAGGTGTCACCCATTCCCTGCGTCGGAGGCGAGTAGTGTGTGTCACCCGTTAGCTGCGTTGGAGGCGAGTAGTGGGTGTCACCCGTTACCTGCGTCAGAGGTGAGTAGTGGATGTCACCCGTTACCTGCGTCGGAGGCGAGTAGTGGATGTCACCTGTTACCTGCGTTGGAGGCGAGTAGTGGATGTCACCCGTTACCTGCATCGGAGGTGAGTACTGGATATCACCCGTTACCTGTGTCGGAGGTGAGTAGTGGGTGTCACCCGTTACCTGCGTCGGAGGTGAGTAGTGGATGTCACCCGTTACCTGCGTCGGAGGCGAGTAGTGGATGTCACCCTTTACCTGCGTCGGAGGCGAGTAGTGGATGTCACCCGTTACCTGCGTCGGAGGCGAGTAGTGGATGTCACCTGTTACCTGCGTTGGAGGCGAGTAGTGGATGTCACCCGTTACCTGCATCGGAGGTGAGTACTGGATATCACCCGTTACCTGTGTCGGAGGTGAGTAGTGGGTGTCACCCGTTACCTGCGTCGGAGGTGAGTAGTGGATGTCACCCGTTACCTGCGTCGGAGGCGAGTAGTGGATGTCACCCTTTACCTGCGTCGGAGGCGAGTAGTGGATGTCACCTGTTACCTGCGTTGGAGGCGAGTAGTGGATGTCACCGGTTACCTGCATCGGAGGTGAGTGCCGTCAGAGGCGGAGTAGTAGGGCACCCACCCTCATAGCCGAAAATGGGGCAACTCTACCGCAATCCTGCTCACCGCCCCCTTTTGCAGTATGGGTACCTCAAAGTCGGAAAAATTCACCCTCCTTGGGCATGTGGGTAGCCGCCTGTAAAGGCAAGGGGGGCAGCTCATAAGGGGCATATGCCCCCACCCCCGGGTGGGGGCGGAAGGTGTCCCCCGAGCGCTTGGGGGCAAAATGCACATTCCCGTGGGTAGTAGGGTGCACGACCGCTGGAAGTAGGGGTTCATTTCCGGGTTTGGGGGCTAGGGTGTCCCCCGACCGCTGGAGCATACGGGACATTACTTTTGGGTAAGGGGGTCACACACCGCTGGAAGATGATGTACATTACCTGTAGTAGGTGTCACAGCGTCGTGAGCATAGGGAATTTACTTTACGCTCACAGTGGGTGAGCATACTGCAACATGTAAATTCCCCGTTACGCGGTTGAAGAAACTACTCAGTAGTGGGGTGCCCCCGACGCTGAAGATACGCCCTTCTTAGTACCCCTTCCCGTAGGCAAAGTATGAATTAGAATAGGCTGGTTCAACGCAAAGCACCAAAATTTTTTTTTAAAATTTTGGGAACCCCCCCCCGGGCCCCCGGGGCCCCAGGGGGTTTCCCAGGCCCCTTCCCCCCCCAAAAAAAAGTGCCGCCTGGGGTTTGGTTCCCCCCCCCCGGGGGAATTCCCCCCCCCCAGGGGAAAAAGGGGGGGGCCCCCCTGGGGTTTGGTAAATGCCCCCCAAGGGGGGGGGGGAAAAAGGGGCGCGGCCCCCGCCTCTGACCCCCGGCCCCCTTTTTTTTTTTTCCCAAGGGGGGGGGGGTTTTTTCCCCCCCGGGGCCCCCAAATTTTTTGGGCGGGGGGACCCGGGGTGGGGGGCCCCGTTCCCCTTTTTTGTTGAAAAAGGAACCCCCGTTGGGGGGTCCCCTCCCTTAAAAGGCCCCCCATTTGCCCCAAAATTTAATTTTAATTTGGGGGGGGGCCCCCCCGGGCCCCCCCCAAACCCTGAAAAACCCCGGGGGGGGGTGTTTTGGGAAAAAATTTTGGCCCCTTTCCCCCTTTATTTTGGGCCTTTTTCCTTTTTTTTTTTTTTCCTTTTTTTTTCCTTTTTTTTCCAAAAAAACCCCAAAAAAAGGGGAAGGGACTTTTTTTTTGGGGAAAAAATTTTGTTTTTTTTTTTCCCCCCAAAAGGGTTTTGGGGGAAAACTTTTGCCCCCCCCCTTTGGGTTCGAGGTTTCGCCTCAACGCTTGGTTTTGAATAATTACGGCCCCCTCTTGCCGTCCGCGGGAACTGGCCAGACACAGCCCGGTGGTGCAGGGGGGTCACCTTTCTTTACGCCGCCCCATTCGTTGGGACACCCCCCCCGCATCTTGCATTTTTTTTACTGCCAGCACCCAAAAAAACCCCGCGATTTCCTGGAAAAACCGTCTATCCCGGGGGTGAAGGCCCCTTTGCCCCCGATTACCCCCCCCAACGCAGCCCCCTGGAAAATTGTAAGGGGGACAGAGGGCAATAAACATTTACAAGCTTAAAAGGGGTGTCAGGCCTGTCAAATCACAATCCCCCCGAAATATTAAAATCACAATCCAGAATTTAAGAAAAAAGTACAAAGAGCCGGTCCAACGAACCCAGATGTTGGCCCCTCCATCTGCCTCCCGGAAAATATAAAACACTTTAACGGGCAGAGAGGCCCGGGGCCCCAGGGAGCACAGAGCTGGGGGGATCTAAAAAGACAAGGATCTAATACTCTCAGGTGAAATGAAATTCTCCCCTCACGGAAGGAACATGGGAGAAAATTTTTTTAGGGGAGATCTCAGCGGAAATGCACCCGGGAAATAGAGGAACACTGATATCCATTACACCTGAAGGGGGCTGCCAAAGACAAGTGCACCACGGCGCCATGGATGTAGAAATGAGGGGACCATGGATATGAGGGATATACAGGTACGAGGGAGGCATCAATGTACACTCAAACCATTAACATTACAGCGCCAAGAAGGAAAAGTGCTGAACTCTGGAGATCACTGGACGGAGGCGTCACTGATCTGGGAGTGATGAACCATCTAGACTTATCCAGCCTGGAGTCTGAGCCTCGTGCAGAAATCCCGGCACCTCCGGCCTCGTCTGCTGTCACTGAGGTTATTAATGGTCGTCTGAGGAAGGTTCTGCAGCTGAGCAGGCAGCTCCTGTGTAATCACCGACTAATGATGTCCCCGATGTGCTCGATAGAGACAAGTCCACAGACGCTGCCAGCAGCTCCTGTGTAGTCACCAACCACTGATGTCTCTGATGTGCCCGATGGAGACAAGTCCGGAGACGCTGCCAGCAGCTCCTGTGTAATCACCGACCACTGACGTCTCTGATGTGCCTGATGGAGACAAGTCCGGAGACGCTGCCAGCAGCTCCTGTGTAATCACCGACCACTGAATTCTCTGATGTGCCCGATGGAGACAAGTCCGGAGACGCTGCCAGCAGCTCCTGTGTAATCAACCACTGACGTCTCTGATGTGCTCGATGGAGACAAGTCCACAGACGCTGCCAGCAGCTCCTGTGTAATCACCGACCACTGACGTCTCTGATGTGCCCGATGGAGACAAGTCCGGAGACGCTGCAAGCAGCTCCTGTGTAATCAACCATGACGTCTCTGATGTGCTCGATGGAGACAAGTCCACAGACGTTGCCAGCAGCTCCTGTGTAATCACCGACCACGGACGTCTGATGTGCCCGATGGAGACAAGTCCGGAGACGCTGCCAGCAGCTCCTGTGTAATCACCGACCAATGACGTCTCTGATGTGCCCGATAGAGACAAGTCCAGAGACGTTGCCAGCAGCTCCTGTGTAATCACCAACCACTGACGTCTTTGATGTGCTCGATGGAGACAAGTCCGGAGACGCTGCCAGCAGCTCCTGTGTAATCACCGACCACTGACGTCTCTGTTGTGCTCGATGGAGACGAGTCCACAGACGCTGCCAGCAGCTCCTGTGTAATCACCGACCACTGACGTTTCTGATGTGCCCGATGGAGACAAGTCCGGAGACGCTGCCAGCAGCTCCTGTGTAATCACCGACCACTGACGTCTCTGATGTGCCCGATGGAGACAAGTCTGGAGACGCTGCCAGCAGCTCCTGTGTAATCAACCACTGACGTCTCTGATGTGCTCGATGGAGACAAGTCCACAGACGCTGCCAGCAGCTCCTGTGTAATCACCGACCACGGACGTCTGATGTGCCCGATGGAGACAAGTCCGGAGACGCTGCCAGCAGCTCCTGTGTAATCACCGACCACGGACGTCTCTGATGTGCCCGATGGAGACAAGTCCGGAGACGCTGCCAGCAGCTCCTGTGTAATCACCGACCACGGACGTCTCTGATGTGCCCGATGGAGACAAGTCCGGAGACGCTGCCAGCAGCTCCTGTGTAATCACCGACCACGGACGTCTCTGATGTGCCCGATGGAGACAAGTCCGGAGACGCTGCCAGCAGCTCCTGTGTAATCACCGACCACGGACGTCTCTGATGTGCCCAATGGAGACAAGTCCGGAGACGCTGCCAGCAGCTCCTGTGTAATCACCAACCACTGACGTCTCTGATGTGCTCGATGGAGACAAGTCCGGAGATGCTGCCAGCAGCTCTTGTGTAGTCACCGACTAATGATGTACCCGATGGAGACAAGTTCGAAGATGCTACCGGCAGCTCCTGTGTAATCACCGACAACTGACGTCCTCCATGTGCCCGATGGAAACAAGTCTGGAGAAGCTACAGGAGGTTTAGGCCACGCAGGGGCCTGGAGTTGTGTGTGCATGAATTTTTGTATGTATTTATAGAAGACCATGCCTCTTATTTGGGAGTTTATTCATCCTCTTTATTATTTTTTATATTATATCTTTACTGTTTTATATTCACAATGTATATAATACATACATGTTTTGTATTTTACCTGTGACGTGTATAGTCATTGTTATACATTTATAACACATTTCCGAGGCAATCATTGGATGAATTGGCCAATTAGATTTTTGAAGAAGGATAAATATGAGATAAATGGTGATAGCTGGACAGATTGCACACATCCTCTCCAGATGATCGGCAGTTTTGCACTCCTCGTCCTGTTATTCCCGGACACTCACCGTCCCTGGTGATACGTTTCTTCTTAGAAGGATAATTTTTCTTGGAGGAGAGTGAAGCACTAGAAGAAAGGACTTCTGAGCTCCGGGTCGGTATTTGTAGCACAACAGCTGCCTTCTGTGGGTCAATAAGAGCCTCCAGCCGCCTCCAGCTCACGCCTCGTGCTGTCACCTCTCCCTCCACTGTGTCCGCACATGAGGATGCATACAAAATGCCCATTGCAGCCCCTGGCACTTTCCCCCGCACCTCCGGGCGGATAAATGACTTTGAGAAATGGATAATCGATTATCATTCAGTGCGGAGCCTCCTTCCCCCCAGGTTGCAACCTCTCCACTTGTATAAGCAGCATCTCTCAACTCGGGCGCAGGATGGCTCCTTCTCATTCATCAGAGCGAAATCCTGCACTTTGTAATTAAGTCTATATTACTTAATTGTCGCCATGTTGACAGAGGCCCTTTGTTTAATCACGGGATGAGATGAGGCCTTCAAGTGGGGCCTTGGCTGCGGCTCCTGCCTCTGCGCTGCTGCTGCCCGGAACGTTCTTTGCATCTTGACTTTGGGGAGCGGTCGCCAAAGGGCGAGGCCCAGGATTCTTCACCGCTGCAGAGGCCCAAGCCTATGATGGCAGACGAGCAGGTGGCGGAAGCAGCCAGGACGGTTCTGGAGCTTTTCTTATTATCTGGTCTTTGTGTTATCGGTCTGATTTGCTCTCTACACAATGTATTCACAGCAGTGACCGAGTATGGCACGTAAGGTGACGTAATATGGTCACATACTGTGCTGGATCTCTGCGTCCCGGGTGTGAGCCTTTAGAAGACGTGGAACTTGTTGTCACCCTTTAAAGTTTAGTGGTCAGGCAGGGGCATATACTGTGGCGCAGTAAACTTATAATATAAAGTATTAATGGATGTAATCAGCAGCATGGCCGCTCTGCACGAGCAGATATATCTATCGCAGATACATTGATATGCAGCAGACGACAAATCACAGGCTCACTCTGCAGCCCAATAAAATATCCTAATTACCGTAAGCAAATAAAATCCGGCCAGGCCCCGAACTTAACTCCTCACTCCCCGGCCGGCCGACGCTGTGTCCGCTCATTCAATGCGATGGCCGGCTGCGCAGAAGGTCGACATTATCCCAGAGAAGTATTTCATCTCTTACAAACAGCACTTTTATCATATATCATATTGTCTGTCTCTGCTGCAGGACATTAAGACGTTATGGCGGCACATGGCCAAGAAGCTGCTGCTTTTCAGGTAAAGCCGCACTTTTTACCTCTGTCCCCGGCTCGTCTCCTATAAATGTTCATCGCTCTCTAAACTCTCCGGCTGAGCTCACACTAAAAGGAGTTGTCTCTTTCCTGAAAACACCTTTCTAGGGCTGCGGTAGCCATGCAAAATAACAAACCAAGTATTACTGACCGGTTTCAACACTGTGCCCCTGCTGCCGCTGCCCCAGTTTCTGATATTTGGCTGCAGCGTTGACATCATGTCTGCAGCACTGCAGACAATCAGTCAGCTCAAAGGCACAAGTCGCTCAGAGACTCTGAGCTCACTGATTGGCTGCAGTGTTGTCACGTGACGTCATCACTGCAGCCAAACAGACTGGGGGGAGAGGAGGAGCGGAGGCTAAGAAATATTCTGTTCGATTTTAAGGCTGCAGCCTATGAAAGATAATTTTCCAAAGGTGACAACCGCTTTACTTACCTACACGATTATCGGCATTATTCCTAGGAACTTGTGCAGTGTAAGCAGCTGGTCACCTGGCCGAGGAGCAAGACGTAGACGAAACAGTCTGAAAATGCGGCCGATTGTCGCAGCGGTTCACACGGTTTGGCAATTCTGGTGCATTTTTACACCGTCTACTCTAAGTTAACACCACCTATTAGTTGGCTTACTTTGTGCCAGAATTTTGGTGCAATAATTGCTAAGAAACAGATTGTTTTCACTTATGGAGGAAAAATACTTTTGCAGACTACATTTTTTGGTAAGTGCAAAAACCAGCAGATGGAATGGGGGAAACAGAACAACCCATTGAAATGAATGAAGCGGGTAAGCCAGCGTCCTAATGTAAGAACGGTCATGAACAGGACTTTAATGGCCCTTTAAAGATGGCGGCCTGGGGGATTTTCTTTTTACTGAGAAGGATCCAAATGAAACGGTTTCCATCTAAATGTCTGCCGCCTCCCCGTGCGATGAGCTCACCAGTGACATGCATTTTATGCTGCTTTTTCTTTTTAGGATTTCTTGGGGCGGCAAGAAATGATCTTTTCACCCCAAACAGATCATAAATCGGTCATGTGAGCGGAGCCCTATGTGGCGATTGTGGCAGCGCAGAATGATACAGTGTAACAGTCCATGTGCACAAGGACTTTCCAGCGTCTCCTAAGGACTGTCTGACACTGGTCTGTCCTCCATGACTGCGATCCCTTTAGAACCCTGCATATATTGGTTATCGATCGTTTACAGTCAGTCGCTCTGGCCAATATCCGCCCAATGTAAAGAAACTTGTCGGTGGCCGGAGACCGGCAGGTGAAGCTTGTCACTGCCAATCAGTCTACGCGGGCCGAGCGGATGTCAGATAAGACGCTAATGTTTTTCTTATAGAGACGTCTTGAGACCCAGTTGTGTTTACACCCGGGGAGTAAATCAAGAGATGCCTACAAGAATGATTGCCCAATTTCTCCAGCCTGATGGGTGGGGAGTGAGGACCACCTTAACTGCAGCTGACACCCCCATCCTCCCTATGGAATACGTGTTCACCACAGCACCCCCATCGCCTTGCCGCCACCTCTCCTGTCTCCCCATCTCATCTGCTTTTGACGGATAGTCACCCCCCCCCCCGCCATGGGCACAACGAGATAAATCTGAAGCCCCCGGCGTGCATCTGTCAGGAGTTAAAGATGATAAATGGAGGAGGTGAGGAGGGACAGGCCTGCGGCATCTCTGGGTAATGGATAAGGTTTATCGGGGACGGATACACGGCGTTATGATCCTGCGTTAATCTCGGCACGGAGAAGGTGGGAAGGTGGGAGGGCGAGACGAGCCAGACTGATAAAAAGGAAATAGGGTGACAACATTTTTTAGCTAACAGATTCTTCACAAAAATGCCAGGCGTCTTCTGCCGGTGACAAGTGCTTGATTAAATAGGGAGGTAGTGGAAAGGGTAGAGGTATTAGGGGGAGGGCACCAGAGATGGATCATTTCATTTCTAAGTATCTATTAGCATGTGCAGTCACCGGGAGGGGGACGCGCCTGCAGATCCCCCACTAAACAAGACAGGAGCCTCTGCCCAGATAATGGGAAACACTCACAGGCTATTTATCAAGCCGGAAAATAGGCACCGGCAGCAAAAGTATGGAGCGAGGCTTAAAATACGGCCTGTGTTTGTCAGACGTAATCTGCTAATGGCGTGCCAGTCATTTCTGGGCCGTAATTGTCTCAGCTAAGTGTCAGCGCGCCGTAATTACAATACAAGAACAGTAAATAAAGTGGACTTTAATCACCCACTAAAGATGGCCGACCAGAGAATATCTGTTTTTCTTTTTACCAAGAAGGATCCAGTACTTGAAAATGAAATGAAGCCATTTCCATCTAAATGCAGTGAACGTCGGCATCGCCTCCCGGTGCCACCGGCTACAATTAAGACGCATTTTGTGCTTGTTTTTCTGTCGCAGGATTCGCGCTCAGAGATACGGACCGCGCCGGCGAGAATTGATTTTTCAGGTCTGTGTAGCTGCAGCGTAGAGTCCAAAGATCGCCAGAAAATAAACCCTGGAGGAGACTGTTTGGAGGAGGACTAGTAACTCTGGACTCTGACGGCAAAGTTACCGCAATAGTCCAAGGGTCCGATGGCAGATTTGCCTCCTCTGCTGCTGAATGCGTCACCGGTGCAGTCGCCTTTTCAGGGGGTTAGAAAGTTACAAACTTGATTGCACAGTTTTGTAGATATGAAGGGGGCACATGGTTAATAGGAGCTCTGGCAACCGCCTGCCTTGCAGCTGCCATGGATCCTGCCTAATATTTGGTGGCGGCCATATGTCCCGAGCCTCTGGGACAGCTGCGCCGTCCGTGCCCTCCAGCAGTGCAGGTGTAAGAGCCCAAATTGCTCCAACCAAACTACAAGCAGGTGACATAATTAGGCAGGAGCCCCCATTCTACATCAAAAGCACCCGCCTTTATTACAGGTGGCGGGGTCCGGAAACCGTCCAGGGGCAGCGAGTGTGTGGGAGGAGGGGCGCTCCACTACCGAGACGCCTCCATTTCTTCATGTTCACTTATTAATACTGGATTAATAAAAGGAAAAAAAAAACTGCTGCTTTAAAGACATTTGTGAGGAGCAGCAGATTTTACTCCAGGAGGATAATTACCAATAAATAGAAGGGACAATAACTATTAATATTTTATGACTGTGCTTAATGAGCTGCAGAGAACAGTCCTGGCCCGCGCCCCCGCCTTACCTCTGCCTCACATCCACTATTTGTCTAAGGTTCGGAGCACAGCCCCCCGTCTGCCCCTCTACAGCACCCACATGTCATAAATATTATGTGCCAGTAATGAATGAAGAAACCACTAAACTGAGCCGAGCGGCCGCTTATTTATTCCCGGAAGCAGGCTGGAATTAAATGTACTGGGCAGAAGTCGTCACACCCTGTGCGACAAGTCCCAGACAGAGCGGCCGATAACCACCCCAACAATCAGTAACGGCAAGAAGACTTACCAGGCGCATTTAGGTTTATGTTCACATGTCTGTTAGACACCGGCGTACCGTCTATTAGACACCGGCGTGCCGTCTATTAGGACACCGGCGTGCCGTCCATTAGACACCGGAGCCGCTGTCCTGAGCCGTCACTCACAGTTCTGGGGTTCAGTATTGCACATTGTTTCTATTGTTTCTCTGTTTTTTCCTGGTTTAAGGCTTTTTTGTTTTGTGCCAAATTCTTCTTTTAAGTTGCGCCTATTTTAAAGTTTACTTTATGCTTCTTTGTCTGATTTTTTCTCTGGTCGCTACTTTCGGCGGCTGTTTGTAACCAGATATTTGTGTCCCATTTATTTTTTCCCCATTTATAAACAAAACACAACATTTTGTCAAATGATCCCCACTCCCCGTCCTGGAGTTAGTTTTTTATTGTACATATACGCTTAGAACAAGACATTTTAATGACTTTTTGGTGTAAAAATGGTAAAACACAAAATTAAAGAGCATTTTTGACTTTGCACAAAATTCATGAACCCGTGTGCGCAGTTAAAAGAATAATTTGATGCAAAAACGGTAACAAAAACCAGAAGACAAAAAAAGAAAAGTGATGTTAAAAAAGATGCAAATGATGAATTTGGGCCCATGGAACGAAAGCACAAAGTGGCCCCGAGCTGCCGGCTTCTATGTGACCAGCAGAGCTGACAATCTACGGCCAGTGATGAGAAGACCCCGCGGCCGCCTCTCTCGCTTCCATATTTAATAGTTGACAAATGATTCCATTTACTAAATAACAGAAAACAAAATTGAGAGCGTCACGTCCTGTAAGTGGGACTATTAATCTGTCGCAACTTGTGTGCGAGTAATCGATTGTATTTTCCCACAGCGCATTAATCTGCGCTCAGCTCACAGTCACGTCTGTCAGGACACAAGCCGCACTTCCCCAGTATAAGGCTGGTGCCCCCCGCAGCGCAGAGCTGTAGGGTGATAACGAGAGGCGACCCAGGAGCAGGCGCTGCTGCCTTCCTAATACTGACGTCTGGACAAATTGGCCTCTTGACCAGGGACCCTAAGTGCTGACAGATGGGTTTATTATCTATCAGTCAGAGGGATAAGAAAGGGCCGTGAACATTATTGGAAACTTCTGGATCTCATCAATATTTAATCTGTCATAGTTTATCGGCATTTCCCGTCGCCCAAGACAAGCGGTGCTGCAGCTTTTATTCATATGTCAAATAGATCATCTGCACAATATACTGCAGGCTTCCTGCTGCCGCCTGCAGCCACCGCCGCCATCAGCCACTGCCCCCCACAGTCACCCATCAGCCACTGCCCACCAGTCACCGCCGCCATCAGCCACTGCCCCCCACAGTCACCATCAGCCACTGCCCACCAGTCACCGCTGCCACCGCCGCCAACAGCCACTGCCCCCCACAGTCACCATCAGCCACTGCCCACCAGTCACCGCAGCCACCGCCGCCATCAGCCACTGCCCCCCACAGTCACCATCAGCCACTGCCCACCAGACACCGCAGCCACCGCCGCCAACAGCCACTGCCCCCCACAGTCACCATCAGACACTGCCCACCAGTCACCGCAGCCACCACCGCCATCAGCCACTGCCCCCACAGTCACCGCCGCCATCACCCACTGCCCCCCAGTCACCGCAGCCATCACCCACTGCCCCCCACAGTCACCGCCGCCATCAGCCAGCGCCATCAGCCACTGCCCCATAGCCACCGCAGCCATCAGCCACTGCCCCCCACAGTCACCGCCGCCATCAGCCACTGCCCCCTCAGCCACCGCCGTCATCAGTCACTGCCCCACACAGTCCACCCCGCCATCAGCCAGCGCTATCAGCCACTGCCCCATAGCCACTGCCCACCAGTCACCGCCGCCATCAGCCACTGCCCCCACAGCCACCGCCACCATCAGCCACTGCCCACCAGTCACCGCAGCCACCGCCGCCATCAGCCACTGCCCCCCAGTCACCGCAGCCATCAGCCACTGCCCCCACAGCCTCCGCCGCCATCAGCCACTGCCCACCAGTCACCGCAGCCACCGCCGCCATCAGCCACTGCCCCCCCACAGTCACCGCCGCCATCAGCCACTGCCCCCACCAGCCACTGCCCACCAGTCCCTGCAGTCACCGCCGCCATCAGCTACTGCCCCCCACAGTCACCGCCACCATCAGCCACTGCCCCCAGCCACGCCGCCATCAGCCACTGCCCCCACAGCCACCGCCGCCATCAGCCACTGCCCCCCACAGTCACCATCAGCCACTGCCCAACAGTCACCGCCGCCATCAGCCACTGCCCCCACAGTCACCGCCGCCATCAGCCACTGCCCCCCACAGTCACCGCCGCCATGAGCCACTGCCCCCCACAGTCACCGCCGCCATCACCCACTGCCCCCCAGTCACCGCAGCCATCACCCACTGCCCCCCACAGTCACCGCCGCCATCAGCCAGCGCCATCAGCCACTGCCCCATAGCCACCGCAGCCATCAGCCACTGCCCCCCACAGTCACCGCCGCCATCAGCCACTGCCCCCTCAGCCACCGCCGTCATCAGTCACTGCCCCACACAGTCACCCCCGCCATCAGCCAGCGCTATCAGCCACTGCCCCATAGCCACTGCAGCCATCAGCCACTGCCCACCAGTCACCGCCGCCATCAGCCACTGCCCCCACAGCCACCGCCACCATCAGCCACTGCCCACCAGTCACCGCAGCCACTGCCCCCCAGTCACTGCAGCCATCAGCCACTGCCCCCACAGCCTCCGCCGCCATCAGCCACTGCCCACCAGTCACCGCAGCCACCGCCGCCATCAGCCACTGCCCCCCAGTCACTGCAGCCATCAGCCACTGCCCCCACAGCCTCCGCCGCCATCAGCCACTGCCCACCAGTCACCGCAGCCACCGCCGCCATCAGTCACCGCAGCCATCAGCCACTGCCCCCACAGCCTCCGCCGCCATCAGCCACTGCCCACCAGTCACCGCAGCCACCGCCGCCATCAGCCACTGCCCCCCAGTCACCGCAGCCATCAGCCACCGCCATCAGCCACTGCCCCCCACAGTCACCGCCGCCATCAGCCACTGCCCCCACAGCCACCGCCGCCATCAGCCACTGCCCCCAGTCACCGCAGCCATCAGCCAGCATCATCAGCCACTGCCCCCCACAGTCACCGCCGCTATCAGCTACTGCCCCCCACAGCCACCGCCGCCATCAGCCACTGCCCCCACAGCCGCCATCAGCCACTGCCCCCACAGTCACCGCCGCCATCAGCTACTGCCCCCCATAGCCACCGCCACCATCAGCTACTGCCCCCCACAGTCACCGCCACCATCAGCCACTGCCCCCACAGTCACCGCCGCCATCAGCCACTGCCCCCATCAGCCACTGCCCCCCACAGTCACCGCCGCCATCAGCCACTGCCCCCAGTCACAGCCGCCATCAGCCACTGCCCCCCACAGTCACCGCCGCCATCAGCCACTGCCCCCAGTCACAGCCGCCATCAGCCACTGCCCCCAGTCACAGCCGCCATCAGCCACTGCCCCCCACAGTCACCGCCGCCATCAGCCTCTGCCACCCGCAGCCACCGCCATCAGTTACTGCCCCCACAGCCGCCATCAGCCACTGCCGCCCGCAACCATCACCGCCAGCCACTGACACCCGCAGCCACCACCGCTGCCATCCGCAGCCACAGTTGCCCGCAGCCACTGCTACCAGCCACCGCCGCCCACAGCCATCATCATCCACCACCGCAGCCACCGACACCTGCAGCCACCGCTACCATCAGCCACTGTCGCCCACTGCCACCGCCGCCCGCAGTCACCATCGCCATCAGCCACAACCGCCTCCAGCCACCGTCGCCCGCAGCCACTGACGCCATCAGCCACCGCCGCCCACAGCCACCATCAGCCACTGACACAATCAGCCACTGACGCCATCAGCCACCGCCGCCCACAGCCACCATCAGCCACTGACACAATCAGCCACTGACACCATCAGCCACCGCCGCCTACAGCCACTGCCGCCCATAGCCACTGCTGCCCGCAGCAACCATCGCCATCAGCCACCATCGCCCGCAGCCACTGACGCCATCAGCCACTGTTGCCTGCAGCCACCACCGCCATCAGGACACGTGACATCATTTGTCGGCATCAGTAATATACGGCTTTCTACATATTTGCATTTTTTTTCTTTCATCATAGAAACAGAGAAATGAAAATATTGGTCGTGCAGAATGTGTCACATCATGGACCCCAATGACACCCTGCTGTTTGCTTTCATAGGCTCTTGTAGATTATGGCGTCTGACATTTTACCATAAAACGCTACACTATTTTTTTCAGCATTTTTGATGGCATCATGTGCACATGAAGCAGGTAGATCAGGATGAAATACAGAACCGCATACATAGCTACGATCTCTGCCGCCTTGCATTATTATGGCCCCCAGCAAACACTGACCAGTCGGGGTGCAATGTTATGCCTGCTCCGAGGCAGGAGGCGCAGGCGACCTCAGTGATCAAACACATCCGGATTCATGTTAGAGGGAGAGTCCTATTACCGTACAGCCGAAAAACACTGAGAGCCCTGAACACCAGCGCCGCCATCTAAGGCTTCCACTGACCATGGCCAACTGGCCAGAGATTAAAGAAAAGCCCCATTTATTAAGAAGCGGGGTGCAGCCCCCTCCCCGGTGTACGTCCCCCTCACCAGGCCTTTCTTGTATCCGGTGTAAGTGCTAACACTGTAATATCTTAAGTAGAGTAAATCGGAGTCCTCGGCCCCCCGCCGAGCTTTATACTGAGCTTATAAAAGTTAAGTGGTCAGAGGCACAGCTGCGGCAATAAATCCGCTGACGCTGGTTCTGCACGCTCGGAAATTTCATCTCAACATGAAGCTGCAGGGACAGGTAGAGGGGGCACCTGAGGGCGGGGGGCCGGAAAAGGCACCTGCACCTCAGACGCTGCCGCCGCAGAGTTCATTACCTAATTGGCAGAGGGGCTGATTTCACCAGACTCGGAGGTTGTGTGTATGAATGGCGTCACTCCCAGCCCCAGCTCTGATCATGGCTGCTATACAGGGGCCGCGGGTCCCTCTTTACCTGAGCATTAAGCGTGTCCTTTTTCAGGAGTTCTCGTCCACGTTACGTGGACTACGCCGGACCATTCTCACCTGTACGATCCTTTTATATGTTGTTATTGAGAGATGAAATGATCGCACACGCCGGCAGTAAGTGGCGGCGTGGATTGTCATGGTGGGATAGCGCTGCCGTCCTGACCACAGTGAAGTGACGGATCACAGCGGAGCGCTCCGAGAAGTCCGGGCCGATGAGCGCGTCAGTCGTGTGCTCCAGCATAGTCACTTGGTCGCGTTACTCAGCTCTGCTGCATCTACAGGCGGCTCGGTACTGTAAACCTGCACTAATCAGTCAGCTTATTTTCTCCAAACTTTCCTGAGGCGAAATGTCAAAACTCCCCGCACCTGGGGAACGTCACACGGTCACTGTCATAAAACGGTGACTAAGACCCGCGCAGAACACATGTGCTCAACAGAATTATCAACGTCTGGCTGGAAGAAGCCGTGGACCAGACGGAGGGACTCATGGCTGAATCTGTCACGAAACCCACCCACCCAATCACCAGCAGAGCGGCAAGGAACAGAGTGCTGTGCTCTGGGGGGGATCACTGTGCCCCATGTACCCCGGGGATCGCTGTGCCCCATGTACCTCCAGGGATCGCTGTGCCCCATGTACCTCCAGGGATCGCTGTGCCCCATGTACCCCGGGGGATCACTGTGCCCCATGTACCACCGGGGATCACTATGCCCCATGTACCCTCGGGAATCGCTGTGCCCCATGTACCCCGGGGGATCACTGTGCCCCATGTACCCTGGGGATCGCTGTGCCCCATGTACCCCGGGGATCACTGTGCCCCATGTACCCTGGGAATCGCTGTGCCCCATGTACTCCGGGGGATCGCTGTGCCCCATGTACCCCGGGGGATCGCTGTGCCCCATGTACCCCGGGGGATCACTGTGCCCCATGTACCCCCGGGATCGCTATGCCCCATGTACCACCGGGGATCACTATGCCCCATGTACCCTCGGGAATCGCTGTGCCCCATGTACCCCGGGGGATCACTGTGCCCAATGTACCCTGGGGATCGCTGTGCCCCATGTACCCCGGGGGATCACTGTGCCCCATGTACCCTGGGAATCGCTGTGCCCCATGTACCCTGGGAATCGCTGTGCCCCATGTACTCCGGGGGATCGCTGTGCCCCATGTACTCCGGGGGATCGCTGTGCCCCATGTACCCGGGGATCGCTGTGCCCCATGTACCCCGGGGGATCGCTGTGCCCCATGTACCCCGGGGGATCACTGTGCCCCATGTACCCTGGGGATCGCTGAGCCTCATGTACCCCGGGAGATCACTGTGCCCCATGTACCCCGGGGGATCACTGTGCCCCATGTACCCTGGGGATCGCTGTGCCCCATGTACCCCGGGGGATCACTGTGCCCATGTACCCTGGGAATCGCTGTGCCCCATGTACCCTGGGAATCGCTGTGCCCCATGTACTCCGGGGGATCGCTGTGCCCCATGTACCCCGGGGGATCACTGTGCCCCATGTACCCTGGGGATCGCTGTGCCCCATGTACCCCGGGGGATCACTGTGCCCCATGTACCCTGGGAATCGCTGTGCCCCATGTACCCTGGGAATCGCTGTGCCCCATGTACTCCGGGGGATCGCTGTGCCCCATGTACCCCGGGGGATCGCTGTGCCCCATGTACCCCGGGGGATCACTGTGCCCATGTACCCTGGGGATCGCTGTGCCCCATGTACCCTGGGGATCGCTGTGCCCATGTAGCCCGGGGGATCGCTGTGCCCCATGTAGCCCGGGGATCACTGTGCCCATGTACCCCGGGTGGATCGCTGTGCCCCATGTACCCCGGGTGGATCGCTGTGCCCCATGTACCCCGGGGGATCGCTGTGCCCCATGTACCCTGGGGATCGCTGTGCCCCATGTACCCCGGGGGATCGCTGTGCCCCATGTAGCCCGGGGGATCGCTGTGCCCCATGTACCACGGGGGATTGCTGTGCCCCATGTACCCCGGGGGATCGCTGTGCCCAATGTACCCCGGGGGATCGCTGTGCCCCATGTATCCGGCAGGCGACAGATATAATATAGACGGGATCTATAATAATAATCGCTGCCCCTGCACAACAAGTGAATCCTCCAGGTGCATTTAGTATGGGATGGAGACCTATGGACTGGTGGGATCATTTACCGGGATTTGCAGCGGATATTCGCATTTCTTGGAGGATTTACCTTTACTCCATGGATTATGGGTTTGGTAAAAATTTACTTAAAATGATGAATTATCATCAAATATTCTGATTTACTGGATGTTGATTCATTGGACGGTTCAACAAAACTCGCAGTAAAAAAGTAAGATCCGTCCAAGAAGAGCTGAGAATTGCTCCTCACGCTTCTGAGGTCTGGTGAAACTGACGAGGACCAGATAGAAACAGACAAATGCCAGATTGTTTCCAGATCATTGGATGCTGGATTAAAGGAATGTGCCTGTAGTTATTTAGCATCTCGGTCACACTCCAGTGAATCTGCTTCTTCTCTGGCGTTTCACCATCTTGGTGCTAAGAAAACATAAAAGCGGCACATTGCTGATTTCCTTGGCACCGAGGCGGAGGCTCGTTACAGGATCTGAGCGGAAGTCTGCCAGTAAAAAGACAATTATGGAGGGCAGCAGAGGCAGCGAGGGGATAAAAAACCTGACTTAAAGCTTTTATTGTGTTTTTTGAGAAACCAAAGGGTAGTGTCTGAAGTTCTCGTGAGAGCCCTCTCATCTCAAGATCAATTAGCATCAATTACTGACTTCATTTAATTGTCGTAGAAGATGAATTTGTCATTTTTAGTCTTGAATTAATGGCAGACCTTCAACTTTCCTTTGGCAGAACCATCCGGACCTCATGCGCAAGAGCCGGGGAGGGAGTGACGGGTTTCCAGAGAGACGTAATAGAAAAAAGAGGGGAGTGAGAAATGAAATGTGAAAAATTCCATTAATCCGGCATTTATGGTCGGTGACAGCCACCAGATTATCCAGCGTTCTGGATTGTCAGATGGTCACACCGCCCAAAGTACACCACGCCATCACCCTGCATGTTATGTTACGGTAGCTGAGGAGTGCAGGCAAAAAAGGAAATACACCAGAGCAGTTGGAATCTATGAGATTGCAGTACCCTGACTAACCACCACAACTAGAGGCAGCCGTGGAGCGTTCCTACGTTGGTCCTAGACGCCTCGTCACAGCCTGAGAAACTAACTACACCTAAAGATAGAAATAGGAAAGCTATCTGCCCCGGAGCAGAACCCCAAAGATAATAGAAAGCCCCCAAACATGTAATGGCGGTTAGACAAGAGGAAATACTGACACAGAAAGAAAATAGTATGAGCAAACGCTGGGGCCCAAACTAACTAAATAGAAAAGGACAGGAAGGGTACTTACTGCAATCCCAGAAAACCCTGAAAAACACCAACTCCACTAATTTCAAAATCACCTGAGATCACACGACCTCTACCACCTAAATTAGTTCTCTGGTGTAAGAAAATCAAAACAGCAGCCACTGAAAAAACTGGAAAAAGCAAAAGTACAAAACACAGTGGCTGGACTAAACTGAGAGGGCAAAAGCCCCCGGAGGGGACCCTGAAGGCCCCCACAGAAGTGCAGGACCAAATGCAAAAATATAGCAAAAACACAAAATAAGAAATTGTCTTATCTGATAGCAGGAGATGCAGACACGACACAGCAGGCTACAAGGGAAACTGGAAAGAAGGATTCAGACCAGAACAATTGATCACCGGCAACCCTGATGGGAAAATGATTCCCTTAAATAAGACCAATCAGTAACACCTGATTCCCAGTCTTCACAATCCTCACTAGTACCGCTTGTAACCACCAGAGGGAGGCTCTGCTCAGAACTCATCTCAAACCCATTCACAACAGTACCCCCCCCTTGAGGAGGGGTCACCGAACCCTCATTTGAGCAACCAGGTCGGTCAGGATGAGTTCTATGATACGCACGGATAAGTCTCCTAGCATGGATGTCCGAAGCAAACACCCAAGAATTATCTTCCTGACCATAACCTCTCCATTTAACCAAATACTGGAGTCTTCGTCTAGAAAAACGAGAATCCAATATTTTCTCAACCACATACTCCAGATTGCCCTCAACCAAAACAGGGTCAGGAGGCACAGCAGCAGGAACCACTGGCTCAACAAACCTCTTCAACAAGGACTTGTGGAACACGTTATGGATCTTAAATGTCCCTGGAAGAAGCAAACGAAAAGAAACAGGATTAATAATCTCCATGATCTTATAAGGTCCAATGAACCTAGGCTTAAATTTAGGAGATGCTACTCTCATAGGAATATTCTTTGAGGACAACCAGACCAAGTCCCCCACTTTAAACCGAGGACCATCATTCCTATGCCGGTTAGCAAACCGCTGGGCCTTCTCCTGAGAGAAGGACAACCTCTCCACTACCTGGTCCCAAATCTGCTGCATACGCTCAACAACAGAGTCAACACCTGGACAGACAGAAGCCTCCGTCTGTCCTGAAGAAAATCGAGGGTGAAACCCAGAATTACAGAAAAACGGAGACATCAAAGTGGCAGAGCTAGCCCTATTATTAAGAGCAAACTCAGCCAAAGGCAAAAAAGAGACCCAGTCATCCTGATCAGCAGACACAAAGCATCTTAGATAAGTCTCCAATGTCTGGTTTGTTCTCTCAGTTTGACCATTGGTCTGAGGATGAAATGCCGAGGAGAAAGACAATTGAACACCCAGTTTAGAACAAAAAGTCCTCCAAAATCTGGAAACAAACTGGACTCCTCTGTCAGACACAATGTTCTCAGGAATGCCGTGTAAACGAACCACGTGCTGAAGGAACAACGGCACCAATTCAGAGGAGGAAGGCAACTTAGGTAATGGCACAAGATGTATCATTTTGGAAAACCTATCACAAATTACCCAGATGGTGGTCATTCTCTGAGAAACAGGAAGATCGGAAATGAAATCCATAGAGATATGGGTCCATGGTCTCTTGGGCACAGGCAATGGCATCAACAAACCACTAGAGCGAGAGCAAGGCTTGGAGCGAGAGCAAGTCCCGCAGGACTGCACAAATTCCCTGACATCGCGAGACAAGGTAGGCCACCAAAAGGACCGACTAACCAAGTCTCTGGTACCAAAAATTCCGGGATGCCCAGCCAATACGGAACAATGAATCTCAGACATCACACTCTTTTTCCATTGGTCCGGGACAAACAATTTTCCAACAGGGCAGCGCTCGGGCCTATCCTCCTGACACCCCTCCAGAGCAAGTCTCAAATTGGGCGAGATGGCGGAAAGAACTACACCCTCCTTCAAAATAACAGAGGGATCAGATAGCTCAGGAGAGTCCGCAAGGAAACTCCTCGAGAGGGCATCCGCCTTAACATTCTTAGTGCCAGGAAGAAAGGAAACCACAAAATTAAAACGTGTGAAAAACAAGGCCCACCTGGCCTGTCTAGGATTGAGTCGCTTGGCAGATTCCAGATAGACCAGATTCTTATGGTCCGTAAGGACCACCACCTGATGTTTGGCTCCCTCCAGCCAATGTCTCCACTCTTCAAAAGCCCACTTCATGGCCAATAACTCCCGATTACCCACGTCATAATTACGTTCAGTAGGAGAAAATTTTCGAGAGAAAAAGGCACAAGGGTTACTTTTAGAGGTCTCTGGATCTTTTTGGGACAAAACGGCACCTGCCCCAATTTCAGAGGCATCAACCTCCACCTGAAATGGCAGAGAAACATCAGGCTGCCGTAGAACAGGAGCAGAAGTGAATCTCTGCTTAAGTTCCTGAAACGCAGAGACTGCCTCAGGAGGCCAATTCACCACATCAGAACCCTTTCTGGTCAAATCAGTTAATGGTTTAACAATAACAGAGAAATTACCAATAAATTTACGATAAAAATTGGCAAAACCCAAAAATCTCTGAAGAGCCTTTAATGAAGTAGGTTGGACCCAATCACAGATGGCCTGAACCTTGACCGGGTCCATTTCAATAACAGATGGGGACAAAATGAATCCCAGAAATGAGATCTTCTGTACGCCAAAAAGACACTTTGATCCCTTCACATACAGAGCATTCTCTCTCAAAATCTGGAATACAGTTCGAACATGTTTCACATGAGAGTCCCAGTCATTAGAAAAAATCAAGATATCATCCAAATAAACAATCAGAAACTTGTCCACAAAATCCCTGAAAATGTCATTCATGAAGGACTGGAAGACGGAAGGAGCATTAGTGAGCCCAAAGGGCATCACAAGGTACTCAAAATGCCCTTCAGGGGTGTTAAATGCCGTCTTCCATTCATCCCCGTGCTTAATGCGAATAAGGTTATACGCCCCCCTGAGGTCAAGCTTAGTAAACCAAGTAGCGTTTTTCACCCTGGAAAACAGGTCAGAAATCAAGGGTAACGGGTATTGATATTTCACAGTAATATTGTTCAAGAGACGATAATCAATACACGGCCTTAATGAACCATCTTTTTTGGCCACAAAGAAAAAACCGGCACCTAAGGGTGAAGAGGATGGTCTGATATGACCCTTCTCCAATGATTCCTTGATATAAGACCGCATAGCGTCATGTTCAGGTACAGACAAGTTAAAAAGGCGACCCTTAGGGAATTTACTACCCGGCACTAATTCAATAGCGCAGTCATAGCTCCTATGGGGAGGTAAGGATGCAGATTTACTTTCGCTAAACACATCAGAAAAATCAAACAAAAAGTCAGGAACATCCTCAGCCTGGGGGAGGCAGAAAAAACAGGAGTGTTGGCACTAACACATTGGCAGCCCCAACTGGTTACAGACACAGATTTCCAATCCAAAACAGGATTATGAGACTGTAACCAAGGGAAACCCAGCACTATAATGTCATGCAGATTATATAGAACCAAAAATTTGCAGCACTCCTGGTGATCAGGTTCAACCCTCATTATCACCTGAGTAGAAAACTGGGGTTTATTCTCAGCCAAAGGGGTAGAATCGATCCCCAGTAAAGGAATAGACTTCTGTAGGGGTATCAAGGAAAACCCACAACGCTTAGCAAAATCATAATCTATCAGGTTAATAGCTGCTCCAGAATCAACGAAAGCCTGAGCAGAAAATGAGGACAGAGAGCATATCAGAGTGACAGTTAATAAAAACTTAGTCTGAACACTACCCAAGACAACTGAGCGTGCAAAACGTGTTCCCCGCTTAGGGCAGACTGAAATAGCATGAGAGGCATCACCACAGTAGAAACATAACCCATTGCGCTTTCGAAACTCATGACGCTGTGCCCCAGACACCACTCCATCACACTGCATGGGCTCAGCAGCTGGCTCACAAGGCAACACCACTCCACGCATACTTCTCCGCTCACGCAAACGTCTGTCAATTTGAATCGCCAATGACATAGAATCATTGAGACCAGAGGGGACAGGGAATCCCACCATAACATCCTTTACATTATCCGACAGACCCTTCCGGAAAAGGGCCGCCAAAGCGTCGTCATTCCATTTGGTCAGGACTGCCCACCTACGGAATCTCTGACAGTATAACTCAGCGTCATCAAGCCCCTGATTTAATGCCAACAAGGCTTTTTCAGCTTGATCAGTGACATTAGGCTCATCGTACAATAACCCCAAAGCCTGAAAAAATGCATCAACATCACTCAAAACAGGATCCCCAGGTATCAGGGAAAAAGCCCAATCCTGAGGATCGCCGCGCAGGAGAGAGATGATAATTTGAACCTGCTGCGCTGCGTTTCCTGAGGACTTAGATTTTAAGGCAAAAAACAATTTACAATTATTTTTGAAATTCTGAAACTTAGCTCGATCCCCTAAAAACAAATCTGGCATGGGGATCCTAGGTTCCACAACAGGCAACCTAGCAAGATATGCAGCAATACTCTGAACCTCAGTGGCAAGCTGATCCACACGGCCAGACAACTGTGCAAACTCCATTGGGAGAAAAGATCCTCCCCAGCACCCAGAGATACAGAGGGAAAAAAAAAAAAAAAAAAAAAAATGCAACAAACAGAAAAATATCTCTGACAACTTTTCTTCCTTCAAAATATTTTTTCCCTTCTGTGAGTACCATACAATTTTTAGGCCGGTGATACTGTTATGTTACGGTAGCTGAGGAGTGCAGGCAAAAAAGGAAATACACCAGAGCAGTTGGAATCTATGAGATTGCAGTACCCTGACTAACCACCACAACTAGAGGCAGCCGTGGAGCGTTCCTACGTTGGTCCTAGACGCCTCGTCACAGCCTGAGAAACTAACTACACCTAAAGATAGAAATAGGAAAGCTATCTGCCCCGGAGCAGAACCCCAAAGATAATAGAAAGCCCCCAAACATGTAATGGCGGTTAGACAAGAGGAAATACTGACACAGAAAGAAAATAGTATGAGCAAACGCTGGGGCCCAAACTAACTAAATAGAAAAGGACAGGAAGGGTACTTACTGCAATCCCAGAAAACCCTGAAAAACACCAACTCCACTAATTTCAAAATCACCTGAGATCACACGACCTCTACCACCTAAATTAGTTCTCTGGTGTAAGAAAATCAAAACAGCAGCCACTGAAAAAACTGGAAAAAGCAAAAGTACAAAACACAGTGGCTGGACTAAACTGAGAGGGCAAAAGCCCCGGAGGGGACCCTGAAGGCCCCCACAGAAGTGCAGGACCAAATGCAAAAATATAGCAAAAACACAAAATAAGAAATTGTCTTATCTGATAGCAGGAGATGCAGACACGACACAGCAGGCTACAAGGGAAACTGGAAAGAAGGATTCAGACCAGAACAATTGATCACCGGCAACCCTGATGGGAAAATGATTCCCTTAAATAAGACCAATCAGTAACACCTGATTCCCAGTCTTCACAATCCTCACTAGTACCGCTTGTAACCACCAGAGGGAGGCTCTGCTCAGAACTCATCTCAAACACATTCACAACACTGCAGCTCTGTGCCGGACACCGGGGTCAGGTCATCCAATGTGTCATCACACTGCCGACTACCTAAACCGTCTACGCCGGGGTCAGGTCATCCAATGTGTCATCACACTGCCGACTACCTAAACCGTCTACACCGGGGTCAGGTCATCCAATGTGTTATCACAATGCCGACTACCTAAACCGTCTACACCGAGATCAGGTCATCCAATGTGTCATCACACTGCCGACTACCTAAACCGTCTACACCGGGGTCAGGTCACCCAATGTGTCATCACACTGCCGACTACCTAAACCGTCTACACCGGGGTCAGGTCATCCAATGTGTCATCACACTGCCGACTACCTAAACCGTCTACACCGGGGTCAGGTCATCCAATGTGTCATCACACTGCCGACTACCTAAACCGTCTACGCCGGGGTCAGGTCATCCAATGTGTCATCACACTGCCGACTACCTAAACCGTCTACACCGGGGTCAGGTCATCCAATGTGTTATCACAATGCCGACTACCTAAACCGTCTACACCGGGGTCAGGTCACCCAATGTGTCATCACACTGCCGACTACCTAAACCGTCTACGCCGGGGTCAGGTCATCCAATGTGTCATCACACTGCCGACTACCTAAACCGTCTACACCGGGGTCAGGTCATCCAATGTGTTATCACAATGCCGACTACCTAAACCGTCTACACCGGGGTCAGGTCATCCAATGTGTTATCACAATGCCGACTACCTAAACCGTCTACACCGGGGTCAGGTCACCCAATGTGTCATCACACTGCCGACTACCTAAACCGTCTACACCGGGGTCAGGTCATCCAATGTGTTATCACAATGCCGACTACCTAAACCGTCTACACCGAGGTCAGGTCATCCAATGTGTCATCACACTGCCGACTACCTAAACCGTCTACACCGGGGTCAGGTCACCCAATGTGTCATCACACTGCCGACTACCTAAACCGTCTACACCGGGGTCAGGTCATCCAATGTGTCATCACACTGCCGACTACCTAAACCGTCTACACCGGGGTCAGGTCATCCAATGTGTCATCACACTGCCGACTACCTAAACCGTCTACGCCGGGGTCAGGTCATCCAATGTGTCATCACACTGCCGACTACCTAAACCGTCTACACCGGGGTCAGGTCATCCAATGTGTTATCACAATGCCGACTACCTAAACCGTCTACACCGGGGTCAGGTCATCCAATGTGTCATCACACTGCCGACTACCTAAACCGTCTACACCGGGGTCAGGTCATCCAATGTGTCATCACACTGCCGACTACCTAAACCGTCTACACCGGGGTCAGGTCATCCAATGTGTCATCACACTGCCGACTACCTAAACCGTCTACCCGGGGTCAGGTCATCCAATGTGTCATCACACTGCCGACTACCTAAACCATCTACACCGGGGTCAGGTCATCCAATGTGTCATCACACTGCCGACTACCTAAACGTCTACACCGGGGTCAGGTCATCCAATGTGTCATCACACTGCCGACTACCTAAACCGTCTACACCGGGGTCAGGTCATCCAATGTGTCATCACACTGCCGACTACCTAAACCGTCTACAGACGTTGTCACCTTTTCATTTCTTTAGGTGACATATTTGTTGCTAATTTATGGAAATTTACAAAAATAAAGGGTCCTAGGGCCACTGGGAGCAATTATCGATACGATTTGTTAATTTCTGAACAGTTATAACGATAATTTCAGCTGTAAATACACAAAAATGATCCAAGATAATCGTCTGTGCACTCCTGAAACGCGCCATAAGCGGCTCGGCATAGCGCCCGGTGCCGTGTGCCCCATAATGGGACCGTGACGTTCTGCAGCGAGGAGAGACACAATCAGGATATAATGTATCTATACCGGGGATCAATGCGAAGTCTCCATCCATCTGTCCGTCTCCAGCCATGACCGGCGGTGGCTGGTGGTGACGATGCCCATGATCCGCCAGGACTGGAAATGCCGGAACATAAGCAGGATATAACGGGGCGACGGGGTCACCACAGCTACGGTGAGGATATAACAGGGGGCGACGGGGTCACCACAGCTACGGTGAGGATATAACAGGGGGCGACGGGGTCACCACAGCTACGGTGAGGATATAATGGGGCGACGGGGTCACCACAGCTACGGTGAGGATATAACAGGGCGCGACGGGGTCACCACAGCTACAGTGAGGATATAACAGGGGGCGACTGGGTCACCACAGCTACAGTGAGGATATAACAGGGGGCGACGGGGTCACCACAGCTACCGGTGCCTCTGAGGGGAAGCATCCTGCGCCTCCTGGGTCCGGGGGAGGATGCGCTGATGTGGGGCCGCCTCCCAGTCACACCGCTGACAGCTTGCCGGCCATCAATCACCCAGACTGAAATCTCTGGCAGAAATTGAGTTTTGACTCACAAGGGAGAATACAGCAAATTAATAGACCATTACCCAAGCTGTGACCTGAGAAATGTGTGTGAGAGTTCGGGGTGGAGCAGGGATGATGCAAAAGCAATAGGGGCATCGGCACATTAACCCTCGCCTCCCGAGTATGGGACATTCATATCTGCCAGTCTCTTACTGATCCCTGGATGCGCAGGGGTTAAAGTAACGGTAAAATTACACTTGATGTCATATGTTTGTAATGCAGCAGGCATCAAAGGGTTCACCCGCGTGCAGGTGAGGTTGGATCTCGCTGAAATGGCGCTGGCAATATGGCGCCTGAACCAGGCGGGCGCTGCGATGGCAGAAGACTAAGCGCGAGTCCTGTGAAATCATCGATTACTGTAACCACGCAGCGATCAGAATGACATGCGCTCAGACGCACGATATTAATTAATTGATGACTCATCACACCATCAGCGCCAGCAATCATCAGATTATAGCTTCTGGTTGTTGGATTTTATTCTGATTTTTTTTAACACTTTAATAAACTCCCACATAGATCTGACCTGGAAGCTGCAGCCGTCTTCATTTCAGACCCTCAGAAGAAGAAATCTTGCCCTGTCTGTCCATGATCCCCCAGTCCTCCGAGAGCAGACGCCATGGCTGTTCCTTCCTGGCCGGGATCCCTGCTCCTCTCCACATGGCTGAGCATCAGTATTAATTACTGGAGCCAATTCACTGTTTGTAACTGTGATGTTTTAACTAATTAGCACTAATGGCCGACACCACTGGGCAATCAGCTTCATTTAGGCTTCCATTGCAAAACCCTCATTAGTCTCCAAAGCCTGTTATAGAGGAGGAAAGAGCAGGAGGGGAGCTGATAAGGAGAAGACAGCTTTATTGGGAGTGAGCAGGACAGATAAGCACAAAACATGGATTCCCATCAGTTAACGAGTAAATGACGACTATTAGTCACAAATGAAATACAACCTAGAATTAGCAGGGTTTACAGCTGCCAGGGAGGAAGGGGGCACCGCACCTCGCTACCCCAGCACTTCGCTGCACCCGCACCTCAGTGTCCACGCACCTCACTGCCCCGCACTTCACTGTCCACGCACCTCGCTGCCCTGAACCTCGCTACCCCAGCACCTCGCTGCACCCGCACCTCAGTGTCCATGCACCTCGCTGCCCCGAACCTCGCTACCCCAGCACCTCACTGCCCCCGCACCTCAGTGTCCACGCACCTCGCTGCCCCAAACCTCGCTCCCCCAGTACCTCAGTATCCACGTACCTCTCTGCCCCCGTACTTCACTGTCCACGCACCTTGCTGCCCCCACACCTCGCTGTCTCCGCACCTTGCTGCCTAGAACCTCTCTACCCCAGCACCTCACTGTTCCCGCATCTTACTGTCTCCGCACCTCACTAACCCTGCACTTCACTGTCAACGCACCTCGCTGCCCCCACACATGTCTCTGCACCCGCACCTCAGTGTCCAAGCACCTCGTTGCCCCCGCACCTCACTGTCTCCACACCTCGCTGCACCCGCACCTCACTGTCCACGCACCTCGCTGCCCCGGACCTCGCTACCCCAGTACCTCAGTGTCCACGTACCTCTCTGCCCCCGCACTTCACTGTCCATGCACCTCGCTGCCCCGAACCTCGCTACCCCAGTACCTCAGTGACCACGTACCTCTCTGCCCCCGCACCTCACTGTCCCCGCACCTCGCTGCCCCACACCTCGCTGTCTCTGCACCTCGCTGCCCCGAACCTCTCCACCACAGCACCTCACTGCTGACCCTGCACCTCCCTTCCCCCGCACCTCACTGCCCCGCTCCTCACTGTTCCCTGCACCTCCCTACCCCTGCACCTCACTACCCCGCACTTCACTGTCCACGCACCTCGCCCCCCCGAACCTCACTACCCCCGTACCTCAGTGTCCACGTACCTCTCTGCCCCCGCACTTCACTGTCCACGCACCTCGCTGCCCCCGAACCTTGCTATACCAGCACCTCACTACCCCATCTCGCTGTCCCCGCACCTCGCTGTCCCCGAACCTCACTACCTCAGCACCTCATTGTCCACGAACCTCACTGCCCCGCTCCTCACTGTCCCCTGCACCTCACTGTCCACGCACTTCGCTACCCCCGCACCTCACTACCCCCGCACCTCACTGCCTCCGCACCTTGCACCGTCTGGAGGAGGACATAGGAGTCTGGAAGAGGAGAACAGAGAAGGCTGGAGGAGCAGGACAGAGTAGTCTGGCAGAAAAGGAGAGCAGAAGAGTCTGGAGGGAGAAGGGCAGAGGAGTCTAAAAAGGCTCCAAATTACCCGAAACGCTCTTGTTCGTCGAGTGAAAAGATCTCTAGTGCTGCACTAAGATCGTCGTTCTCGTCAGCACATCGTGCTGTATAAGCCGGAGTAGAAACTATTAAACAAGTAGCTCATGGGTGCTGGTCCTTGTCACGGTCAGTTCGGGTACTGATAGCGCCATCTGCATTATCTACACTAACGTTTCGCGGACTCCAGACATCCGTACGGCACATGTCTGATATTCTCCGGGCAGAGATCCCGCACATTCCCCATCCAAAGCTCCGAGAATCAGAATCACACAAGTACCATGATGAATTAGATAAAAGTAGCGGCAGGAGCCGGAGCAGATTAATGCACAATGTGCCTGGGAAAAGATTGGTGTCTGCTGTGAAATCCATCGCCAAGGTGAGCGACACAGGACCCGAATCAACAGCAACCCCAAACATTGCAGCCCCAGGCCTCATCCAACTTCCAGACAGGAAATCAATGCTTGTAGTGCACGTGTAATTACAGCGACCAGACAGGGCAGGAGGGTGAGAAGTTTGCTTAATGGGAAGAATGAAAACTCCATACACCAAAAAGATGAGATGAGAAGTCTTTGTCAGGTGCCAGAATGACCGTGGCCAGCAGAGGGCACAGTCACGGGACGGTCGGGTCGGCCCAGCGTCTTCATCGCCTCCTCTCCAGCAGATCTGTTTGTCTTGTAGGCTTAGGGAAGCCTATGAATGTTGACAAGTGCTATCTCCTTGCTTGAGAGAAAACCATTTAAGCACTAAGCCCTCTTGGCTTTAGCAGGATCAATGCCTTGGCCAGAAGCTCTCAGAGCAACACCTGTTAGTGCCGCAAACTGGAAGGAAAAACAAGTAAATCCCCAGGCTGTCCAATTTCTGCCACACACCCCACCCCAGAAGAGACGTCCCCGGAGATTCAGACTTCATCTGTCACTGTCTGGACACACACAAGGCAATGGTGACATATAGGAAGGAGCACAGAGCAGTCTCAGACATAGAAATGATTGTGACAATCAATCTCCAGGATGAGAGGCGGCAATGCAGCAGATATCAATAATGAGACCTTACACGAGTACCTGGGGGGTGTAACGAAGCGCCTCCAAATGAGGACCCCGAACTATCACCCATGCATAGAAGCCGAAAAAGACTTCTAAGAAAACGGCGAGCAGACTTATTTCTGAATGTCCCATGAAAAATATGATTGCACTTCATGTCTTATGAGGAGGGAGCGGCCATGTGTCTGCAGGGGTATAATATGGAGCACTTTCTCTACAGGCGCCACTCTCTTATGTGCAGCATAAGGATCATAAACGTCAGCGTCAGAAGTATACAAAACAACATCTAAACAGGTCTGATACATTCTGGAAACAAGTCCTGTGGACTGATCATGTTAAAACATGAATCTTTGGCCACAATGATCACAGGTATGTGTGAAGAAAAAAGGGGACAGAATTTCAGGAAAGAACATCTCACCAACCATTAAGCATGGTGGTGGATCAATCACGCTTTGGGGCTGTGTTGCAGCCAATGGCACGGGGAACATTTCACGGGTAGAGGGATGTACAATAATAAATTATATTGTGGCACCGTATTAGCCAGAAAAATCGATGTGAATACTTTTCAGCCCAATGATGACAAAAGTATTCTCGGAGTGATACCTTTATTGGCTAACCAGAAAATAATATGTTTGCAGCTTTCAGAGCACAGAGGCTCCTTCTTCAGGCAAGATTACAAATAGATTAATAAGAAAAAGGCACAGCATTTAAGGGATAGTACAGTAGGACATTTGTTCATGAGGTGGAGGTGTGATGCCTCCTAAAGATAAGCCAATGAAAACAAATTAGCATTTTCTTACAAATGGAGAGGCAGTGGGAATGATGTTCTTAGTTATCTGGAGTCCTGCTAGAAGTGTGAATTGTGTCCATGTAGTGAGTCATAAATCCAGGTGTTAAACTGAGTCCTAGTGTCAAAGTATTAAACATCCTTATAAGTTTGAATTCCCAAATTTTTCTCTTCCTGTCATCCTTAAAATAACCTTTTAGTATAAGGACTTTTACGTCTGTCATACAATGTCCAGTTCCAGAGAAATGTTTTCCCACAGGCGAGTCCATTTCATTCCTGATCGTATGTCTGTGTAGATTCATCCTTGTTTGTAGTTTTTGCATGGTTTCCCCAATATAGATAGCTCCAGGGCACCTCGCACATTGTATCATGTCACCACATTGGAGGATATACATGGAAAGGAACCCATGACCTTATAGTCCTGATTTGTGTTCGGTACGTGGACTGTATTTGTTGGTAATATGTGGGTACAAGTTTTGCATTTTTTATTGTTACACGTGAATGTGCCGGTCACTGATGGTGATGAGAGGACACTTCTGACAAGGAGATTCCTTAAGTTAAGGGGCTCTTTGTAGGAGAGGAGCGGTAGTTCTGGGAATATGTCTTTCAATTTGTGGTCTCTGTGGAATATGGGTTGAAGATCAGCACCAATTTTCCTTAGGATGCTCATGTGGGGGTTGTATGTGACCACAAGAGGTACCCTGTTGTCCTCCCTCAGTCTGTAATCCAGGAGGTTGCTTCTTGGGATTCTTGTAGCCCTGCGGATCTGTTCATCTATTACCAGTGGATGGTATCCTTGTTGTAGGAATGTATTCCTCAGTGAAGAATGGATTCAATTCAATTTTAACAAATTCTTGATGCAAACATAACACCATCTGTAAAAAAGCTGAAGGTGAAAAGAGGAAGAGGAAGAGGATGGCTTCTACAAATGGATGATGATCCAAAAGACACCTCACAATCCACAATAGACAACCTCAAAAGGAGCAAACTGAAGGTTTTATAATGTCCCTCACAGTCCCCTGATCCGAACATCATTGACAATCTGTAGCTAAATCTCAAAATAGCAGAGGAAGCAAGACGCCCAGGAATCTCAGAACTGGAGGAATTCTCCAAAAAGAATGGAGGAAAATCCCTCAGACAAGAAGAGAAAGACTCTTGTCTGGCTACAAAAAGTGTTTACAAGCTGTGATACTTTCAAAAAGGGTTCACTACTAGGTACCAACCTTGCAGGGTGCACAAACTTTTGCATTGGCCCATTTTCCTATATGTAGAACGTATGTAACGTATGTAGCCTGTATGTAGCCTGTATGTAGCTAGTCTTACATACTGTGGCACCCGCACCTCCCTGACGCTGTGCCCATATAGGCCTATCGCAGCTCTATTTTGGCTGACCGAGTTATACCTCAGGGGATCCGCCGAGCGCATCTGGTGACTGCGAATAAATGGAAACCATGAAGTAGATGAGAACAGGGCTGAAGTGTTATCACGGAGTCAGGGATGGAGTCACTTCTCTGTGTTCTGACTACCACGCCGGGTACAGGCGGGTGCGGGGACATTATTTGTGTGGGCTCCCAGTCTCCATACCCGCTCCTGAAGTAGGTGGCCAGACTTCACCTTAGTAAGAAGCCCCGATCTTACACCTTGTAGATGTGCGTGCTGTCATACACACCAGCACATGTGTTCGGGGGTCTCTGGGTTTGTTTGCACGGGGCGTTAATCTACATTAAATCAATAACAGCTCTTTACCCCCAACCACACAAAAAAGAGATAAAGCAGAAGCGGCGGCTCTGATCTTTACACAGCCCCGGCTCGCACTCTCCGCTCATTAATATTTAGTTCTTAATTTCAGAATATTGACGCTTGGCTCAGAATACAGATGAGTAGGGAGCGCGGACAGAGGCCATGATGTGAAGCACTAAAGTGCCACTACTGGACTCACTGCCTCGTTACAGCGTGGACTGGTGACAACGTGGCGCAGCGACTCGCCAGGTATCCAGAACGCAGATTTCCAACTCCTCGTCCCACCGCACCCTGACCACCGCTCGGTGCAAAGCCACAGCGACATCGAGGAGACTGCGCCGCCTGCCTGCCAAGCATTACAGCGAGTACACAAGACGTGCGGCAGCACAATGACACTGTGTGTAGTGGTGGCACCGCAATCACACCCTGCCGTGCTCCTCGCCTGGCACAGCCGTCTTCTGAGATTGGCACAGAAGAAGCTCATTGTTGAGAGGCTCTCATCGCTGACAGACACCACAATGACAAGGAAGCGCATTGTATCCACCGAACATGACGACGCCATCTCTCCTTGTGTCCTCTCCGCACTGGACGGTCCAGGGACAAGTTCAGGAAATCCAAGGCCTCCCCACAGCTCTTCTCAGACATGGCAGCCAGCAGCTCCACATCGATGTGGCATCGTGTTTGGAAGATCCGACAGTAATGAGAATTTATACCTAGAATCATGTGATTACTCAAAGTGATCGGCTTCTGTTGATCAGATTTTCCCTGGTGATGCTTCAAAAGTTTACAACTGTATAGAAAGCTTTGAGCGCTGGAGGCAGAGGCGATAACGGCGCGTGCACACCATGACCCTGGACTTATCAGAGTTACTAATATTCATTAGAACAGATGATACCATCGTCCACCACATCTCTGCAGCACGCCAGGTCCATCTCTGCAGCACGCCAGGTCCATCTCTGCAGCACGCCAGGTCCATCTCTGCAGAACGCCAGGTCCATCTCTGCAGCACGCCTGGTCCATCTCTGCAGCACGCCTGGTCCATCTCTGCAGCACGCCAGGTCCATCTCTGCAGCACGCCATGTCCATCACTGCAGCACTCCTGTCACGGGTGTGTCGCTGCGAAGATCGTCGCGATTGCACACCTGACTTCTCACAGCTGAGTTTCTGCTGCTGAGTGTTTTTCGGCAGTGAGAGAGTTAATTCTCCCTCTCTCTGTGCTGGACAAGACCAGCCTCGCTCAGCTGCAATTAATGTTGCGATAATTGGATTCCTTCAAATACCTGCCTGTCTGCTAGGGAAGTGTCGGTGAAAGCATTCATGCAGACCAGCAGAGCGGATCATATTGAGAAGTCTAAAGCTAAGATTACCTGTTGTGGTTTTCTCCTCTCCTCGCTTTATTATTTATCTCCTTACCCGTTGGTGTTCCCTCTGTAGTGGTAGTTTGTATGCAAGGTGTCTTTTATTTTACCCCTTGTACTGTCTCGTTCGTCTTATACTGTGTGTAGGCAGTTACCTTCCCGTTCCCTGTGGTGGTAATCAGGGTCCTTCTCAGGACTAGATTACAGTGGTCAGGGATTCACAGGAGATAGGGTTATGCTGGCGGCCTGGACCTCTGTACCATCAACAGTACCTCCAGGTAGAGGGATTAGTCAGGACCCCAGCTTAGGGTCAGCATAGACCCCGTTCCTCCTGTATGCTGAGACAGCGTGACATTTTCACCGACCGTAAAGATTTTCTCCAGTCACCATGGATCCAGTAGTCAGTCTAGCTCGGCAGTTGCAGAGTTTGTCCATGGAGCTGGCGGACGTTAAGTCCAAGGTTTTGTACCCCCGGAGCAGGCCGGACCTGAACCTAAAGTAGCTCTCCCTGACAGATTCACTGGGGGCCGGGACAAGTTTTTTGCTTTCCGGGAGGCATGTAAATTGTACTTTCGGCTGCGACCTCGGTCATCTGGGAGTGAAGAACAAAGGGTGGGTATTGTCATCTCGCTCCTACAAGGAGACCCCCAATCCTGGGCGTTCGCTCTTCCCCCGGGCGCCCAGCTCTCCAGTCAGTGGATAGGTTTTTTGCAGCTCTGGGTCTTGTATATGATGACCCGAATCGGGTCTCCCTTGCTGAATCTAAGTTACGTAGGATACAGCAGGGAGATCGTCCGGCGGAGGAATTCTGTTCGGAGTTCCGTAGGTGGGCCACGGACACCCAGTGGAATGACCCGGCTCTTAGGAGCCAGTTTTGTCAAGGGTTATCTGACAAATTAAAGGATGTGCTGGCACAGTATACCCTCCCACGTCACTGGAAGCCGCTATGGCCCTTGCTATTCGTATTGACAGACGTCTTCGGGAGAGGTGCGGGGTAACTTCGCCCCCTGTGATGACTCCACCTTCCTCAAGGGTCCCTTATACGGAGGTTCCCTGGTCAGTCCAGAGGAGCCTATGCAATTTGGAGGGACATCATTCCGGGGGAGGGGATCGGTGGGGCGCCACAAAACAAGAGGTTGTTTCTTCTGTGGGAAAGAGGGACATTTTATTGGGGGGGTGTCCATCCCGTCCTTTGCAGAGTGAGAAGTCGCCGTAAAACTATTGATCCCAGATTGTGTGGTGGACGGCAATCTGGGAGTAAGTATTTCGTCCCTAAATTCGTCTCAGTTTCTCGTACCGGCGGAGGTGGTGGTGGGTGCGAGAACTGAGAGGATATCTGTTCTTCTGGATAGTGGGGCCGGGGCTAATCTGGTGGATGCTCGCTTTGCCCGGGTTCAAGGTATGCGATTGAGTGTGTTGGCTAAACCCATCCCCATCTTCTCGATCGACGCCAGACCTCTCGGTCAGGGAAGTTTTTTGCAAGCAGTGCATAACATAGATCTTCAAGTGGGGGCGTTACATAAAGAACTGTTGTCTTGTTATGTGTTGGAGGGTCTTCCTACTCCTATAGTGCTGGGCCTTCCTTGGTTAACTAAGCATAACCCGGTTATTAATTGGCAATCCAGAGAGATAAGCCAATGGAGTGAATTCTGTAATAAAAACTGCATGAAAACGGTCATTGGTGCGGTCGCTCCTAGGGCCTTACCTCCATTTCTGGTGGACTTTGAGGATGTATTCTCAGAGAAAGGGTGTCAAGAACTACCTCCTCATCGCGAATATGACTGTGCTGTTAACTTGCTCACTGGGGCCAAATTACCGAAATCTAGGTTGTATAACCTTTCTGGTCCTGAGAGACAGGCCATGAAGGATTATATTTCAGAGAGTCTGGCTAAGGGGCATATTAGACCTTCATCTTCCCCGGTGGCCGCGGGGTTCTTCTTTGTGAAGAAAAAAGATGGAGGCCTACGCCCTTGCCTGGATTTCCGTGAGTTTAATCGGATTACGGTCCGAGATCCGTATCCGCTCCCACTTATTCCCGATCTCTTCAATCAGATCGTGGGTGCCAAATGGTTCTCTAAGTTGGATCTCAGGGGGGCGTATAATCTGATTAGGATAAAGGAGGGGGATGAGTGGAAGACGGCGTTTAACACGCCGGAGGGGCATTATGAGAACCTTGTCATGCCATTTGGTCTGAGTACTGCCCCGGCGGTGTTTCAACACTTTGTAAATGACATCTTTCGCCACCTAATGGGACAGTTTGTGGTCATATATCTGGATGATATCTTAATTTACTCGCCGGATCTTGTGTCTCATCAGGAGCATGTTAGGCAGGTGTTGCAGATCTTGCGGGATAATAAACTGTATGCCAAATGGGAGAAGTGTGTGTTCGCGTACAGGAACTTCAGTTTTTAGGATTCCTGGTGTCAGCATCCGGTTTTCGTATGGACCCTGAAAAGTGCGGGCAGTTCTTGAGTGGGATCTGCCAGAGGATCTTAAGGCATTACAACGTTTCCTGGGGTTTGCTAACTACTACGGAAGTTCATTCGTAATTTTTCGTCCATAGTTAAACCTCTCACAGACATGACTAAAAAAGGGACGGATTTTTCAAAGTGGTCTGACAAGGCTTGTCAAGCGTTTTCCTCTTTGAAAAAATGTTTTGCTTCAGCACCCATACTTATTCAACCTGATGCGTCACAGCCGTTCATTGTTGAGGTGGACGCTTCCGAGGTAGAGGTGGGAGCAGTATTGTCACAAGGTTCGTCCCCTGGTAAATGGCATCCGTGCGCCTTCTTCTCTAAAAAATTGTCGTCCGCTGAGAGGAATTATGATGTCGGCAATAGGGAACTCTTGGCCATTAAGTTGGCTTTTGAGGAGTGGCGTCATTTTTTGGAGGGGGCAGTCACCCGGTCACCGTCATTACCGATCACAAAAACCTGCTATATTTAGAGTCCGCTAAACGTCTGAATCCCAGACAAGCTAGGTGGTCGTTGTTTTTTACAGGTTTAATTTTGTCGTCACATATCGTCCTGGCTCAAAAAATGTTAAGGCGGATGCCTTATCTCGCGGTTTCCCAGGGGCTGGGAATACGGAGGACCCGGTTCCGGTCCTTCAGGAGGGGGTGGTGGTGTCGGCTGTTATGTTACGGTAGCTGAGGAGTGCAGGTAAAAAAGGAAATACACCAGAGCAGTTGGAATCTATGGGATTGCAGTACCCTGACTAACCACCACAACTAGAGGCAGCGTGGAGCGTTCCTACGATGGTCCTAGACGCCTCGTCACAGCTGAGAAACTAACTACACCTAAAGATAGAAATAGGAAAGCTATCTGCCCCGGAGCAGAACCCAAAGATAATAGAAAGCCCCCAAAATGTAATGGCGGTTAGACAAGAGGAAATACTGACACAGAAAGAAAATAGTATGAGCAAACGCTGGGGCCCAAACTATCTAAATAGAAAAGGACAGGAAGGGTACTTACTGCAATCCAGAAAACCCTGAAAAACACCAACTCTACTAATTTCAAAATCACCTGAGATCACACGACCTCTACCACCTAAATTAGTTCTCTGGTGTAACAAAAACACAGCCACTGAAAAAAACTGGAAAAAGCAAAAGTACAAAACACAGTGGCTGGACTAAACTGAGAGGGCAAAAGCCCCGGAGGGGACCCAGAAGGCCCCCACAGAAGTGCAGGAAAAATGCAAAAATATAGCAAAAACACAAAATAAGAATTGTCTTATTGATAGCAGGAGATGCAGACACGACACAGCAGGCTACAAGGGAAACTGGAAAGAAGGATTCAGACCAGAACAATTGATCACCGGCAACCCTGATGGGAAAATGATTCCTTAAATAAGACCAATCAGTAACACCTGATTCCCAACATCTCACTAGTACCGCTTGTAACCACCAGAGGGAGCTCTGCTCAGAACTCATCTCAAACCCATTCACAACAGTACCCCCCCCTTGAGGAGGGGTCACCGAACCTCATTTGAGCAACCAGGTCGGTCAGGATGAGTTCTATGATACGCACGGATAAGTCTCCTAGCAGGATGTCCGAAGCAAACACCCAAGATTATCTTCCTGACCATAACCTCTCCATTTAACCAAATACTGGAGTCTTCGTCTAGAAAAACGAGAAATCCAATATTTTCTCAACCAATACTCCAGATTGCCTCAACCAAAACAGGGTCAGGAGGCACAGCAGCAGGAACCACTGGCTCAACAAACCTCTTCAACAAGGACTTGTGGAACACGTTATGGATCTTAAATGTCCCTGGAAGAAGCAAACAAAAGAAACAGGATTAATAATCTCCATGATCTTATAAGGTCCAATGAACCTAGGCTTAAATTTAGGAGATGCTACTCTCTAGGAATATTCTTTGAGGACAACCAGACCAAGTCCCCACTTTAAACCGAGGACCATCAGTCCTATGCCGGTTAGCAAACCGCTGGGCCTTCTCCTGAGAGAGGGACAACCTCTCCACTACCTGTGTCCCAAATCTGCTGCATACGCTCAACAACAGAGTCAACACCTGGACAGACAGAAGCCTCGTCTGTCCTGAAGAAAATCGAGGGTGAAACCCAGAATTACAGAAAAACGGAGACATCAAAGTGGCAGAGCTAGCCTATTATTAAGAGCAAACTCAGCCAAAGGCAAAAAAAGGACCCAGTCATCCTGATCAGCAGACACAAAGCATCTTAGATAAGTCTCCAATGTCTGGTTTGTTCTCTCAGTTTGACCATTGGTCTGAGGATGAAATGCCGAGGAGAAAGACAATTGAACACCCAGTTTAGAACAAAAAGTCCTCCAAAATCTGGAAACAAACTGGACTCCTCTGTCAGACACAATGTTCTCAGGAATGCCGTGTAAACGAACCACGTGCTGAAGGAACAACGGCACCAATTCAGAGGAGGAAGGCAACTTAGGTAATGGCACAAGATGTATCATTTTGGAAAACCTATACAAATTACCCAGATGGTGGTCATTCTCTGAGAAACAGGAAGATCGGAAATGAAATCATAAGATATGGGTCCTGGTCTCTTGGGCACAGGCAATGGCATCAACAAACCACTAGAGCGAGAGCAAGGCTTGGAGCGAGAGCAAGTCCCGCAGGACTGCACAAATTCCCTGACATTGCGAGACAAGGTAGGCCACCAAAAGGACCGACTAACCAAGTCTCTGGTACCAAAAATTCCGGGATGCCCAGCCAATGCGGAACAATGAATCTCAGACATCACACTCTTTTTCCATTGGTCCGGGACAAACAATTTTCCAACAGGGCAGCGCTCGGGCTATCCTCCTGACACCCCTCCAGAGCAAGTCTCAAATTGGGCGAGATGGCGGAAAGAACTACACCCTCCTTCAAAATAACAGAGGGATCAGATAGTCAGGAGAGTCCGCAAGGAAACTCCTCGAGAGGGCATCCGCCTTAACATTCTTAGTGCCAGGAAGAAAGGAAACCACAAAATTAAAAGTGTGAAAAACAAGGCCCACCTGGCCTGTCTAGGATTGAGTCGCTTGGCAGATTCCAGATAGACCAGATTCTTAGGTCCGTAAGGACCACCACCTGATGTTTGGTCCCTCCAGCCAATGTCTCCACTCTTCAAAAGCCCACTTCATGGCCAATAACTCCGATTACCCACGTTCATAATTACGTTCAGTAGGAGAAAATTTTCGAGAGAAAAAAGGCACAAGGGTTACTTTTAGAGGTCTCTGGATCTTTTTGGGACAAAACGGCACCTGCCCCAATTTCAGAGGCATCAACCTCCACCTGAAATGGCAGAGAAAAAATCAGGCTGCCGTAGAACAGGAGGCAGAAGTGAATCTCTGCTTAAGTTCCTGAAACGCAGAGACTGCCTCAGGAGGCCAATTCACCACATCAGAACCCTTTCTGGTCAAATCAGTTAATGGTTTAACAATAACAGAGAAATTACCAATAAATTACGATAAAAAATTGGCAAAACCAAAAATCTCTGAAGAGCCTTTAATGAAGTAGGTTGGACCCAATCACAGATGGCCTGAACCTTGACCGGGTCCATTTCAATAACAGATGGGGACAAAATGAATCCCAGAAATGAGATCTTCTGTACGCCAAAAAGACACTTTGATCCCTTCACATACAGGCATTCTCTCTCAAAATCTGGAATACAGTTCGAACATGTTTCACATGAGAGTCCCAGTCATTAGAAAAAAATCAAGATATCATCCAAATAAACAATCAGAATTTATCCACAAAATCCCTGAAAATGTCATTCATGAAGGACTGGAAGACGGAAGGAGCATTAGTGAGCCCAAAGGGATCACAAGGTACTCAAAATGCCCTTCAGGGGTGTTAAATGCGTCTTCCATTCATCCCCGTGTTAATGCGAATAAGGTTTTACCCCCCCTGAGGTCAAGCTTGGTAAACCAAGTAGCGTTTTCACCCTGGAAAACAGGTCAGAAATCAAGGGTAAAGGGTATTGATATTTCACAGTAATATTGTTCAAGAGACGATAATCCAATACACGGCCTTAATGAACATCTTTTTTGGCCACAAAGAAAAAACCGGCACCTAAGGGTGAAGAGGATGGTCTGATATGACCCTTCTCCAATGATTCCTTGATATAAGACCGCATAGCGTCATGTTCAGGGAAGACAAGTTAAAAAAGGCGCCCTTAGGGGGAAATTTTTTCTACCTGGCCTAATTCAATAGCGCAGTCATAGCTCCTATGGGGGGTAAAGGATGCAGTTTTTCTTTCCCCTAAA
>JARQOD010000009.1:73272689-73307115 GCA_033576555.1 Oophaga sylvatica
GGGAAAGGCATTCTCAGTGATGTCCCCTTGATCTCTTGTGGGGGGGGCATTCTCATGATTCCCCGATCCTGTGATGGATAGGAGCATTCTCAGTGATGTCATCCTGTGATCTTGGTGATGGATAGAGGATTTCTCGTGATGTCACCGCTAGTCTGTGAGGGATAGGGGCATTCTCAGGATGTCACCTCTGATCTCTTGATGGAAGGACTTCTCAGTGATGTCACCTCTGATTTTGGTGATAGATAGGAGCATTCTCAGAGATGTCACCGCTGATCTCTGGTGATGGAAGGAGGCATTCTCAGTGATGTCACCGCTGATCTCTGTGATGGATAGGAGGCATTCTCAGTGATGTCACCGCTGAGCTCTGTGATGGATAGGAGGCATTCTCAGTGATGTCACCGCTGATCTCTGTGGATGGATAGGAGGCATTCTCAGTGATGTCACGCCTGATCTCTGGTGATGGATAGGAGGCATTCTCAGTGATGTCACCTCTGATCTCTGGTGATGGATAGGAGGCATTCTCTGTGATGTCACCGCTGAGCTCTAGTGATGGATAGGAGGCATTCTCAGTGATGTCACTCTGATCTCTAGTGATGGATAGGAGATTCTCAGTGATGTCACCCTGATCTCTGGTGATGGATAGGAGCATTCTCAGTGATGTCACCTCTGATCTCTAGTGATGGATAGGAGCATTCTCAGTGATGTCACCACTGATCTCTGGTGATGGAAAGGAGGCATTCTCAGTGATGTCACGCTGATCCTAGTGATGGATAGTAGACATTTTCAGTGATGTCACTGCTGACCTCTAGTGATGGATAGAGACATTTCAGTGATGTCACCCTGATCTCTGGTGATGGATAGGGGGCATTCTCAGTGAGTCACCTCTGATCTCTGGTGATAGATAGGAGCATTCTTAGAGATGTCACTGCTGATCTCTGGTGATGGAAGGAGGCATTTCACAGTGATGTCACCGCTGACTCTAGTGATGGATAGGAGGCATTCTCAGTGATGTCACCGCTGATCTCTGGTGATGGATAGGAGACATTCTCAGTGATGTCACCTCTGACTCTAGTGATGGATAGGAGACATTCTCAGTGATGTCACCGCTGATCTCTGGTGATGGATAAGGAGGCATTTTCAGTGATATCACCTATGGTGATGGATAGGAGGCATTCTCAGTCATGTCACCGCTGATCTCTGGTGATGGATAGGAGGCATTCTCAGTGATGTCACCTTGATCTCTGGTGATGGATAGGGGGCATTCTCAGTGAAAGTCACCGCTGATCTCTAGTGATGGATAGGAGGCATTCTCTGTGATGTCACCGCTGATCTCTGGTGATGGATAGGAGGCATTCTCAGTGATGTCACCGCTGATCTCTGGTGATGGATAGGAGGCATTCTCAGTGATGTCACCTCTGATCTCTGGTGATGGATAGGGCATTCTCAGTGATGTCACCGCTGATCTCTAGTGATGGATTGGAGGCATTTCAGTGATGTCACCGCTGATCTCTAGTGATGGATAGGAGGCATTCTCAGTGATGTCACCGCTGAGCTCTAGTGATGGATAGGAGGCATTCTCAGTGATGTCCCGCTGATCTCTGGTGATGGATAGGGAGGCATTCTCAGTGATGTGACCGCTGATCTCTGGTGATGGATAGGAGGCATTCTCAGTGATGTCACCGCTGATCTCTGGTGATGGATAGGAGGCATTCTCAGTGATGTCACCTGATCTCTGGTGATGGATAGGAGAGCATTCTCAGTGATGTCACCGCTGATCTCTGGTGATGGATTGGAGGCATTCTCAGTGATGTCACCGCTGATCTCTGGTGATGGATAGGAGGCATTCTCTGTGATGTCACCGCTGATCTCTGTGATTGATAGGAGACATTCTCAGTGATGTCACCGCTGATCTCTGGTGATAGATAGGAGGCATTCTCAGTGATGTCACCACTGATCTCTGGTGATGGATAGGAGACATTCTCAGTGATGTCACCGCTGATCTCTGGTGATAGATAGGAGGCATTCTCAGTGATGTCACCGCTGATCTCTGGTGATAGATAGGAGGCATTCTCAGGGATGTCACCACTGATCTCTGGTGATGGATAGGAGGCATTCTCAGTGATGTCACCACTGATCTCTGGTGATGGATAGGAGGCATTCTCAGTGATGTCACCTCTGATCTCTGGTGATAGATAGGAGGCATTCTCAGTGATGTCACCACTGATCTCTGGTGATGGATAGGAGGCATTCTCAGTGATGTCACCTCTGATCTCTGGTGATGGATAGGAGACATTCTCAGTGATGTCACCGCTGATATCTGGTGATGGATAGGAGACATTCTCAGTGATGTCACCGCTGATCTCTGGTGATGGATAGGAGGCATTCTCAGTGATGTCACCGCTGATCTCTGGTGATGGATAGGAGCATTCATTCTCAGTGATGTCACCACTGATCTCTGGTGATGGATAGGAGACATTCTCAGTGATGTCACCGCTGATCTCTGGTGATGGATAGGAGACATTCTCAGTGATGTCACCTCTGATCTCTGGTGATGGATAGGAGGCATTCTCAGTGATGTGACCGCTGATCTCTGGTGATGGATAGGAGGCATTCTCAGTGATGTCACCGCTGATCTCTGGTGATGGACAGGAGGCATTCTCAGTGATGTCACCGCTGATCTCTGGTGATGGACAGGAGGCATTCTCAGTGATGTCACCTCTGATCTCTGGTGATGGATAGGAGGCATTCTCAGTGATGTCACCGCTGATCTCTGGTGATGGATAGGAGGCATTCTCAGTGATGTCACCTGTGATCTCTGGTGATGGATAGGGGGCATTCTCAGTGATGTCACCGCTGATCTCTGGTGATGGATAGGCAGCGTTCTTGGTCACCTCTGATCTCATGACATGGTGTCCTCATATCTGCAGGAATGCACACGTTTTCCTTTGTTGGCGACTCCTATCTGCCCTTATCGCAGTGACGCTCCCGTTGGCGCTCCTACACTGATAATCAATTACAACTCCCTAAAAGCGGAAGGGTTAACAAGTACAACTGCTTTAAGTTCATCAAAGCTGGAGATAAGAGGAGCCTGAGACGCCAAGGCTCCTCCTGTAATAACTGAGAACTTTCCTATCATTCCTTTATTTTCTACACCGGCCATAAAAATAGGGAAAATCAACACCTAAATGATCTTGTTTATGGCGAGTAAATCAGCTGCATGTGCTTAATGCTGCGGCTAATGAATTTATGGCTCGCGCTGGAATTTGACATGAGTTGTAAAAAAGTAATTAACTTTTAGAAGTGTGTTTTTACACGTCACCTTCTGTGTTACCCCGCTCCACCGCCCTCCACCCCAGAATCTGAGTATTGGACACAAGTCAGAGATCCCAAGGAGACCAGGCTGCTTATCCTGGGGGAGTTCAGACGCAGCACAGAGTGTTTTAGGAGAGGAGTGTGCTGATGTTATACAAGGACACAGAATAGTCGCACATAGTGGGAGAAAACGGACTGCCCCGCTGCCATCCTGTAGTCTGTTTCAAAAATAAAAGCCCAGAACAGGTTTTCCTATATCTGAGCGGGACACGTACAGTACAGACCAAAAGTTTGGACACACCTTCTCATTTAAAGATTTTTCTGTATTTTCATGACTATGAAAATTGTAAATTCACACTGAAGGCATCAAAACTATGAATTAACACATGTGGTATTATAGACTTAAGAAAAAAGTGTGAAACAGCTGAAAATATGTCTTATATTCTAGGTTCTTCAAAGTAGCCACCTTTTGCTTTGATGACTGCTTTGCACACTCTTGGCATTCTCTTGATGAGCTTCAAGAGGTAGTCACCGGGAATGGTCTTCCAACAGTCTTGAAGGAGTTCCCAGAGATGCTTAGCACTTGTTGGCCCTTTTGCCTTCACTCTGCGGTCCAGCTCACCCCAAACCATCTCGATTGGGTTCAGGTCTGGTGACTGTGGAGGCCAGGTCATCTGGCGTAGCACCCCATCACTCTCCTTCTTGGTCAAATAGCCCTTACACAGTCTGGAGGTGTTTGGGGTCATTGTCCTGTTGAAAAATAAATGATGGTCCAACTAAACGCAAACCGGATGGAATAGCATGCTGCTGCAAGATGCTGTGGTAGCCATGCTGGTTCACTATGCCTTCAATTCTGAATAAATCCCCAACAGTGTCACCAGCAAAGCCCCCCACACCATCACACCTCCTCCTCCATGCTTCACGGTGGGAACCAGGCATGTAGAGTCCATCCGTTCACCTTTTCTGCGTCACACAAAGACACGGTGGTTGGAACCAAAGATCTCAAATTTGGACTCATCAGACCAAAGCACAGATTTCCACTGGTCTAATGTCCATTCCTTGTGTTCTTTAGCCCAATAAGTCTCTTCTGCTTGTTGCCTGTCCTTAGCAGTGGTGTCCTAGCAGCTATTTTACCATGAAGGCCTGCTGCACAAAGTCTCCTCTTAACAGTTGTTGTAGAGATGTGTCTGCTGCTAGAACTCTGTGTGGCATTGACCTGGTCTCTAATCTGAGCTGCTGTAAACCTGCGATTTCTGAGGCTGGTGACTTGGATAAACTGATCCTCAGAAGCAGAGGTGACTCTTGGTCTTCCTTTCCTGGGGCGGTCCTCATGTGAGCCAGTTTCTTTGTAGCACTTCATGGTTTTTGCAACTGCACTTGGAGACACTTTCAAAGTTTTCCCAATTTTTCGGACTGACTGACCTTCATTTCTTACAGTAATGATGGCCACTCGTTTTTCTTTACTTAGCTGCTTTTTTCTTGCCATAATACAAATTCTAACAGTCTATTCAGTAGGACTATCAGCTGTGTATCCACCAGACTTCTGCACAACACAACTGATGGTCCCAACCCCATTTATAAGGCCAGAAATCCCACTTATTAAACCTGACAGGGCACACCTGTGAAGTGAAAACCATTCCCGGTGACTACCTCTTGAAGCTCATCAAGAGAATGCCAAGAGTGTGCAAAGTAGTCATCAAAGCAAAAGGTGAAGAACCTAGAATATAAGACATATTTTCAGTTGTTTCACACTTTTTTGTTAAGTATATACAGTAATTCCACATGTGATAATTCATAGTTTTGATGCCTTCAGTGTGAATGTACAATTTTCATAGTCATGAAAATACAGAAAAATCTTTAACTGAGAAGGGTGTGTCCAAACTTTTGGTCTGTACTGTAGCTTGCCCAAGACCAATACTCACTTTTATTTTGCACTGCAATCCTAGCTATACCTGTGGCTGCACTCCCACGGCCTCCATATGCTACTGTGTGCATCCTGGGGGACACATAGGGACCCTCGCACATAACACGGCACACTGCCTCACAGTACACAATGGAAAAGAAATAGTAGGTTATCCAGAAGCACAGAGTATTTCAGGAATATGCCATTCAGCTTATAATTTACAGTCAAACAAAGTATCAAAATCTCCTGATTTTCCATTATTAGTAGAGAGTGGAGAGTGGTGTCAGTGGCACACGGTGGCATTGTAAATGTACTATCTGAGGCCGGTATATGGGAAACGTGTGCAGAGCAGAGGGACGGCACAGTCACCAGCGCAGCCTTCCTGCACTGCAGCCGTTACAAAGCCTCAAAGCAAAAGCCCAACTGCCCCAACCCAGCGCGCAGCGTAGACAGGAAAAGCTTCCCACCAAGCCCGTAAATCCTGCGGAGGTGTCAAGAACATCGCACACATCTGCCAGCGCCCGGCAGCTGCTCTTTGGCTTTTTGGTCTGTGTGGCTTTCGGTTTTGCTTCTTTATGAATTGCTGGTGACACCTGTATAACCGGGCGGCCATGCGCCCCAGCCGTAGATATCACCGCAGTTATGTAATAAATACAGGCGCGCGGCCCGGGAGGGGCGCTCTTATTAATGCACGCTGGGTGATTTTCCAGCCGGCCTGGCCGATATAAATATGAGGTCGCTCTGCTCTGATGTGTGATGATAATACATTAAGGCTTTTGATGTACGAGTCTATCAGCATCTTTGTCCACAGCCTGTTTTGTGGCTGCTTGAACAAGCAATTACAAATTATAGGCTGCGAGGCCCATAAGTCATCGCTGCGCGTTTGGCAATAGGATATTTTTCTCCGGAGCCACCCGGCCTTAACCCTCTGGCTGCTGGACACAGCTCATCCCTCTGTAGTTACCGGAAAAGGAAAATGACAATTAAAGAGCACAAATAATGGAGCATTTCCAGTGCACAAAGCTGCAGGTTATACGATGCAAGGACCAGGGGCTTCATCATCACCGCTGACCCCAGGACAGAAGGGTGGTCCCAACGAGATGACACTCCACAACCGCCTTACTCACCCGGAGATGGCTGGATTCATCCCATACCCCCTCTGCAATCCGGGTGCATAATGTAGGAAATGCAGCTTTTTGTGCATTAAAGCAGTTTCGTTGCCTTCCATCCCCTACATTCATGTGCACATATGGCTGACAGCCCACAATACGTGTCTGCACAATGCTGCACCTATGGGCCGTGCACATATCGGTCATACGGGGGGACATTGGGTCTGGAAGAGAAGCAGCAGATACAGGTGTATGTCCACTCTTGTGCCGGCTCCATGGAAAGTCTTAATATGAGAAGAATTTCACACTCCCTCATTTCCTTTCTTATTTTTCAGCAGCTGGGGCTGAATTGTGGTATGGGACCTGGAGCCGCCAATACTAATGACTGGGACCAGTCTGTAAATAAACCGGGAGTCACGTCAAAAGCCCACAGCAGGCACACGCCGAGCCCCCGGCCACCGTCCACTGCACAAAAGACCCCCGAACAATTCACACAAGGACACAACTAATAATCTCTACTACACGAGTGATGGAGGCGCTAAGTCTCTGGGCACATTGTGCATCCGTCACCATCGCCTCCCACTGTAAGACTAAGTGCACACGTCAGGAATGTTTGCAGAATATTCCTGAGCAAAAACGGACATTTTTCGCAGTAAAAACGCACGTTTTTTTTGCGCTGATTTTGCACGTTTTTGGTGCGGATTTTACGCGTTTTTACCGCGATTTTTCCCTGAACTTTCTAGGTCAATAATATAGCGGGAAAAACGCTAGAATTCCGCGAAATTAATGAACATGCTGCTTCTTTTTCCGCTATGCGTTTTTTTCGCGGAAAAAAACGCACCATGTGCACAAAAATTGCGGAATTCATTCTAAATGATAGGATGCTTAATTCATGCGTTTTTGACGCGTTTTTTCCCGCGAAAAAAAAAAAACCGCAAATAATCCTGAACGTGTGCACATAGCCTCAATGGCCGAGTATACTGACTGCACAGCGGCAGCAGAGTGCAGGCACCTAGGAAATGGACCCCAAACAGCGCCCTGGGGTATTTGCTCGGGGCAGGAGACCTTGCACAGAAAACTTTATAAGAAAGTGTCAAGAACATAAACATGTCCGTACAGGAACCTTAACTGGACTGAAGTTTTTCTTCTTTCGGGGCATTTCTTTACACATTATTGTACTCGGACGCAGAGTCGATCCTCGGTCAGCCAGCATCTCAGTGTTAATTGCTGATAGCAAAGATATAAGGTGGAACATTTTCTTGAAAAGTCTGAAGAACTCTGAGCGGGATCAATAGACAGAGAAAAATGTCTACAGATTAATAAGTCAGGTAAAGGTGACCACGGAGGTTAATGAGCAGCGCCAGATGGAAACGCTATTGATTGAAGGGCAGATTTCAACACGACCAATGAGGAACACGACTCGTTCTGAGGCCAGTGGTGCCGTGCTGCAGACGCAAATGACGGCCGTCCTGGATGTATGTGAGCACGACCAATGACGAACACGACTCGTTTTGAGGCCAGTGGTGCCCTGCTGCAGCGGCAAATGATGGCAGTCATGGATGTATGTGAGCATGACCAATGACGAACACGACTCGTTTTGAGGCCAGTGGTGCCCTGCTGCAGCGGCAAATGATGGTCATCCTGGATGTATGTGAGCACGACCAATGACGAACACGACTTGTTTTGAGGCCAGTGGTGTCCTGCTGCAGCGGCAAATGACGGCAGTCATGGATGTATGTGAGCATGACCAATGACGAACACGACTCGTTTTGAGGCCAGTGGTACCCTGCTGCAGCGGCAAATGACGGCAGTCATGGATGTATGTGAGCATGACCAATGACGAACACGACTCGTTTTGAGGCCAGTGGTGTCCTGCTGCAGCGGCAAATGACGGCCGTCCTGGATGTATGTGAGCACGACCAATGACGAACACGACTTGTTTTGAGGCCAGTGGTGACCTGCTGCAGCGGCAAATGACGGTCATCCTGGATGTATGTGAGCACGACCAATGAGGAACACGACTCATTCTGAGGCCAGTGGTGTCCTGCTGCAGCGGCAAATGACGGCCGTCCTGGATGTATGTGAGCACGACCAATGACGAACACGACTTGTTTTGAGGCCAGTGGTGTCCTGCTGCAGCGGCAAATGACGGTCATCCTGGATGTATGTGAGCACGACCAATGAGGAACACAACTCATTCTGAGGCCAGTGGTGCCCTGCTGCAGCAGCAAATGACGGTCATCCTGGATGTATGTGAGCACGACCAATGAGGAACACGACTCATTCTGAGGCCAGTGGTGCCCTGCTGCAGCGACAAATGACGGCCGTCCGGGATGTATGCGAGCACGATCAATGAGGAAAACAGGACCTCCTGCTCTTTTTGCCACTTGCCTTCCTTCCCCATGGCAGATTTATGAGCACATTTCTACACCGCTCATTGCTTTTCATTCTTTGGACTTGCATCTGGGCACATTGCATGGGATTTCCCTGACTGGTAGTATATCTTAGCAATTTTTGCTGTACATAATTATTGTTTCTCTTTATCTCATGGGTGCATTCTGGTTCATAGAGCGTTTTTGTCGATGTTCACACAGCTGCTGGTCCATTTGTGGTTATGTTCACATTTAACCACATATATGGGGGTTTCTTTGTGGACATTTTGTCAATTATATATTAGGCATTATTGCTCATTATAGGATGGTTCATACTACATGTTTTGCCTCATTATTGACAATTGTGTAGCAGGATGTATGCGGGTGGCTTCTCACTGTTTTTAGCATGTTTTTATTGTTGTTTGCCAATAAAGTCATTTTCTATTACTATATAGGGTGGTGTGCAACATTTTTGGTGGTCATCTTTTTTCTTCCTTTAGTCTTCCTACTATTATTGACCACTGCTTGCACCCCCTGATATTGATTGTTTAAACTTTGCAGTGCGCCCATTTTTTCATATTGCACGATCAATGAGGAAAACGACTCGTTCTGAGGCCAGTGGTGCCCTGCTGCAGCGGCAAATGACGGCCGTCCGGGATGTATGCGAGCACGACCAATGACGAACACGACCTGTTCCGAGGCCAGTGGTGCCCTGCTGCAGCGGCAAATGATGGCCGTCCTGGATGTATGTGAGCACGACCAATGACGAACACGACTCGTTCTGAGGCCAGTGGTGCCCTGCTGCAGCGGCAAATGACGGCCGTCCTGGATGTATGTGAGCACGACCAATGACAAACCGACTCGTTCTGAGGCCAGTGGTGCCCTGCTGCAGCGGCAAATGATGGCCGTCCTGGATGTATGTGAGCACGACCAATGACGAACACGACTCGTTCTGAGGCCAGTGGTGCCCTGCTGCAGCGGCAAATGACGGCCGCCCTGGATGTATGTGAGCACGACCAATGATGAACATGAGTCGTTCTGAGGCCAGTCGTACCCTGCTGCAGCGGCAAATGATAGCCGTCCTGGATGTATGTGAGCACGACCAATGACGAACACGACTCGTTCTGAGGCCAGTGGTGCCCTGCTGCAGCGGCAAATGATGGCCGTCCTGGATGTATGTGAGCACGACCAATGACGAACACGACTCGTTCTAAGGCCAGTGGTGCCCTGCTGCAGCGGCAAATGACGGCCGTCCTGGATGTATGTGAGCACGACCAATGACAAACACGACTCGTTCTGAGGCCAGTGGTGCCCTGCTGCAGCGGCAAATGACGGCCGTCCTGGATGTATGTGAGCATGACCAATGACGAACACGACTCGTTCTGAGGCCAGTGGTGCCCTGCTGCAGCGGCAAATGACGGCAAGGTAAAATGTCCTCACTCAGAAGTTAAAACTGCTCTGTCTGTTCCCAAAACTTACCAGGGAATAGTCAGAGTTATATGGCTAAATAGTCTTAGTGCTTCGTCTCTAAATCATACCTGCCGTGTAGGACTGAAAAATCAAGTTTTGCACACATGCAGATGCATCGGGGGCGGGGTGATTAACTGACACACCCACGATGCACTTCAGGGTAATTTGCATTTCTCAGCGCCAGCACCTCGGATTACAAGACGTCGATCATTTTTAGCGTTTTCCTAGGACCTGCACAGCCGCTGGCTGCATAGTAAGGTGGTCCTGACAGGGTCCCGTTAAGGTGTGACGCAGAGGCTAATGACCCCCCAGGACGGCACAGTGTGCCCCAGTTTGGGGCTTTACGGCTGGTGTCCTGGGCTCCAGTTATATCTATCAGTTTGTGAATCTTAGAGAATGGGCACGTGGTAACAGGCACGGCGAGTCCCGGTTAGGGTGCACAGGTTATGGAGCTGGCGGCCATGACTCATTACGTATGAGCAGGTAACTGAGGTAGAAGGTATTTGGGGGCTCCGGTCAGCGGAGGCACAGAACACAAGGGGCACGGTGGGCGATAAGAGAGGTGGGCTCGCTCTAGACATCCCGGCTCTTCCTTCCATGCAGCTAATGAATCCTGATGGGAGAGGTGACCTTTTCCAAATGTCACATGTCATTGGATTTTATATCAAACCTGGACAATATGCCACGGGTATAAAAATCGTTTTTCCAATACAGTTATGTGTATGCGCGACCGTGGTGTGGAAAAAATAATAATTAAGAGAGAGAAATTAGCCTTGACTTGCCGAGCGGGCAGAGTAACCTGTCGAGCCCCCACAGGTGCCGTCTCCATTAACCCCGCTGGCTGCGAGCAGCTGCCATGTTAACCTTCATCTCTGGGGCATCGTCGGGCGAGGCTGATTAATGAATCCCACTTTCCCGGCCCGCACCCATTTATTTTCCCAGATAATCTTAGATGTAATAAAATCATGTTTGACAATCTGGCCGCTGGATAAAGCAGCCGGCCGTCGTAATGTGATTTCCTCGTGAACTAAGAGCCCGGCATCCTGATCTCTCACCCGACATGGACCCCCGTGTACGGAGTTTCTACAATGAGAGGGAAAATCTTCATGTTTTTCTCCCGACTGACGCAGAAATATTAGTAACGTAACTTACAGGGCGAGCGGCCCCCCAAGGTTGGTGATTAAGAAGGATATAACTCCCCAGAAGGCGAATAAAAGTGTAAAACGTGTAAAGTAAACATCGTAACCGTATTGGAAGCCGAGACCCTCCGCACGTGGCGGTGACTCATAGGAATAATACACCGCGGGGCTGAAGCCCCCCTCTACAGTGAGTGGATACAACGTAGCATTACCGGCCAGTGATCCGAGGTGACGACGCAGATACACCACCTCGTAGGTCTCGGCACGGATGATACAAGAGACGCTCCCCGTGCAGCCGCTGCCACATCTGTCACCGTCACTTCTGCGCTCTGGGGGGCTATGACAAGGTCTCCTTAAAGCAGCCGCGCACCCCGAGCATTATCCTGCACTCCATCAGCTCATCCGCTCCCAGGACTGCAACAGCTCAATTAGTAAAGTGAATATATTATATCAAGTCTAAAAGATTAAACCATCATCGTCAGCCCATAATTTCAGCGAGGAAGTCAGGAGCGCGGTTTTCTCTTATTAACTCCCTAACAAATGTGATGAAAATGTTCAAACAGAATGTTAATGCAATGTTACGCGCAATTTTCCCAGGCGGCCCTCCGCTGAAATATTTCTTTATTAATAGTAATTGAGGGTATAAATTATGAATGGAAGAGATTTTCTCCTTTCAGAAGGAGACTCATCATAATGACAATAAGTCTTTATAATTGTCTTTTTTTGGCGAGAGAAGCATTTGGGGGTCATCGGAGGAAGTAAAAGAAGGGGGGCAAGGAAAAAAAAGGGCAAATTAGCTCTCACAGGGGAAAAAGAGGTCTACACGGAAATTTATGATCGTTTGGGCTCCTATTAACACTTTAGTTACTGGAACAGCTGGCCACGTGCAGGTCGATATTGGTGACCCCATTACCGAGAAGCCGATAATGGATTAAAAAAATGGATCCATCCAATAATAGCCGACAACCCGTTCTGATCCACTCCCCGTATACTGTGCAAAGTTGTGCGGACTACGGCGAGAAAGGGATAGACGCTGGAAAAGAGGCAAACGGGAGATGAGCGGATCCCGCACTGGAATCTTTTATTTCCACTTTTATGATCAGAAAACAGATCCAAAGACGTAAATAACTACTGGAAATATGAACACGGGCTAAGAGCGGAGGTCAGTGGTTACTCTGGGTCCAGGCACTTTGTGGGTCTGTGCGAGATATCAGTGGAGGCCGCCAGTGTGCTGACTGCAAATGGTTAATTCAAGATGGCAGAATCTCAATCAACCAGAAGAAGCGGAAGGATGTAGTTTTCAGATTGTGCAGAAGACGGATCCAAGAGATGATGTAAATGCGGATATTCCTGGCAGTGATATTAATGATCACAATCACCGTCTGATATTAGCGGTGTTGACTATTGATGACTGTGGGGAGCAGTACTGGGCGTCCAGCATTACTCCGATGTGCCGCTCGGATCCTGCCGGCGCTGCGTCTCCTCCTGGTAAACTGTCCTTTGTCTGGAGTGCATTTTGGTAACTACATTTTACCACCATTACAGCCAGAAACATCCGGGGAGGGGGTAGAGGACAATGACCGAGACTCCAGAGGTCACCTGCGTGACCCCGCCGACCTCCAGCTCCATCTCTGCCCAATCACTGTCCAATTACCTGTAATTTATGGTAAAATGAGAACTAGAATTAGTAATAATGCCGGCGAGATGGCCGGGGGCTTTCTTGATAAAGTCGTAGAGTGCGTGGTCCGCACGGAGCAGCATTTACGGGTACTCCCAGGTTTTACCAGAAATGATGCATCTGTCATGTCACGAGAAGAGAAGGGACGATTTCCGGCTGCGTTGTCAGTGGCCGGTGACAATGGACGCCTGGTGTAATGGAGGCCTCTGCTGCATCCACTACGTGCACCGAGGTTCTTTCTCGGTGGCCCGTTTGCTTGTAATATGGCGGATAGAGACATGGTGATCCCACCTAAGAGCAAGCAGCATGTCGTCCTGCAGGGATGGAGCGACGCTCCGCAGCAGGACAACCTCCGGATCACATCCACATGCCGCCGGCTTATTCAGTTAGGCCAATGGCACAGGCCACTTGAAGGGTGGCGGACACAATAGTGCTGCAGGGCTGACACATTATTCAGCGCTTTGTCCGCGGAGCGGCAGATTAGGCTGATTTAATCCATTTATCTCCCCCAAGTTTCTTCCCCGTCACTGCTCCTTAACTGCGTTACTCCTCCGCTCACAAGGAGGTTCATGAGATTGGTTTTTCCTCGCCATTCACCTCTACGGAAACTTTGCCTTTTTGACCCCTCTGCTCTGTGACACCATTTTTTTTATTAAGCTGAATCAGTGTCTTACTTGCAGATTGTAATGCCCGCAGACCATCGCATCCATCAAACCTGGGACCCGTCGCGATGAGCTGCAGGGCTGATTTTAGAAACTGTTGAAATAAACATGAGGTTTGGCGCGGAGGGCGGGAGCTGAGGTTTAGCTGCTGTTTGCCAGGTGAATTCTATCTATAGATGTTCCGTCACATCTAGAATGTTCTACAGAAGCCTCAAATATCTCACGAGCATCAGATGCGGAAACGCACGTCACCCTACTCCGCCATCTTGACTATGGAAAGACCCAATAACATGCAAGAAAACGAAATGTAGCGATTTCAGAGATATTTAATTCCTAAATGACATTGGCGGTGATTTACCGCTTCGGCGCGGCTCGTTTAACCTCTAAGCCTCCAGACAAGTTCCCAGGACGTAAAGTCACTGCGGGGAATAGAAGAAAGGCTTCGGATGGGAGTGAAGCGTGCGCCGCGCATACGCTGGCGAGATTATAGTGCCGCAGCCCCGGTAACACGGCCCCTGGCTCTGCGCGGCCTATGATTACGACTTGCCTCTTTAGGTAATGAATTTTTTAACATGGCCATCTCCTCCGCCGTGGAACTGCTGACCTGGTGCTGATGTAAATACACAGCGGAGGGAATGTAAAGTCTAGCGGCGGCGGGCCACAAAAATAAGAGAATTAACTATTTGCGCGCTGCATTAATAAAGTTTTATTTAGGAAAGAAAAGTCTGTCTGCTATAGGACTCCGGTGACGGAGCAGCGAGGCCGGACCCCGGGACTGTGGACTTTTTATCACCCTGCCGTTTATTTATTCTTTCATTGTTGTTTATGATTTTATTTGTAATGAATTTAATCTCATTTCCGTATTATTTATAGGCCTTTAGAATCGCCCATCTCCCCGATCATTGCACATTGCTGGATGGGTTTTCTATCCGCCACGTCTTGGCCTCTTTTCCCACCTTTCCCTCCTGATCCTCCGGGCCGCTCTCCCTCCTCTCACAATCCTGCTCTTCCTCCTGGGGGGCTCCATCGCTGACACAGTGGACTGGGCTCTGTGCAGACCCCTCGGTCAGGGGAGATTTAAGACCTTCCCATATCTCTGGCAGTAAATGGCCCCATAAAACTGACAGAAAGACGCACATAGGGACGCCTGGTAAAATTTTATTACTAATCACTTGCAGGCTGGTCAGTCCATTTAACCTGAGCCCGTGCGATGGCAGACCGCCGCCGCCGACACTTTCTCCTTGACATTCAGGTGCGGTGTTAATCCTGATTTTTCATGTTTTAGCAGCAATGTCGACCGTGGACAAAGCGATTCCTAAACTAATAGATGATCTGACGCGTCCAAACATTAGTTTCACAATAGCGGAGGGATCAATCCAGGTTTCTGACATCTTCATCATCATCTCCTGGAAATCCACAACTGGTCGTCCGATACAGACGTCGCTCGGCTGCACAATGGCCGTCTCCTCCATCCCATGGCTGAGGTCCTGAGCGTCAGGGGGTCTACCACATGTAAATCTGGGCGGACACCTGGACTTCAGCCTCAGGCATGGCGCCCGTAGATCTTCACCCCCGATATGTGCAGAATCCGCACAACGCCCTCGTTCCTGCTGCTCGGCTTTTCTGCGCTGATTTCTTCGTATGTGAATGAGGTTACGACTCTCTGTTCCCATCACTGGATGCAGATTGTAAGATGATCTTTGCATTAAAGGCTTTTATGCAATTTTCTAGCTAAAATTCAAAGTAACAAAATGCTTAAAAAATATATTTTCTTGCAAATTTAATTATGCGTTTTAATCTGAAACATTGAAAAAACCTACAAGAAGCAAAATAAACAAAAACCCTGCTAGGTTGTGGTAACAGCCTCCCCAGACTGGTGTCCTCGGGACCGGTCCTCGTCTGCCCTTATTCACACACTGAGGTTCTTAATGTTAGACAGTGTGGGACCGTCCCGTCAGGGTCACCTTGTCGCTGTGTCACGGCTTTTATGCTATTTTTTTTTAATCTAAAACAGTATCACTAAGATCCCGGAGTTATTTAAACGCACTTTTGCTTTTTACTTATTTAGTTACAGCAGGTTTTGTTTCTTTTGCTTCTTGTAGGTTTTTTCAATGTTTTATGGCCAAAGTGAACATGCGTTTATATGCTGCATGTGTGCCAACCTTAACCAAGCTCAATGTTTGTGTGGTTTTTATATCTGTTCACATGCAATTTCAAGGCTGAAAAAATCTGTTCCAGAAAAAAAAGTTAAGAAACAGTTGTTTCTTTGCTTTTAGTGAGGTTATTTTTTTGCCATTTTGTATTTTTTGCTTCACATGATTCAGCTGTCAGATTTGGAGCATTTTATTTTTCTTCTTGCAGAAATGTCCCAAGTTATGTTCACTATTTATGTGGGCTTTTCTGGCTGAAAAATCTACACCCCCAAAAAAAAATTAGTATTTTTTTTGCTGAATTTTTGGTGTATTTTTAACCCCTTTTTTATACATGTGGCATTTTTTTTCATTTGATTTAGATTTGGAGCTTTTTTGAAGCAGAAATGCCCCCAGAACTGACCTGTCGTCTCTATACATGTGGTGTAAAAGCAGCGAGCTCCGTACACACGTGGTGGACACTGAAACCTATCAGGAGTTCATTCACAGAGCATCGGAAGCAGTGTTTAATGGGGATTCAGAAACAGAATCTGCTAAAAAAAATCCCGTAAAACTCCATGTGAACACACCATTAGGATACATTTACAGAGCGGGGTTTACGTGGAATTTGAAGTGGATTTGCTCCAAAGTTCACATAAAAAATGCTTTAAATACTCTGATGTGGATCAGCTTCAGAATCCTTGGAATCAGGATTTCGGTGTGGAATTCACCTCAACATCGGATCCATCCACATCGGATCCATCCACATCGGATCCATCCACATCAGATCCATCCACACCAGATCCATCCACACCAGATCCACCCACCTCAGATCCACCCACCTCAGATCCATCCACATCAGATCCATCCACAACGGATACATCCACATCTGATGCTGAACGGGGACAATTGCGACCTCCATCCACCTCAGATCCATCCACACCAGATCCATCCACCTCAGATCCATCCACCTCAGATCCATCCACCTCAGATCCATCCACATCAGATCCATCCACAACGGATCCATCCACATCTGATGCTGAACGGGGACAATTGCGACCCTCCATCCACATCAGATCCACCCACCTCAGATCCATCCACACCAGATCCATCCACGTCAGATCCATCTACCTCAGATCCATCCACACCAGATCCATCTACCTCAGATCCATCCACACCAGATCCATTCACACCAGATCCATCCACCTCAGATCCATCCACCTCAGATCCATCACTCAGATCCATCCACCTCAGATCCATCCACCTCAGATCCATCACCTCAGATCCATCCACACCAGATCCATCCACCTCAGATCCATCCACCTCAGATCCATCCACCTCAGATCCATCCACATCAGATCCATCCACCTCAGATCCATCCACCTCAGATCCATCCACCTCAGATCCATCCACATCAGTGTCCACATGTGGACGCCCCCGACTGATGGTCACACAATGACTCACGCTCAGGATCGTTCTTCCTCCAGAAATCTGACTCAAGTTTCTAGCGTATGACAGCAATAACCGATGTGGAGTTTTCTGGCTGAAAAAGTCACAAAAAGCCTAAGGGTTTTTTTTATTTTTGCTGCATTTTGGAGTTTTTGACATTTTTTGTATATGTCTCATTTTTAACTTAGGCTGAAATAGCCGATGTGGCGCCACACTCGCCCGTCTAATAAAGGGGGCTGGTTTGGGACAGTCTACATCGCGTCACTTGTATTGTCGGTGTCCTACGTTTTTTAAGCACAAGTTAATGGTCTACATTGAGTTGTCGTAGGTAACATAAGGCAAGAAGCGCCATTTGTCACACAGCGGGACAACGTCCTAACGACAGCGCAGTACGGGAAGTGTTGTCATAGGGATTCGCAGGAAGGAGACTTTCTCCCGTGCGGCTCTGGGCACAGAGTGGGATCTTCTGGAGAACTTTCCTGTATCCTCCCTCCTGATACTCTCATATGATCCCTGCAGCCTATATCCCTGGATGAGGGTGGGCGAGGACTCGCAGGAAGAGGGTCCGCGCTGCTGCAGGTGGAGAAGTGTTAGGATAAATCCCTGTCATGTGAAAATAGGAAGCTGCTGCTTCCGGGACAACAAGGAAAACATGTTTGCAAACTCCTATTAGCAGAAAGTCGCTTCTTAAGTCTTTAAGTGCCGCTGAGTTTGAAAACAATGTCTCCGGGGGTCTCAGGATGTTATTGACCCCACAGCTTTCGCCCCTGGATGTCCCACCCCATAGAGGTCCTGCACATAGGATGAGCCTCCGCTGCAGGTGTCCTCAGCACAGACCCCCAACAAGGGCAGGCGGACGGTTATCTGACCCCGCAAGGTCACAGCAGGGGGCAAGGGTCAGCTGTGTGGTCTGTCTGTATCCTCCGCACAAGGAAAACAAAGTGTTAAATGTCCAGTAATTAATGGTGTTAAATGAGCACAGGAGCACTTTACTGCTCATGCCAGGCTGTGACACATGGACCCTCTGCTCCTGGGGTCAGACACGTCCGCTGGTGGGACGCGGATTGTAAGAGGCGCAGCGAGGGGTTCAGCTCAGGGGGGCGACACATCTGAGGGGCCCCTAACCTCTGATTACAACTGATAACATCTCCACAAAGACCCACACTGATATTACCGCCATATTGTGACCATATAGTGGTAGATACCAGTCATTACAGCACAGCTACAGATGGTGACTTACAGAGGACGTTCTTTGTCATGGAGTCGTTCACTTTTCCCGTCTTTTCTATCTGGCCCAGACCGACATGACGACTTCTCCAGCCAGGACTCGTCTGCAGAGATTACCACGGAGCTTACCTATATTGGCGGGCTGTGCACGCTGATATAAGTGAGGGTAGTGTAGCTCTGGGTGGGCTACTGTGAGTGGTGGGCCCGCGGTCACCGCACCCCCCTGTAGCTAGGCTGCTGCATAGGACATTTGGCGCTATCCTTTGTGCAATCCTTGGTGTCCGCTCCCTGGCTGCACCGCGTCCTCCACAACCCGCCATCGCTGCAGTGATTTGCTGCTCTGCCATTGTAATGCATAGACTGCGGTGTGACTTTACAGCTCTGCCCTGGGGGGTGCTGCCCATATTTGCACAGTCACAGGCCCCATTTTGGGAAGTGGGGGTACCTTTTATAGGGGCCGCGTTGCCTGGGCCCACACTCGTCCCATGGACCGTGCCCAGCTCCCAGCTGCCCCGAATCCATCAAAGCCTCCTCGGGCCTCACACAACGTGTGGCTTCAGTCCAATTAACCCTCCGGGCCTGGAATAACTCCCTTCAGCTGTAATGGCTTTTCAAGACGGCGCGCGGACCGTCCTGCCTCTCCTTACACTAATTGGCAAAGTAAAACGTTAAAGTGCCTTGTTTTGGCTTCCAGTGTGATAATTTCATTAGTTCTGGTGTCTGTAGCTATTTGGTTTTCATAGGGGCCGCTCCTGCCCCTTCCCACTCGCTTTATTCCCTCTTCTCATTTTGCGTATTGATCCGGTACTAATGGAGGAATCAGACACCAGACCCTCAGAGCGACCCCCCTATGTGGAGCAGACGATCAATGACTGGAACAACCAGAGGGTCCTTTTCCTCCCGGTGGGGAGAGTAGTCACAGCCGTACTCAGCTGGAAGTAAATGGCAAAACCCCCCAAAACGGTGGCGTCTTTTTAAGACCCAGGATGAAGGCAGAGACTTTCCACTTATTGGTGCCGGTCGTCCATCTATTACTCCGCAGTGGGGCTCATATTGGGCACAAGGGGGGGCCAGGATGGCGGCTTATTACATGACAGAAATAATAATCCTGCATTGTTACGAAAAACGTGGCACCTGCCGGAGAACAACGTGGCCACGACTGAATCACGTGCGTCACAAGTTGCTGTGCAGGAAGGAGGCCTCGTCCTGCAGCCGCGAGAGCGGTCACATCAGTGTAGGACACAACTTAAAGTGGGTGCCTGGCCCGGCTGCGCGGTGGTCTCGGCATAGCTCCCAGCGTGCAGGAGCGTTGTCAGATAATCAGCGGGACAACTAAAGTGCAGCCAGACTTTACAAACTCAACGAACGAGGAGACGACTTCTGGACGCCTTCTTCCTGCTGTAATTACTTCTATAGGAGGCCAGAGCGGCTCCAGCATCCTCCCTGAGAGGAGACGACTCCTGGACGCCTTCTTCCTGCTGTAATTACTTCTATAGGAGGCCAGAGCGGCTCCAGCATCCTCCCTGAGAAGGGGACGACTCCTGGACGCCTTCTTCCTGCTGTAATTACTTCTATAGGAGGCCAGAGCGGCTCCAGCATCCTCCCCGAGAGGAGACGACTCCTGGACGCCTTCTTCCTGCTGTAATTACTTCTATAGGAGGGCAGAGCGGCTCCAGCATCCTCCCTGAGAGGAGACGACTCCTGGACGCCTTCTTCCTGCTGTATTACTTCTATAGGAGGCCAGAGCGGCTCCAGCATCCTCCCTGAGAGGAGACGACTCCTGGACGCCTTCTTCCTGCTGTAATTACTTCTATAGGAGGCCCGAGCGGCTCCAGCATCCTCCCTGAGAGGAGACGACTCCTGGACGCCTTCTTCCTGCTGTAATTACTTCTATAAGAGGCCAGAGCGGCTCCAGCATCCTCTCTGAGAGGAGACGACTCCTGGACGCCTTCTTCCTGCTGTAATTACTTCTATAGGAGGCCAGAGCGGCTCCAGCATCCTCCCTGAGAGAGACGACTCCTGGACGCCTTCTTCCTGCTGTAATTACTTCTATAGGAGGCCAGAGCGGCTCCAGCATCCTCCCTGAGAGAGACGACTCCTGGACGCCTTCTTCCTGCTGTAATTACTTCTATAAGAGGCCAGAGCGGCTCCAGCATCCTCCCTGAGAGAGACGACTCCTGGACGCCTTCTTCCTGCTGTAATTACTTCTATAGGAGGCCAGAGCGGCTCCAGCATCCTCCCTGAGAAGAGACGACTCCTGGACGCCTTCTTCCTGCTGTAATTACTTCTATAGGAGGCCAGAGCGGCTCCAGCATCCTCCCTAAGAGACGACTCCTGGACGCCTTCTTCCTGCTGTAATTACTTCTATAGGAGGCCAGAGCGGCTCCAGCATCCTCCCTGAGAAGAGACGACTCCTGGACGCCTTCTTCCTGCTGTAATTACTTCTATAGGAGGCCAGAGCGGCTCCAGCATCCTCCCTGAAAGAGACGACTCCTGGACGCCTTCTTCCTGCTGTACTTACTTCTATAGGAGGCCAGAGCGGCTCCAGCATCCTCCCTGAGAGGAGACGACTCCTGGACGCCTTCTTCCTGCTGTAATTACTTCTATAGGAGGCCAGAGCGGCTCCAGCATCCTCCCTGAGAGAGACGACTCTGGACACTTCTTCCTGCTGTAATTACTTCTATAGGAGGCCAGAGCGGCTCCAGCATCCTCCCTGAGAGGAGACGACTCCTGGACGCCTTCTTCCTGCTGTAATTACTTCTATAGGAGGCCAGAGCGGCTCCAGCATCCTCCCTGAGAGGAACGACTCTGGACGCCTTCTTCTGCTGTAATTACTTCTATAGGAGGCCAGAGCGGCTCCAGCATCTCCCTGAGAAGAGACGACTCCTGGACGCCTTCTTCCTGCTGTAATTACTTCTATAGGAGGCCAGAGCGGCTCCAGCATCCTCCCTGAGAGAGACGACTCCTGGACGCCTTCTTCCTGCTGTATTACTTATAGGAGGCCAGAGCGGCTCCAGCATCCTCCCTGAGAAGAGACGACTCCTGGACGCCTTCTTCCTGCTGTAATTACTTCTATAGGAGGCCAGAGCGGCTCCAGCATCCTCCCTGAGAGGAGACGACTCCTGGACGCCTTCTTCCTGCTGTATTACTTCTATAGGAGGCCAGAGCGGCTCCAGCATCCTCCCTGAGAGGAGACGACTCCTGGACGCCTTCTTCCTGCTGTAATTACTTCTATAGGAGGCCAGAGCGGCTCCAGCATCCTCCCTGAGAAGAGACGACTCCTGGACGCCTTCTTCCTGCTGTACTTACTTCTATAGGAGGCCAGAGCGGCTCCAGCATCCTCCCGAGAGGAGACGACTCCTGGACGCCTTCTTCCTGCTGTACTTACTTCTATAGGAGGCCAGAGCGGCTCCAGCATCCTCCCTGAGAAAGACGACTCCTGGACGCCTTCTTCCTGCTGTAATTACTTCTATAGGAGGGCAGAGCGGCTCCAGCATCCTCCCTGAGAGGAGACGACTCCTGGACGCCTTCTTCCTGCTGTACTTACTTCTATAGGAGGCCAGAGCGGCTCCAGCATCCTCCCTGAGAAGAGACGACTCCTGGACGCCTTCTTCCTGCTGTAATTACTTCTATAGGAGGGCAGAGCGGCTCCAGCATCCTCCCTGAGAGGAGACGACTCCTGGACGCCTTCTTCCTGCTGTAATTACTTCTATAGGAGGCCAGAGCGGCTCCAGCATCCTCCCTGAGAAGAGACGACTCCTGGACGCCTTCTTCCTGCTGTAATACTTCTATAGGAGGCCAGAGCGGCTCCAGCATCCTCCCTGAGAGGAGACGACTCCTGGACGCCTTCTTCCTGCTGTAATTACTTCTATAGGAGGCCAGAGCGGCTCCAGCATCCTCCCTGAGAGGAGACGACTCCTGGACGCCTTCTTCCTGCTGTAATTACTTCTATAGGAGGCCAGAGCGGCTCCAGCATCCTCCCTGAGAGGAGACGACTCCTGGACGCCTTCTTCCTGCTGTAATTACTTCTATAGGAGGCCAGAGCGGCTCCAGCATCCTCCCTGAGAGAGACGACTCCTGGACGCCTTCTTCCTGCTGTAATTACTTCTATAGGAGGCCAGAGCGGCTCCAGCATCCTCCCTGAGAAGAGACGACTCCTGGACGCCTTCTTCCTGCTGTACTTACTTCTATAGGAGGCCAGAGCGGCTCCAGCATCCTCCCGAGAGAGACGACTCCTGGACGCCTTCTTCCTGCTGTATTACTTCTATAGGAGGCAGAGCGGCTCCAGCATCCTCCCTGAGAAGAGACGACTCCTGGACGCCTTCTTCCTGCTGTAATTACTTCTATAGGAGGCCAGAGCGGCTCCAGCATCCTCCCTGAGAGAGACGACTCCTGGACGCCTTCTTCCTGCTGTACTTACTTCTATAGGAGGCCAGAGCGGCTCCAGCATCCTCCCTGAGAAGAGACGACTCCTGGACGCCTTCTTCCTGCTGTACTTACTTCTATAGGAGGCCAGAGCGGCTCCAGCATCCTCCCTGAGAGAGACGACTCCTGGACGCCTTCTTCCTGCTGTATTACTTCTATAGGAGGCCAGAGCGGCTCCAGCATCCTCCCTGAGAGAGACGACTCCTGGACGCCTTCTTCCTGCTGTACTTACTTCTATAGGAGGCCAGAGCGGCTCCAGCATCCTCCCTGAGAAGAGACGACTCCTGGACGCCTTCTTCCTGCTGTAATTACTTCTATAGGAGGCCAGAGCGGCTCAGCATCCTCCTGAGAGAGACGACTCCTGGACGCCTTCTTCCTGCTGTACTTACTTCTATAGGAGGCCAGAGCGGCTCCAGCATCCTCCCGAGAGGAGACGACTCCTGGACGCCTTCTTCCTGCTGTACTTACTTCTATAGGAGGCCAGAGCGGCTCCAGCATCCTCCCTGAGAAGAGACGACTCCTGGACGCCTTCTTCCTGCTGTACTTACTTCTATAGGAGGCCAGAGCGGCTCCAGCATCCTCCCTGAGAGGAGACGACTCCTGGACGCCTTCTTCCTGCTGTACTTACTTCTATAGGAGGCCAGAGCGGCTCCAGCATCCTCCCTGAGAAGAGACGACTCCTGGACGCCTTCTTCCTGCTGTACTTACTTCTATAGGAGGCCAGAGCGGCTCCAGCATCCTCCCTGAGAAGAGACGACTCCTGGACGCCTTCTTCCTGCTGTACTTACTTCTATAGGAGGCCAGAGCGGCTCCAGCATCCTCCCTGAGAAGAGACGACTCCTGGACGCCTTCTTCCTGCTGTAATTACTTCTATAGGAGGCCAGAGCGGCTCCAGCATCCTCCCTGAGAGGAGACGACTCCTGGACGCCTTCTTCCTGCTGTACTTACTTCTATAGGAGGCCAGAGCGGCTCCAGCATCCTCCCCGAGAGGAGACAGAGGAAAAGTTTTGCTAAACTTGTGTTTACTTCAGAAGAACTGAAGCTTCAGCCTGAAACTTTCTGTGCAGACTTGGTCTGACAAGGAGCAGACAGCAGAGCGCCGGATTCTTTTTCCTCCTCTTTTCCTTTTGAACGGTGGAAACAAAGCGCGTTTAACGAGTCCGCGCACATGTGCAACCGCTCGGCAAAGGCCCAAAACCCTACGAGATAGCAGACATTAGTGGGTATTATTCTTGCCAGCTGTGTCATTCGCACACCCACGTCCCTCCTTGCAGCCTCCTGGTCCAGGGTCCGGTTCTGGGAAGAAAGGAGCGACTTCAAGCTCCCGGATACAATGGTGTCAGCCTGTTAAATATCCAGATCAATGGATTTCACACAGAGAGCGTCTGAGGCCTCGGCGCGAGCATTTCAAGCCCAGGGCGCAGGCTGTAACTCAAGACTCCAACTCAATAATTTAAAGGGGGAGCCATCAGCAGCCCTTCACAGCAAATTGTGAGACTTGTCAATGAGTCAAAACAGTACGTGTGATGGTTCTGGGTGAATGTCATTGAGGTTAAACAAACCAGCGGAGGGGAAGATGTGTGAGCAGAGGCCGGGGCGCAGTATCACCTTACCGCTCACTCACACCTTCCCAGCACCAGCCGGCTGCAAATGCACGCTCATCATCATCCCATTGTCCTCCCTCTTCCTATCCATATGTCCATCTAAGACTTAACACATTCAAAACATCCATCCATCTTCATGAAAGGTCAAGTATCAGCCTGTTTGGACATTTGACATTTTCATGTCCTGGTGAGGGATCGGAGGGGGCGAGCGCGGCCTCAGGCAAAGGTTGATTGCAATAAAATGGGTAATATGTCGATTATGGAGAAGAGGAAGCGAGAGGATGAAGCAAATGATATGCACAACGTTATTAGACGGGGCTTTAATCACAGCATCGTCCAAACTCTCCGGCAGTAATGGAAGAGATAAAAATTCTGCATGAATATTCCACTTACCTTATCCATAACGAAAACAACGTCTATGTACAATCAATTTACAGAGAGAAAAGTCACTCTGTGATACACACTACTTTACTTACAGTGGCATGTAAAAGTCTGTGCACCCCTGGTTAAAATTACTGTTATTGTGAACAGTTTAGCAAGTTGAAGATGAAATGATCTAAACGGCCTAAAGTTACAGATTACATTTCCGTTGTATTTTAGGCAATAAAAAATACATATATTGTATTTGTTTTTTTAAAAATTGCAAAGAGGAAAATGGGCAAATGCAAAAGTTTATGCACCCTTTGGGATTAGTGTGCTCAGATAACTTTGATCAAGGTTTTCAGACCTTAATTAACCTGTTAGGGTTATGCTCGTTCACCATCATCGTTAGGAAAGGCCGGATTATTCAAATTTCCCAGCTTTATAAAAACTCATCCTCCTCTAACCTTGTGCCAAAAAACAGCCTCCATGAGTTCTTCTAAGCAGCTGCCGAGCACTATGAAATTAAAAATGGTGGAGGCCCACACTGCAGAAGGCTTTAAGAAGATGTGAAAGCGGTTTCAAATTGCCCTTTCCTCAGTTCGAAATGTAATTGTAAATGTAATTAACAAATGGCCGTTACCAGGAACAGTGGAGGTCAAGATAAGGTCTGGAAGACCAAACAAATTTCAGTGAAAGCAGCTCATAGGATTGCTAGGGAGCCAAATCAGAACCCCATTTGACTGCAAAAGACCTTCAGAAAGATTTAGCAGACTCTGGAGTTGTGGTACTTTGTTCTACTGGTCAGAGACACCTGCACAAATATGGCCTTCATGGAAGAGCCATCAGAAGAAAACCTCTCCTGCGTACTCACCATAAAGTGTCAGAAGTATGCAAAAGAAAATCTAAACAAGACTGATGCATTTTGGAAACAAGTCCTGTGGACCGATGAAGATAAAATAGATGTCATGGGTGCATCGCCACGAAGATCGTCGCGATTGCACATTCTGACTTCTCACAGCTGAGCTGCTGTTTCTTTGTGTTTGGTAATGAGAGAGTTAATTTTACCTAGCTCTTTGCTAAGACTAGGTCCAGCCTCGCCCGGCTGCTTTTGATTATGTTCTAATTAGTTTCCTTTATATTCCTGCCAGTCTGGGTGTTAGACGCCGGTGAAAGCATTCATGTAGTCTAGCAGACTGAAGCGGTTCTGAGAATACTTAAGCTAAGAGCTCCTTAGTTGTTTTTACTCTATAGCTTATAGTTTATCTCTGAGACCTTAGGTGTTCCTACTGTGTGTGAGTGTTGTATGTAAGACTTTATTTACTTTATTTCTTGTCTTTCTTGTATGTCTTTCTGTTCATTAACCGTTACCTGTTCATTCCCTTTGGTGGTATTCAGGGTCCTTCTTAGAACTAGAATACAGTTGGCAGGGATTGATAGGAGACAGGGTTTACGCTGGTGGCCTGGACCTCTGTACCTTTAACAGTACCTCCAGGTTGAGGGATTAGTTAGGACCCCAGTTTAGGGTCAGCTTAGACCCCGGTCACCCTCTAGCCGGAGACAGCGTATAACGGATTCCGTTTTGACCCACTGGACATTCTGTCAGGTAAATCTATGTTATCATATATCTATGCGCATGTTATATAGTATGTTGCCCTTTTGATATAGATTACTGACATCACATATATATATCTGCTATACAGCGTGACATTTTCACCGGCCCAACTAAAGATTCTCCCCAGCTGTCATGGATCCAGTAGCCCAGCTGTCCCGGCAGTTGCAGGGGTTGTCCATGGAATTTGCAGACATTAAGTCCAAGGTTTTGTCCCCCCCGGAGCAAACCAGATCTGAACCTAAGGTTGCTCTCCCGGATAGGTTCACTGGTGGGCGGGACAAATTTTTTACTTTCCGGGAGGCATGTAAATTGTACTTTCGGCTGCGGCCTCGGTCATCTGGGAGTGAAGAGCAGAGGGTGGGAATTGTTATATCGCTCTTACAAGGGGACCCTCAATCTTGGGCGTTCTCTATTCCTCCAGGCTCCCCAGATCTCCAGTCAGTGGATCGATTTTTTACTGCCCTGGGTCTGGTATATGATGATCCGGATCGAGTCTCCCTTGCTGAAACAAGGTTACGTAAAATACGGCAAGGAAATCGTCCAGCGGAGGAATATTCTTCTGAGTTCCGTAGATGGGCAACAGATACTCAGTGGAATGACCCAGCTCTTAGGAGCCAGTTTTGTCAAGGGTTGTCTGACAAATTAAAAGATGTGTTGGCTCAGTATGATTCTCCTCCATCACTGGAGGCTGCTATGGCCCTCGCTATTCGCATTGATAGACGACTTCGGGGAAGACGCGAGGTAACTCCGCCCCCCGTGATGACTCCACCTACTACTAAAGTCCCTTTTACTGAGGTTCCCCTGGTCTGTTCTGAGGAACCCATGCAGTTGGGAGGGACATCATTTTGTAGGAGGGAATCGGCGGTGCGCCGCAAGACTAGAAGGTGTTTCTTTTGCGGGAGAGAGGGACATTTTGTTGGGGGGTGTCCATCCCGGACCTCTTTGAGCCAAGGAGTTAACCTGGGTGTGTGTATTTCGTCCCCAAATCCCTCTCAGTTTCTCGTGCCTGCGGAGGTGGTGATTGGTACTAGAACTGAGAGGATTTCTGTTTTTCTTGATAGTGGGTCCGGGGCTAATCTGGTGGACGCTCGGTTTGCCCAGGTGCATGGTATGCAACTGAGTGTATTGGCCAAACCGGTCCCTATACTCTCTATTGATTCTAGACCTCTTGGTCAAGGTAGCTTGGTACAAGCTGTTCATAACATAGATCTTCGAGTAGGGGCAATACATAAAGAGCAATTGTCTTGTTATGTGTTGGAGGGTCTACCTACTCCTATTGTGTTGGGACTTCCTTGGTTGGCTAAACATAACCCAGTGATTGATTGGCAATCCAGAAAGATAAGCCAGTGGGGTGAATTTTGCAAGAATAACTGCATGAGCACGGTCATCGGTGCGGTTGTGCCTAGGACTTTGCCTCCTTTTCTGGAGGACTTTGGGGAGATGTTCTCAGAGGAGGGGTGTAAAGAGTTACCTCCTCATCGCGCATATGACTGCTCAATAAAGTTGCTTCCTGATGCCTTATCTCGTACTTTCCCAGGGACCGGGAGGATGGATGATCCGGTTCCTATTCCTCAGGAGGGAGTTGTAGTGTCAGCTGTATGCTCTGAGCTTGAGGGTGAGGTATTGGGGGCTCAGGGGGACGCCCCTGTGGGACTTCCAGGGAGACTGATAGTTCCAGATCGGTTAAGACTGAAGGTTACGGAGAACCATTACAAAGGATGACTGATAGGGGGAGAGTTTCTGGTCGAGATCTGAAGGTGAACGATCTGGTGTGGTTGTCTACCAGGAATATAAAACTTAAAGTTCCCTCCTGGAGGTTGGGTCCCAGATTCATTGGGCCGTACAGGATCAGTTCCATAATTAATCCTGTGGCATTTCGTCTGGACCTCCCTCCTACGTTTAAAAATCATAATGTGTTTCACAAGTCATTACTTAAAAAGTATGTGGCACCAGTCATACCGTCACCTCTACCTCCGCCTTCAGTGGTGGTCAATGATAACGTGGAATTTCATGGGTCGAAAATCATTGACTCACGTCTCAGTCGCCGATCCCTTCAGTACTTAGTTCTTTGGAGGGGGTATGGTCCTGAGGAGAGGACGTGGGTCCCTGCGTCTGATGCTAACGCAGATCGATTGGTTCGGACCTTTCACACAACTTACCCGGACAGACCTGGTCATGAGGGTCCGAGGCCCCTCGTAGAAGGGGGGGTACTGTCATGGGTGCATCGCCACGAAGATCGTCGCGATTGCACATTCTGACTTCTCACAGCTGAGCTGCTGTTTCTTTGTGTTTGGTAATGAGAGAGTTAATTTTACCTAGCTCTTTGCTAAGACTAGGTCCAGCCTCGCCCGGCTGCTTTTGATTATGTTCTAATTAGTTTCCTTTATATTCCTGCCAGTCTGGGTGTTAGACGCCGGTGAAAGCATTCATGTAGTCTAGCAGACTGAAGCGGTTCTGAGAATACTTAAGCTAAGAGCTCCTTAGTTGTTTTTACTCTTATAGCTTATAGTTTATCTCTGAGACCTTAGGTGTTCCTACTGTGTGTGAGTGTTGTATGTAAGACTTTATTTACTTTATTTCTTGTCTTTCTTGTATGTCTTTCTGTTCATTAACCGTTACCTGTTCATTCCCTTTGGTGGTATTCAGGGTCCTTCTTAGGACTAGAATACAGTTGGCAGGGATTGATAGGAGACAGGGTTTACGCTGGTGGCCTGGACCTCTGTACCTTTAACAGTACCTCCAGGTTGAGGGATTAGTTAGGACCCCAGTTTAGGGTCAGCTTAGACCCCGGTCACCCTCTAGCCGGAGACAGCGTATAACGGATTCCGTTTTGACCCACTGGACATTCTGTCAGGTAAATCTATGTTATCATATATCTATGCGCATGTTATATAGTATGTTGCCCTTTTGATATAGATTACTGACATCACATATATATATCTGCTATACAGCGTGACAATAGAACTCTGTGGCCGCAATGATCAGAGGTATCCTGCTTTGAGCAGGGGTTGAACCAGAAGGCCCAGGAGGTCCCTTCCAACTCTACCATTCTATGATTCTAGGTATGCGTGGAGAAAAACAAGGAACAGAATTTCAGTAAAAAACATCTCGCCAACCATTAAGCATGGGGGTGAATCAATCATGTTTTGGGGTTGTGTTGCAGTCAGTGGCATGGGGAACATTTCACGGGTAGAGGGAAGAATGGATTCAATGAAATTTCAACAAATCCTTGATGCAAACATAACACCATCTGTAAAAAAGCTGAAGATGAAAAGAGTAAGAGGATGAGGAAGATGGCTTCTACAAATGATAATGATCCTAAACACACATCAATATCCACAATAGACGACCTCAAAAGGTGCAAGCTGAAGGTTTTACAATGGCCCTCACAGTCCACTGATCTGAACATCATTGATAATCTGTAGCTCAACCTCAAAATAACAGAGGAAGCAAGATGCCCAGGAATCTCAGAACTGGAGGAATTCTCCAAGGAAGAATGGAGGAAAATCCCTCAGACAAGAAGAGAAAGACTCTGGCTACAAAGTGTTTACAAGCTGTGATACCTGCAAAAGGGGGTGCTGCTAGGTACTAACCATGCAGGGTGCACAAACTTTTGCAGCAGCCCAATTTCTTTTTTGTAATTTTTAAAATGTAAAACATGAAGATTTATATTCAGCTCTGTCTGACTTTTCTTTTCACTCCTTTGTCTTGGTTATAAGTTATTTTCTCATTCCTATTACTTTTGGGATATTACTAGCACTTGTTTTGCCTCCAGCTTGTTCTATTGCAAGAGGATTGTGAACACCACAGCAGGGTTTTTTAGGCCCTGTGCACACGTTGCGGATTCACTTGACCTGCGTTTTATTAGAGCAGATTTACTGCGGTTTTTGTGTGGATTTGCCCTGCGGTTTTACACCTATAATGGAATTAGTGTAAAAACGCTGCGAAATCCGAACAAAGAATTGACATGCTGCGGATTTAAATCCGCGCGGAAAAATCCACAGCATGTGCACAGCAGGGTCTTTTTCACTTACATTGTACTGTACACTGGGACTTGCGGATCAGCTCGCGGATCCGCAGGGCCAAATCCGCTGCGGATCCGCAGCACAATCCGCAACGTGTGCACAGACCCTTTTACTTTCCTTCGTTAGATAAGATTTGGTTCAGGTGATCACTAATCAGAAGAACATTAAGTAGAATGAGGTGAACTCTGGATGGAATTCAGCTGACACTGGGATGGAACGGCCGTCAGACATGGAGAGAAGAGGATTTTATAACACTGTGCAGTGGGCTCTACATTATCACCAGAGCTGATATATATATATATATATATATATATATATATACACACACGGTATATTCACTACTAGTATATATATATAATATATATATATATATATATATAGTGCAGTGGGTGCAGCTGACACTGGGATGGAACGGCCGTCAGACATGGAGAGAAGCGATTGTTATAACACTGTGCAGTGGGCTCTACATTATCACCAGAGCTGTATATATATATACACACACGGTATATTCACTACTAGTATATATATATATATATATATATATTATATAGTGCAGTGTGTGCAGCTGACACTGGGATGGAACGGCCGTCAGACATGGAGAGAAGCGGATTGTTATAACACTGTGCAGTGGGCTCTACATTATCACCAGAGCTGTATATATATATATATATATATATATATATAATATACACACACGGTATATTCACTACTAGTTATATATATATATAATATATATATAGATATATATATAGTGCAGTGTGTGCAGCTGACACTGGGATGGAACGGCCGTCAGACATGGAGAGAAGCGGATTGTTATAACACTGTGCAGTGGGCTCTACATTTTCACCAGAGCTGTATATATATATATATATACACACACGGTATATTCACAACTAGTATATATATATATATATATATATATATATATAAGTGCAGTGTGTGCAGCTGACACTGGGATGGAACGGCCATCAGACATGGAGAGAAGCGGATTGTTATAACACTGTGCAGTGGGCTCTACATTATCACCAGAGCTGTATATATATATACACACACGGTATATTCACTACTAGTATATATATATAGTGCAGTGTGTGCAGCTGACACTGGGATGGAACGGCAGTCAGACATGGAGAGAAGCGGATTGTTATAACACTGTGCAGTGGGCTCTACATTATCACCAGAGCTGTATAATATATATATACACACACGGTATATTCACTACTAGTATATATATATATTATAGTGCAGTGTGTGCAGCTGACAGTGGGATGGAACGGCTGTCAGACATGGAAAGAAGCGGATTGTTATAACACTGTGCAGTGGGCTCTACATTATCACCAGAGCTGTATTATATATATACACACACGGTATATTCACTACAGTATATATATATATAATATATATATATATATATATATATATAGTGCAGTGTGTGCAGCTGACACTGGGATGGAACGGCTGTCAGACATGGAGAGAAGCGGATTGTTATAACACTGTGCAGTGGGCTCTACATTATCACCAGAGCTGTATATATATATATATAATATACACACACGGTATATTCACTACTAGTATATATATATATATAATATAATATATATATAGTGCAGTGTGTGCAGCTGACACTGGGATGGAACGGCTGTCAGACATGGAGAGAAGCGGATTGTTATAACACTGTGCAGTGGGCTCTACATTATCACCAGAGCTGTATATATATATATATATATATATACACACACACGGTATATTCACTACTAGTAATATATATATATATATATATAGTTCAGTGTGTGCAGCTGACACTGGGATGGAACGGCCGTTAGACATGGAGAGAAGCGGATTGTTATAACACTGTGCAGTGGGCTCTTCATTATCACCAGAGCTGTTATATATTTGCCTAAAATACAGAGGAAATCTTCAGCTTGCTAACTGTTCACAATAACAGTAATTTTGACCAGGGTGCACAAACTTTTACATGCCACTGTATCTCATAATGGTCAGTACAGGATCAGTAATGTAATGTATGTACACAGTGACTGCATCAGCAGAATAGTGAGTGCAGCTCTGGAGTATAATACAGGTATGTAACTCAGGATCAGTAATGTAATGTAATGTACACAGTGACTGCACCAGCAGAATAGTGAGTGCAGCTCTGGAGTATAATGCAGGATGTAACTCAGGATCAGTAATGTAATGTATGTACACAGTGACTGCACCAGCAGAATAGTGAGTGCAGCTCTGGGGTATAATACAGGAGGTAACTCAGGATCAGTAATGTAATGTATGTACACAGTGACTGCACCAGCAGAATAGTGAGTGCAGCTCTGGAGTATAATACAGGATGTAACTCAGGATCAGTAATGTATATACACAGTGACTACACAAGCAGAATAGTGAGTACAGCTCTGGGGTATAATCAGAATGTAACTCAGGATCAGTAATGTAATGTATGTACACAGTGACTGCACCAGCAGAATAGTGAGTGCAGCTCTGCGGATAATGCAGGATGTAACTCAGGATCAGTAATGTAATGTATGTACACAGTGACTGCACCAGCAGAATAGTGAGTGCAGCTCTGGAGTATAATACAGGATGTAACTCAGGATCAGTAATGTAATGTATGTACACAGTGACTGCACCAGCAGAATAGTGAGTGCAGCTCTGGAGTATAATACAGGATGTAACTCAGGATCAGTAATGTAATGTATGTACACTGTGACTGCACCAGCAGAATAGTGAGTGCAGCTCTGGGTATAATACAGGATGTAACTCAGGATCAGTAATGTAATGTATGTACACAGTGACTGCACCAGCAGAATAGTGAGTGCAGCTCTGGAGTATAATACAGGATGTAACTCAGGATCAGTAATGTAATGTATGTACACAGTGACTGCACCAGCAGAATAGTGAGTGCAGCTCTGGAGTATAATACAGGAGGTAACTCAGGATCAGTAATGTTTGTACACAGTGACTGCACCAGCAGAATAGTGAGTGCAGCTCGAGGATAATGCAGGATGTAACTCAGGATCAGTAATGTAATGTATGTACACAGTGACTGCACCAGCAGAATAGTGAGTGCAGCTCTGGGTATAATACAGGATGTAACTCAGGATCAGTAATGTAATGTATGTGCACAGTGACTGCACCAGCAGAATAGTGAGTGCAGCTCTGGAGTATAGTACTGGATGTAACTCAGGATCAGTAATGTAATGTATGTACACAGTGACTGCACCAGCAGAATAGTGAGTGCAGCTCTGGAGTATAATACAGGATGTAACTCCGGATCAGTAATGTAATGTATGTACACAGTGACTGCACCAGCAGAATAGTGAGTGCAGCTCTGGAGTATAGTACTGGATGTAACTCAGGATCAGTAATGTAATGTATGTACACAGTGCTTGCACCAGCAGAATAGTGAGTGCAGCTCTGGGGTATAATACAGGATGTAACTCAGGATCAGTAATGTAATGTATGTACACAGTGACTGCACCAGCAGAATAGTGAGTGCAGCTCTGGGGTACAATACAGGATGTAACTCAGGATCAGTAATGTAATGTATGTACACAGTGACTGCACCAGCAGAATAGTGAGTGCAGCTCTGGGGTATAATACAGGATGTAACTCAGGATCAGTAATGTAATGTATGTACACAGTGACTGCACCAGCAGAATAGTGAGTGCAGCTCTGGGTACAATACAGGATGTAACTCAGGATCAGTAATGTAATGTATGTACACAGTGACTGCACCAGCAGAATAGTGAGTGCAGCTCTGGGGTATAATACAGGATGTAACTCAGGATCAGTAATGTAATGTATGTACACAGTGACTGCACCAGCAGAATAGTGAGTGCAGCTCTGGAGTATAATACAGGATGTAACTCAGGATCAGTAATGTAATGTATGTACACAGTGACTCACCAGCAGAATAGTGATGCAGCTCTGGAGTA
>JARQOD010000009.1:73307215-73376151 GCA_033576555.1 Oophaga sylvatica
TAGGTTTGGGAAGGACGAGAAACCCCGGGGGGGAAAGTGGGGGGCACATACTTTCTCCATATTAATGCTATGGATGTAAGGGGGACAAAGCCCCGGGGAGGATGGGGGGGCACTATTTTCCCCCATTTAATCTAGGGTTTAAGGGAACGAGAACCCCCGGGAGGTGGATTGGGGGAAAATATTTTCCTCATTTTAATGTCTATGGGAAAAAACAGAACCCCCGGGGAGGTGGATGTGGGGGCACATACTTTTTCTCCATATTAATGACTATGGATGTGAGAGGACAGAGAACCCCCCGGGGTGGATGGGGGGGGCACATACTTTTCCAAAAAAATTCAATGGAGGGGACGGAAGCCCCCAGGGTGTTGGGGGCAAATTTTCCCTATTAATGTTAAGGTGAGATGAGGCAGAGAACCCCCCGGGAGGGGATGTGGGGGCCATACTTTCCCAAAAAAAAAGTCAGGATGAATGGGAGAGAAGCCCCGAGGTGGTTGGGGGGGGCAAACTTTCTCCTATTAATTCTGGGGGAAAGAGACATGAACCCCCCGGGGGAGATGGGGGCACATATTTTCCCATATTAATGTCAGGATTAGATGAGGACGAGAAGCCCCGGGGGTGGGGGGGGCACATACTTTCTTCCATTAATGTCTAGGGATGTAAGAGGACAGGGACCCCCGGGGGTGGATGGGGGGGGCCAATTTTCCCCCCAATTAAGTCTATGGATTAAGGGGCAGGGAGCCCCGGGGGTAGTGGGGGGCACATACTTTCCCATATTAATGTCTATGGTGTAGATGGGGACAGAGGAGCCCCCAGGGGGAGTGTGGGGCACATACTTTCCCCATATTAATGTCTATGGATTTTATTGAGGACAGAGAAGCCCCGGAGGGGATGTGGGGGGCACATACTTTCTCCATATTAATGCTATGGATGTAGTTTGAGGACAGAGGAAGCCCCGGAGGTGGATGTGGGGGCCCCATACTTTCTCCATATTAATGTCTATGGAGGTAGATGAGGACAGAGGAGCCCCGGAGGTGGATGTGGGGGGCACATACTTTCCCCATATTAATGTCTATGGATGTAGATGAGGACAGAGGAGCCCTCGGAGGTGGATGTGGGGGGCACATACTTTCCCCATATTAATGTCTATGGATGTAGATGAGGACAGAGGAGCCCCCGGAGGTGGATGTGGGGGGCACATACTTTCTCCATATTAATGTCTATGGATGTAGATGAGGACAGAGGAGCCCCCGGAGGAGGATGTGGGGGGCACATACTTTCTCCATATTAATGTCTATGGATGTAGATGAGGACAGAGGAGCCCCCGGAGGTGGATGTGGGGGGCACATACTTTTCTCCATATGGTGAATCTGCATCATTCTTTCATCACATATCGATACTTTCAGTACAGATACTTTCAGTGGACACAGATTATAACAGAGGGTCTGACACAATGTGACTTTTGAAATATATTTGGCAAAAAAGTTCTGACCCTGACACACAATTTGTTTTCATTTTCCCTCTTCAGTAATTTCGCTTGTTTAGTCGACGTTTCTATAGTTACTGACGGACAATTATAAACATTCTGTACGTTGTTACATTACTGACAAATACATGACGTTTCTGTGACGTCTCAATATTCCCAGTGCTGCCCCTTATTCTCCACGCTCCTGCCCCTTATTCTCCACACTCCTGCCCCTTATTCTCCACACTCCTGCCCCTTATTCTCCACGCTCCTGCACCTTATTCTCCACGCTCCTGCCCTATTCTCCACGCTCCTGCACCTTATTCTCCACACTCTTGCCCCTTATTCTCCACACTCCTGCTTCTTATTCTCCATGCTCCTGCCCCTTATTCTCCACGCTCCTGCCCCTTATTCTCCACGCTCCTGCACCTTATTCTCCACGCGCCTGCCCCTTATTCTCCAAGCTCCTGCACCTTATTCTACACGCTCCTGCTCCTTATTCTCCACGCTCCTGCCCCTTATTCTCCACACTCCTGCCCCTTATTCTCCACACGCCTGCCCCTTATTCTCCATACTCCTGCTCCTTATTCTCTACACTCCTGTTCCTTATTCTCCACACTCCTGTTCCTTATTCTCCACAATCCTGCTCCTTATTCTCCACACTCTTGCCCCTTATTCGACACACTCCTGGCCCTTATTCTCCACACTCCTGCCCCTTATTCTCCACACTCCGGCCCCTTATTCTCCACACGCCTGCCCTTTATTCTCCACACTCCTGCCCCTTATTCTCCACACGCCTGCCCCTTATTCTCCACACGCCTGCCCCTTATTCTCCACACTCCTGGCCCTTATTCTCCACACTCCTGCCCCTTATTCTCCACACTCCTGCCCCCTATTCTCCACACTCCTGCCCCTTATTCTCTACACTCCTGCCCCTTATTCTCTACACTCCTGCCCCTTATTCTCCACACTCCTGTCCCTTATTCTCCAGATTTCTGCCCCTTATTCTCCACACTCCTGCCCCTTATTCTCCAGATTTCTGCCCCTTATTCTCCACACTTCTGCCTCTTATGCTCCACACTCCTGCCCCTTATTCTCCACACTCCTGCCCCTTATTCTCCACACTCCTGCCCCTTATTCTCCAGATTTCTGCCCCTTATTCTCCACACTTCTGTTCCTTATTCTCCACAATCCTGCTCCTTATTCTCCACACTCTTGCCCCTTATTCGACACACTCCTGGCCCTTATTCTCCACACTCCTGCCCCTTATTCTCTACACTCCTGCCCCTTATTCTCTACACTCCTGCCCCTTATTCTCCACACTCCTGTCCCTTATTCTCCAGATTTCTGCCCCTTATTCTCCACACTCCTGCCCCTTATTCTCCAGATTTCTGCCCCTTATTCTCCACACTTCTGCCTCTTATACTCCACACTCCTGCCCCTTATCCTCCACACTCCTGCCCCTTATTCTCCACACTCCTGCCCCTTATTCTCCAGATTTCTGCCCCTTATTCTCCACACTTCTGCCCCTTATGCTCCACACACCTGCCCCTTATTCTCCACACTCCTGCCCCTTATTCTCCATACTTCTGCCCCTTATTCTCCACACTCCTGCCCCTTATTCTCCACACTCCTGCCCCTTATGCTCCACACTCCTCCCTCTTATTTTCCACACTACTGCCCCTTATTTTCCACACTCCTGCCCCTTATTCTCCACACTCCTGCCCCTTATTTTCCACACTCCTGCCCCTTATCCTCCACACTCCTGCCCCTTATCCTCCACACTCCTGCCCCTTATTCTCCACACTACTGCCCCTTATTCTCCAGATTTCTGCCCCTTATTCTCCACACTTCTGCCCTTATGCTCCACACTCCTGCCCCTTATGCTCCACACTTCTTCTCCGCATGTATTTCTATGCAGCCTCACGCTCTGGCCCGAACGCCGGGTGTTAATGCGAGAAACTTGCACGAGACACGTGCAAGTTTCTCACAAGTCTGACTCGGGCCAAAGGAGACGGTTCTGATACCTGTTGACTATTCTGGGCTCCCTTGAAGTCTTCTCAGCAATGGAAAATCTTCTTTTAAGTTCTGGATGATCCAATAAATCTTTGACTTTCTACTCTTATAATCCAATCAGCATGAGAGAGTGATACTAGTGATATCAGCTGCCTTGTCCTCGTTAACACTTTCTATTGAGCTAACGAGAAGATCACTGAAATGATGAAAGCTGGTCGTTCTGTGGAATTAGTGGAAATAGGGTCTTCGTGATGAAGTTGATTTTCTTGGTGAGGAATGACGCTGCAATTTTTTGCAATTCATCAGATCTTTTTATATAACAATCAGAAGTTAACGAAAATTACAACTATAAAACTGGAGCAGCAAAACTGTGAAAAACATAATGTGTGTGATGTGAGTCTCAAAACGTATAGCACCATTAAATTCCGCAGCGCTTTACAGACATTATCATCACCGTCCACATTGGGGTCACAATCTACATTCTCTATCAGTCTTTGGAGTGTGGGAGGAAATCGGAAAACCATCAATACATGGGGAGAACATAGAAACTTTTTGCAGATGTCATCCTTGGTGGGATTTGCATCCAGGACCCCAAAGCTGATAAGCTACATTGCTAACCACTGAGCCACCATATAGTGCTAACCACTGAGCCACCATACAGCACTAACCACTGAGCCACCGTACAGTTCTAACCAGTTACCGTACAGTGCTAACCACTGAGCCACCATACAGTACTAACTTACTGAGACACCTTACAGTGCTAACCACTGAGCCACAGTACAGTACTAGAGTCACCGTACAGTGCTAACCACTGAGCCACTGTACAGTGCTAATCACTGAGCCACCATACAGCACTAACCACTGAGCCACCATACAGTGCTAACCACTGAGTCATCATACAGTACTAAACAATGAGCCACCATACAGTACTCACCACAGAGCCACTGTACAGTGCTAACCACTGATCCACCATACAGTACTCACCACTGAGCCACCATACAGTACTAAACAATGAGCCACCATACAGTACTCAGCACAGAGCCACTGAACAGTGCTAACCATTGAGCCACCATACAGAACTAACCACTGAGCCACCATACAGTACTCACCACAGAGCCACTGTACAGTGCTAACCACTGAGCCACCATACAGAACTAACCACTGAGCCACCATACAGTACTAAACAATGAGCCACCATACAGTACTCACCACAGAGCCACTGTAGTGCTAACCACTGAGCCACCATACAGAACTAACCACTGAGCCACCATACAGTACTAAACAATGAGCCACCATACAGTACTCACCACAGAGCCACTGTACAGTGCTAACCACTGAGCCACCATACAGTACTCACCACTGAGCCACCATACAGTACTAAACAATGAGCAACCATACAGTACTCAGCAGAGCCACTGAACAGTGCTAACCATTGAGCCACCATACAGAACTAACCACTGAGCCACCATACAGTACTAAACAATGAGCCACCATACAGTACTCACCACAGAGCCACTGTACAGTGCTAACCACTGAGCCACCATACAGAACTAACCACTGAGCCACCATACAGTACTAAACAATGAGCCACCATACAGTACTCACCACAGAGCCACTGTACAGTGCTAACCACTGAGCCACCATACAGAACTAACCACTGAGCCACCATACAGTACTAAACAATGAGCCACCATACAGTACTCACCACAGAGCCACTGTACAGTGCTAACCACTGAGCCACCATACAGTACTCACCACTGAGCCACCATGCTGCCAGAAAAATATAGACATAATTACAATGTATCAATTTAGAGTCTGCAGTGTTCTCCTCACAGAGCGTTGTGCAGACTGGATACAATTGTAACTAATCCTGAACTGTGAGAAATGTTAGATCCGGTTTTCTGCCTATTGATGTGATGGAGAATGTTCCGTTTTACCGAAAAACTTCATAGAGCGTCAAATTGGTGAGGAAATGAAATACAGTAATAGAAAGTTGTTGAAGTTATTGTACAAAAAGTACATTTATTTTACGTAAAAGTAAAACTTTTTAAACTTATTTATACTAGTATCACAGACCAGAGAGTTATCAGTGTGTTATCTGTGGTGTTACATAGGACTGCAGGTGACATCTACTACATTATCTGTACTCAGAGAGTTATCACTGTGTCATCTGTGGTGTTACATAGGACTGCAGGTGACATCCACTACATTATCTGTACTCAGAGAGTTATCACTGTGTCATCTGTGGTGTTACATAGGACTGCAGGTGACATCCACTACATTATCTGTAGTCAGAGAGTTATCACTGTGTTATCTGTGGTGTTACATAGGACTGCAGGTGACATCTACTACATTATCTGTAGTCAGAGAGTTATCACTGTGTTATCTGTGGTGTTACATAGGACTGCAGGTGACATCTACTACATTATCTGTACCCAGAGAGTTATCACTGTGTTATCTGTGGTGTTACATAGGACTGCAGGTGACATCTACTACATTATCTGTACTCAGAGAGTTATCACTGTTATCTGTGGTGTTACATAGGACTGCAGGTGACATCTACTACATTATCTGTACTCAGAGAGTTATCACTGTGCTATCTGTGGTGTTACATAGGACTGCAGGTGACATCTACTACATTATCTGTACTCAGAGAGTTATCACTGTGTTATCTGTGGTGTTACATAGGACTGCAGGTGACATCTACTACATTATCTGTAGTCAGAGAGTTATCACTGTGTTATCTGTGGTGTTACATAGGACTGCAGGTGACATCTACTACATTATCTGTACTCAGAGAGTTATCACTGTGTTTTCTGTGGTGTTACATAGGACTGCAGGTGACATCTACTACATTATCTGTACTCAGAGAGTTATCACTGTGTTATCTGTGGTGTTACATAGGACTGCAGGTGACATCCACTACATTATCTATACTCAGAGAGTTATCACTGTGTCATCTGTGGTGTTACATAGGACTGCAGGTGACATCTACTACATTATCTGTACCCAGAGAGTTATCACTGTGTTATCTGTGGTGTTACATAGGACTGCAGGTGACATCTACTACATTATCTGTACTCAGAGAGTTATCACTGTTATCTGTGGTGTTACATAGGACTGCAGGTGACATCTACTACATTATCTGTACTCAGAGAGTTATCACTGTGCTATCTGTGGTGTTACATAGGACTGCAGGTGACATCTACTACATTATCTGTACTCAGAGAGTTATCACTGTGTTATCTGTGGTGTTACATAGGACTGCAGGTGACATCTACTACATTATCTGTAGTCAGAGAGTTATCACTGTGTTATCTGTGGTGTTACATAGGACTGCAGGTGACATCTACTACATTATCTGTACTCAGAGAGTTATCACTGTGTTTTCTGTGGTGTTACATAGGACTGCAGGTGACATCTACTACATTATCTGTACTCAGAGAGTTATCACTGTGTTATCTGTGGTGTTACATAGGACTGCAGGTGACATCCACTACATTATCTATACTCAGAGAGTTATCACTGTGTCATCTGTGGTGTTACATAGGACTGCAGGTGACATCCACTACATTATCTGTACTCAGAGAGTTATCACTGTGTTATCTGTGGTGTTACATAGGACTGCAGGTGACATCTACTACATTATCTGTACTCAGAGAGTTATCACTGTTATCTGTGGTGTTACATAGGACTGCAGGTGACATCTACTACATTATCTGTACTCAGAGAGTTATCACTGTGTTATCTGTGGTGTTACATAGGACTGCAGGTGACATCCACTACATTATCTATACTCAGAGAGTTATCACTGTGTTATCTGTGGTGTTACACAGGACTGCAGGTGACATCTACTACATTATCTGCACTCAGAGAGTTATCACTGTGTCATCTGTGGTGTTACATAGGACTGCAGGTGACATCTACTACATTATCTGTACTCAGAGAGTTATCACTGTGTTATCTGTGGTGTTACATAGGACTGCAGGTGACATCTACTACATTATCTGTACTCAGAGAGTTATCACTGTGTTATCTGTGATGTTACATAGGACTGCAGGTGACATCTACTACATTATCTGTACTCAGAGAGTTATCACTGTTATCTGTGGTGTTACATAGGACTGCAGGTGACATCCACTACATTATCTGTACTCAGAGAGTTACCACTGTGTTATCTGTGGTGTTACATAGGACTGCAGGTGACATCCACTACATTATCTGTACTCAGAGAGTTATCACTGTTATCTGTGGTGTTACATAGGACTGCAGGTGACATCTACTACATTATCTGTACTCAGAGAGTTATCACTGTTATCTGTGGTGTTACATAGGACTGCAGGTGACATCCACTACATTATCTGTACTCAGAGAGTTACCACTGTGTTATCTGTGGTGTTACATAGGACTGCAGGTGACATCTACTACATTATCTGTACTCAGAGAGTTATCACTGTTATCTGTGGTGTTACATAGGACTGCAGGTGACATCCACTACATTATCTGTACTCAGAGAGTTACCACTGTGTTATCTGTGGTGTTACATAGGACTGCAGGTGACATCCACTACATTATCTGTACTCAGAGAGTTATCACTGTTATCTGTGGTGTTACATAGGACTGCAGGTGACATCTACTACATTATCTGTACTCAGAGAGTTATCACTGTTATCTGTGGTGTTACATAGGACTGCAGGTGACATCCACTACATTATCTGTACTCAGAGAGTTACCACTGTGTTATCTGTGGTGTTACATAGGACTGCAGGTGACATCTACTACATTATCTGTACTCAGAGAGAGATCACTGTGTTATCTGTGGTGTTACATAGGACTGCAGGTGACATCCACTACATTATCTGTACTCAGAGAGATCACTGTGTTATCTGTGGTGTTACATAGGACTGCAGGTGACATCTACTACATTATCTGTACTCAGAGAGTTATCACTGTTATCTGTGGTGTTACATAGGACTGCAGGTGACATCTACTACATTATCTGTACTCAGAGAGTTATCACTGTTATCTGTGGTGTTACATAGGACTGCAGGTGACATCCACTACATTATCTGTACTCAGAGAGTTTACCACTGTGTTATCTGTGGTGTTACATAGGACTGCAGGTGACATCTACTACATTATCTGTACTCAGAGAGAGATCACTGTGTTATATGTGGTGTTACATAGGACTGCAGGTGACATCCACTACATTATCTGTACTCAGAGAGATCACTGTGTTATCTGTGGTGTTACATAGGACTGCAGGTGACATCTACTACATTATCTGTACTCAGAGAGTTATCACTGTTATCTGTGGTGTTACATAGGACTGCAGGTGACATCCACTACATTATCTGTACTCAGAGAGATCACTGTGTTATCTGTGGTGTTACATAGGACTGCAGGTGACATCTACTACATTATCTGTACTCAGAGAGTTATCACTGTTATCTGTGGTGTTACATAGGACTGCTGGTGACATCTACATTATCTGTACCCAGAGAGTTATCACTGTGTTATCTGTGGTGTTACATAGGACTGCAGGCGACATCCACTACATTATCTGTACTCAGAGAGTTATCACTGTGTCATCTGTGGTGTTACATGGGACTGCAGGTGACATCTACTACATTATCAGTACTCAGAGAGTTATCACTGTGTTATCTGTGGTGTTACATAGGACTGCAGGTGACATCTACTACATTACTGTACTCAGAGAGTCATCACTGTGTTATCTGTGGTGTTACATAGGACTGCAGGTGACATCCACTACATTATCTGTACTCAGGGAGTTATCACTGTGTTATCTGTGGTGTTACATAGGACTGCAGGTGACATCTACTACATTATCTGTACTCAGAGAGTTATCACTGTGTCATCTGTGGTGTTACATAGGACTGCCGGTGACATCTACTACATTATCTGTACTCAGAGAGAGATCACTGTGTTATCTGTGGTGTTACATAGGACTGCAGGTGACATCTACTACATTATCTGTACTCAGAGAGTTATCACTGTGTTATCTGTGGTGTTACATAGGACTGCAGGTGACATCCACTACATTATCTGTACTCAGGAGTTATCACTGTGTTATCTGTGGTGTTACATAGGACTGCAGGTGACATCTACTACATTATCTGTACTCAGAGTTATCACTGTGTTATCTGTGGTGTTACATAGGACTGCAGGTGACATCTACTACATTACCTGTACTCAGAGAGTCATCACTGTGTTATCTGTGGTGTTACATAGGACTGCAGGTGACATCCACTACATTATCTGTACTCAGGAGTTATCACTGTGTTATCTGTGGTGTTACATAGGACTGCAGGTGACATCTACTACATTATCTGTACTCAGAGAGTTATCACTGTGTCATCTGTGGTGTTACATAGGACTGCCGGTGACATCTACTACATTATCTGTACTCAGAGAGATCACTGTGTTATCTGTGGTGTTACATAGGACTGCAGGTGACATCTACTACATTATCTGTACTCAGAGAGTTATCACTGTGTTATCTGTGGTGTTACATAGGACTGCAGGTGACATCCACTACATTATCTGTACTCAGGGAGTTATCACTGTGTTATCTGTGGTGTTACATAGGACTGCAGTGTGACATCTACTACATTATCTGTACTCAGAGTTATCACTGTGTTATCTGTGGTGTTACATAGGACTGCAGGTGACATCCACTACATTATCTGTACTCAGAGAGTGATCACTGTGTTATCTGTGGTGTTACATAGGACTGCAGGTGACATCTACTACATTATCTGTACTCAGAGAGAGATCACTGTGTTATATGTGGTGTTACATAGGACTGCAGGTGACATCCACTACATTATCTGTACTCAGAGAGATCACTGTGTTATCTGTGGTGTTACATAGGACTGCAGGTGACATCTACTACATTATCTGTACTCAGAGAGTTATCACTGTTATCTGTGGTGTTACATAGGACTGCAGGTGACATCCACTACATTATCTGTACTCAGAGAGATCACTGTGTTATCTGTGGTGTTACATAGGACTGCAGGTGACATCTACTACATTATCTGTACTCAGAGAGTTATCACTGTTATCTGTGGTGTTACATAGGACTGCTGGTGACATCTACATATATCTGTACCCAGAGAGTTATCACTGTGTTATTGTGGTGTTACATAGGACTGCAGGCGACATCCACTACATTATCTGTACTCAGAGAGTTATCACTGTGTCATCTGTGGTGTTACATGGGACTGCAGGTGACATCTACTACATTATCAGTACTCAGAGAGTTATCACTGTGTTATCTGTGGTGTTACATAGGACTGCAGGTGACATCTACTACATTACCTGTACTCAGAGAGTCATCACTGTGTTATCTGTGGTGTTACATAGGACTGCAGGTGACATCCACTACATTATCTGTACTCAGGGAGTTATCACTGTGTTATCTGTGGTGTTACATAGGACTGCAGGTGACATCTACTACATTATCTGTACTCAGAGAGTTATCACTGTGTCATCTGTGGTGTTACATAGGACTGCCGGTGACATCTACTACATTATCTGTACTCAGAGAGAGATCACTGTGTTATCTGTGGTGTTACATAGGACTGCAGGTGACATCTACTACATTATCTGTACTCAGAGAGTTATCACTGTGTTATCTGTGGTGTTACATAGGACTGCAGGTGACATCTACTACATTATCTGTACTCAGAGAGATATCACTGTGTTATCTGTGGTGTTACATAGGACTGCAGGTGACATCTACTACATTATCTGTACTCAGAGTTATCACTGTGTTATCTGTGGTGTTACATAGGACTGCAGGTGACATCTACTACATTATCTGTACTCAGAGAGTTATCACTGTGTCATCTGTGGTATTACATAGGACTGCAGGTGTCATCTACTACATTATCTGTACTCAGAGAGAGATCACTGTGTTATCTGTGGTGTTACATAGGACTGCCGGTGACATCTACATTATCTGTACCCAGAGAGTTATCACTGTGTCATCTGTGGTGTTACATAGGACTGCAGGTGACATCTACTACATTATCTGTACTCAGAGAGTTATCACTGTGTTATCTGTGGTGTTACATAGGACTGCAGGTGACATCTACTACATTATCTGTACTCAGAGAGTTATCACTGTGTTATCTGTGGTGTTACATAGGACTGCAGGTGACATCTACTACATTATCTGTACCAGAGAGTTATCACTGTGTCATCTGTGGTGTTACATAGGACTGCAGGTGACATCTACTACATTATCTGTACTCAGAGAGTTATCACTGTTATCTGTGGTGTTACATAGGACTGCAGGTGACATCTACTACATTATCTGTACTCAGAGAGTTATCACTGTGATATCTGTGGTGTTACATAGGACTGCAGGTGACATCTACTACATTATCTCTACTCAGAGAGTTATCACTGTTATCTGTGGTGTTACATAGGACTGCAGGTGACATCTACTACATTATCTGTACTCAGAGAGATATCACTGTGTTATCTGTGGTGTTACATAGGACTGCAGGTGACATTTACTACATTATCTGTACTCAGAGAGTTATCACTGTGTTATCTGTGATGTTACATAGGACTGCCGGTGACATCTACATTATCTGTACTCAGAGAGTTATCACTGTGTTATCTGTGGTGTTACATAGGACTGCAGGTGACATTAACTACATTATCTGTAGTCAGAGAGTTATCACTGTGTTATCTGTGGTGTTACATAGGACTGCAGGTGACATCTACTACATTATCTGTACTCAGAGAGTTATCACTGTGTTATCTGTGGTGTTACATAGGACTGCAGGTGACATCTACTACATTATCTGTACTCAGAGAGATATCACTGTGTTATCTGTGATGTTACATAGGACTGCAGGTGACATCTGCTATATTATCTGTACTCAGAGAGTTATTACTGTGTTATCTGTGGTGTTACATAGGACTGCAGGTGACATCTTCTACATTATCTGTACTCAGAGAGTTATCACTGTGATATCTGTGGTGTTACATAGGACTGCAGGTGACATCCACTACATTATCTGTACTCAGAGAGTTATCACTGTGTTATCTGTGATGTTACATAGGACTGCAGGTGACATCTACTACATTATCTGTACCCAGAGAGTTATCACTGTGCTCGCCATGGTGTTACATAGGACTGCAGGCTGATGAATGGGGTGACAAGCTGCGCTCTTCTAGGTTCGGACACCTTGCCGCCGGCCTGATATATAAATAATGACGCCATTGATATGAGTGGGGGGCAGGCGGGGGTCTCCGGATAAAGTGCGCGCTCCTCGGGGGGCGAGGAGAGAGACGCTTTCATGGGCAGGTTTTCTCCTTGACTCACAAGTGCACAATAAAACACTCTAATATACTAGAACTTGTGTGGTCTCGGGGCCTCATTTGCATACTAATTACTGAGTGCAAATGGGAATAAGGGCCGGTGATGGGGGCGCGGAGCGGGAGGGGGATCCTACTACAATATGTTGTGGGGTGTTAGAAAACGCCAGGGACTTAACAGCAATGGCACCTCGTCTCCCGCTAACAAGCTAATCCGCCGTTCCGTTACCCTCTGATATACAACATCTCATTAGTATTATAATAAAGTACATGAAACAGCCATAAAACATTATATACTGCACAAGTGTTGTTTTCTTGCCAATTATCTGTAGCCGGATTTATCACCGTGGTGGTGGAAAATTCCCCTCGGTGAGGACTGGGAGGATGAGGAAGGTGGACGTCGGGGAGAACGCGGCTGCCGGGGAGGGGGCACGTCGCCTACTGAGGGGTAACGCAAGTTCTGCCTGAGGAAAACTCCCACTTATTCATCTTGTGTCGGGAAGAGGAGGCGCAGACAGAATGGGGGGACGTAAAAGTAACCACAAAGTGATAGGTCACCGGGTGACCCCCTCCTGTTAACCCTAAATTCAGCAGAAGACGTCTGGTCACGTAGATCGCTGCAATCGCCTTTAACCATTTTTACTAGGAGGATTTTATGGCAGATTAGGAAGCAAATTGTTCATGATATGACTTGGGAAAAAATATAAAAAAGCAGGTTTGCTACTAAAAACGATCGTATAATTCCTAATCGCTCATAATAACTACGGCGGCGAGACAGAAAACATTGACGGTTTTACGGACCAGGTCAGGAACAGTAAAACCATGAGCAAAGAAGACGGCAGGACCCAAGAGGGACCAAACTGCACGGACTGTGCGTTTCTCCATGCCCAGAAGTGACACATGGTCCCCTGTGGAGGACTCGTCCCTGGGCCTCAACGTCCAGGACAACTTCTATTCAGGACTGAAGGAAAGCTGGGTGACGCCCAATATGGCGGCCGGACAGTCTGACCTCTGTTAGGATTTCTGGGTGACGCCTTCCCAGTTACAGATTAAACTAAAAAACGACTTAAACTTCCAACAACTCATCAGAAGACGACGACTTCCTTTTGGGTGGCGGCAGGTGGGGGCCACATACATGGAGTGTCCCATGAAATCCCACTGTAACCAGTTCTATACAGACAGTATAAGATGTCAGCCGACATCAAAGGAGAAGACAGATTGTGCAGGAACCGGAGCCCATCACTTGTGGACTCCATTGTGCCGCAAACTGATTGATCACGTTCTGCGAGAAGTAGAGAACCTTGAAGTGGAGCGCAGACGAGGCGGACCCCCACTTATCAGCGTCCCAGCCCGCCAACATCTCCGCATATAAATATGTACATCTCTATGCGTGCCGTGTATCTCAGGGAAGTAACGGCGACACACCGTCCCAGCGGCGAGATCACAGCACCGAGAGAAGTCCACTTATTAAACCGCAATCAGCTTCTGTTTAGAAAAGTGAAATCTCTTCCTGATGCTTCTCACTTTCCCAAAAGGAGCCGCAGCGGGGAGAGCCGTGCCGCTTATCAGACGCGCTAAATAAAGGCGCTTTTCACTCGCCGTATCCTCTACACGCTGGGAAAAAACACTCAGAAGGAACAGACGTATTTTATAACGTTCAGAAGCCGAGCTAAAGCCCCGCGCTGCGGAGATAAGCCCTGAGCGCTCAGACTCTTAAATACCCCTGACAAGCTATACATTACCGCGCTAATAATTTGCCAAATTTGCGCCCATAATATGATATCTGTAAAACGTCGAGGGCTGTAATACGATTAGTATTCTCAAATGAATTATCGAACATTCAGCGTTTAGGCCCAGAGAGCGGGAAGGAAGGAAAGAAAATCAATTTCTTGCAGGGGAAGAAAAGAAACAGCAAATAAAGGAGGCAAAATGCAATAAGCAGCGATAAAAAGGAAGAAAAACAACGACTGACAGGACAGAATAAGGAGAAGAGGGATGAATGCAGACCAATAGAAGGGAGATTTACAGTCATCTGGTGACGGATTACTGGACATATACAGTGGGTACAGAAAGTATTCAAACCCCATTAAACTCTTTGTTTCATTGCAGCCATTTGGTAAATTCATAAAAGTTCATTTTTCTCATTAATGTACACTCTGCCCCCATCTTTACTGAAAAAAAACAGAAATGTAGATATTTTTGCAAATTTATTAAAAATGAAAAACTGAAACGTCACATGGTCATAAGTATTCAGACCCTTTGCTCAGTATTGGGTAGAATCGCCCTTTTGAGCTAGTACAGCCATGAGTCTTTTTGGGAATGATGCAACAAGTTTTTCACCCCTGGATTTGGGGATCCTCTGCCATTCTTCCTGGCAGATCCTTTCCAGTTCCATCGGGTTGGAAGGTGAACGTTGGTGGACAGCCATTTTCAGGTCTCTCTAGAGATGCTCAGTTGGGTTTAGGTCAGGGCTCTGGCCGGGTCAGTCAAGAATGGTCACAGAGTTGTTCTGAAGCCGCTCCTTTGTTATTTTAGCTGTGTGCTTCGGGTCATTGTCTTGTTGGAAGGTGAACCTTTGGCCAAGTCTGAGGTCCAGAGCACTCTGGAAGAGGTTTTCATCCAGGATATTTCTGTACCTGGCCGCATTCATGTTTCCTTCAATTGCAACCAGTCGTCCTGTCCCTGCAGCTGAAAAACACCCCCATAACATGATGCTGCCACCACCATGTTTCACTGTGGGGACTGTATTGGGCAAGTGATGAGCAGTGCCTGGTTTTCTCCACACATACCGCTTAGAATTATCACCAGAAAGTTCTATCTTCGTCTCATCAGACCAGAGAATCTTATTTCTCATAGTCTGGGAGTCCTTCATGTGTTTTTAGTAAACTCTATGTGGCTTTCATGTCTGTTACTGAGGAGAGGCTTCTGTCGGGGCCACTCTGCCATAAAGGCCTGACTGGTGGAGGGCTGCAGTGATAGTTGACTTTGTGGAACTTTCTCCCATCTCCCTACTGCATCTGTGGAGCTCAGCCACAGTGATCTTGGGGTTCTTCTTTACCTCTCACCAAGGCTCTTCTCCCACGATTGCTCTGAATGGCTGGACTGCCGAGTCTAGGAAGACTTCTGGTGGTCCCAAACTTCTTCCATGTAAGGATTATGGAGGCCACTGTGCTCTTAGGAACCTTGAGTACTGCAGAAATTATTTTGTAACCTTGGCCAGATCTGTACCTTGCCACAATTCTGTCTCTGAGCTCCTTGGCCAGTTCCTTTGGCCTCATGATTCTCATTTGGTGTGACATGCACTGTGAGCTGTGAGGTCTTATATAGACAGGTGTGCGCCTTTACAAATCAAGTCCTATCAGTTTAATTACACACAGCTGGACTCCAATGAAGGAGTAGAACCATCTCAAGGAGGATCACAAGGAAATGGACAACATGTGACGTAAATATGAGTGTCTGAGCAAAGGGGCTGAAGACTTATGACCATGTGAGATTTCAATTTTTCTTTTTAAATAAATTTGCAAAAATTTCTACATTTCTGTTTTTATCAGTCAAGATGGGGAGCAGAGTGCACATTAATGAGGAAAAAATTAACTTTTTTGAATTTACCAAATGGCTGCAATGAAACAAAGAGTGAAGAATTTAATGGGGTCTGAATACTTTCCCTACCCACTGTACCAAGCACTGGGGACCATAAGCAAATGATGAATCATTATGGAAGGGCTCAAGAAGAGATGAAGGATTGTTGGCAAGATCTGGATAATCGGAGCTATTGTAGCAGCATACGTGGACTATCAGGGGGCAAAGTAAAATGTTCTTCTATTCCTGGGGTGGGGTCCGGTACGGTTTGTACTGGACAGAACATGTACAGATTACATCCCCGGGGCCGGTTCCCATGTGTGCCAAACAAACCGCAGAGACGTGACGGCCATAGATCAAGTCTATGGCGCTGTGAAAATCATGGACCGCACACGTCTGCCATGTGCAATCCGAAAATCCGAGTGCAGTCTGCTGTTAACATTGGAACAGGCGGGAAAAACTTCGTAATAATCTGATTCTTGTTATATCTGAAAATTACTGACAGCAAAAAGGGCAGAAAGGATCAAACACTGATGGGAATCGCTCCCTTGTATCCACATAAGAGAACAATCATCGATGTCTTCATTTAATGCTATATATCAACCTTCACAGGCATTGTCCCCTTTCATAAAATCTCCGGGTGCACTTTGTTTAAAAAAAAAAAAAAAAAAAGCCTTACTCACTGTCCCCAGGTCCAGCACTGAGATTCGGCCGCTGCACCTGGTGTCAGGTGTTAGATGCAGCTCTGATGTCTCGTTAACACCGCTGCAGCCAATCAGTGATCTCAGCAGCTCTGCCAGTGTAGACAGAACAGTCCGCTCAGAGCCACTGTGCTGTCAAGGTGGCGTCAGTGTTGCAACCAATACCGGGAGCATCTGTGGACCTGGGAATGGTGATTAAAGCACATTTTCTTTTTATTTAAACAACCGGTGCCAGAGGAATGTGATTTTCTGAAGGAGGACGAGCCCTCGCTCTGTCCTTATGAAGGGCAATTACACTGTAGATGGCTGTAAATGTATAAAGCCTCCACACTGTGCCAGAAACAGGAGAGGCGGCGTGCACGCAGAGATCTCTAGGGGGCCAATCACATCGCCTGGTCTGCAGCCTCCTGATTGGACAGTTCCTAGTTAGGAGCAGATTCCATCAGGAGCCGCTAAGAAGAAATGACGCAGAAAACGCTAAAAAAACTGAACGTATGAACAGCAACATGGTGCTACACTAGAAAGCAGTAGATGAATCTATCAGTACTGGGGCACCAGGCTGTGGCAGTATTACACCACGGGTGCGGACTCCCGAATAGTCACATCCGTCCCGGGGAGGAGCGACGATCTCACATCTCAGCCTGGGAAGTCCGGGCACAAAGGCACCAGGGAGCTCTGGCCTAACACCCACCAACGCGTGAAGGTCAGGATGGCGGCCGCTGTGTCCCCTGCCTGCGCCTGACACTGGATGGAGACCATCGTGACCATATTTATTATGACTCCGGCTGCCACAGAGAACCGAGAAATCCTGGTGATCTGTCAGATCTGCATCAAAATGAGAGGAAACAACCGCGGCATATGGTGGACTGGTGCTTATGATCTTCCTCTCCGTCTTCTCTATACGCGTCCCATAATCCGGAATAATCCGCCTCCTCCTATTATTGCTGGGCTGCACTCTCCGCCATCACACGTTTCTCTCATTTATTGGCCCGTACGCGGTAATTCTGACGTTCGCACATCGCGGCTCGCTCTGCATCGCGGCCCCTTTTACTAAATGCAGAAATCCCTTTTTTTATTTGCAGGAAATAGTTGGAATTTAAAGTGGGAAATCGCATCCGGTCACCGTGGCAACCTGGGAGTTAGCGGCCATTCAGTTGTATCGGCCCCCTCCCGAGCAGCTCAGGTTCATAAAACACAGGAAGTTCGATTCCTCGCACTGTAAGGGTGGGCTCAGACCCCCATCTTGTCAGCGGAGGTGTGGGAGTCGTAATGCGCTAATTATTTGGAACCACTGTGAGAAAACACTAACACGCTGCAGACTAAACACCAGTATCTAACACCTGCAGTTTTATGGGCCGTCCGCATGCAATAAGGACAAACCTCCCCCAAACCCTAAAAAACTGGTGTGTGAGCCGAGGACTGGAAGCGTCCAGGCCGGAGCAGCTGCAGAACTAAACGCTAATGACATGAGTAGAACGGGCACTTCTGAGGGTCGGCGTCAGCCGCCGGGCCGGCACATTGCTGGCAACAAACTGATGGGGATCAATGTCTGTGTGTGAGCTGGGGAGTGGTGTCCCGGGCCTGGATGACGTGGACCGTGTGGTTTATACGTGACCCCACCAGCAGGTTGGAAGCGTCTTGTCTTGGAGCATCCACACCGAGACCACAAACGATCTCCAAACACCAGAAACGGAAAGAATAAAGGGGAATGTCCATGTGGGTCTCGCACACACCTGTCGGGTCCTCCGCTTCTACAACCTCTTAATATACTACGGCCCTGATTCTTTATTTGCGTTTTGTTTCTTTAAAAGCTTTTTTTTGACTTGTGTTTTTCATTGTAATTTTTGCACCCGATTTATCAAAACGGCAAACACAACTTGAAAGATTTGGCGCAAATTCAAAGGTGCCTTTTTTTTTTGCCTTTTTAAGAGTAAAAATTTGCAGGATCACTGAGAATGTTGCACAGTGGTCCTCAACTCTGCAAGAACATTTACATTTACGTTTAAACATCTGGATAAGGAAAACCGCAAACAAAACAAATGACAAAACCAAGTAAAATCTACATGAAAAAGGCACAAACTAAAAAGTCACTGTTACATCCAGTTTTACAGTAGAAAAAAGCTGCGGTGACAATGATGAATCGGGGCCCTCAGGTCTTAATTCTTCATCATTTGCACAATCTCTGCTTGCTCTGACTGAATGGAAACGTTCCTTTTTACATCCACACTCTGAAATAAAAAGAAAAGCACCAAATCTCCTCTCATCTGAGGGTTTATGGTAAGAATCGTCCTGGCACAAAAGAAACATGAAACTACTATTCAGTGAACCTCGAGAATAGACGGAACCTGAAGCCAAATCTCTGCCTTGTCCTGGGAGTCTTCTACACGGTAGACGGACGATGATGGTGGGCAGTCAGCGACCTGAGAATGGTGACACTTTACCCAAATGCTGCCCCAGTCTGAAGAGATTTTGGTGCACGTTTTTCGGCCGTGTGCCACCAGTCAGCAGCTCGCACACTTTGCTCTTGTATTTACACACTTGTGTGGTGTAAATGGTGATGGAATTGTCGGCCATGCCGACCAACCCGATCCCTGCACCAAAGTCGGCCGAGTTGGCCACAAAAGTTGTTATTCTATTTGCACAAATTGGGAGTTGTGACATTTCCAGCAGTTTTGGGCTCCAGAAACCTGTAGAAAGTTGCCGCAGGTTTCCTATTGTTACATATTACTGCCATCAGGCGTTTCAGGTCATATTCTGCAGAACGTCTGTCGGGAGGCAGTAAAGCGACCGCCGTCCGGGGACGATACTGCAAGTCTCGAGCTGTGCCAGGCTGGGATTGTCAGCTCTTGCTCTCACACACTTTGCAGCTCAGATGGAGTCGGATTTTTCTTCACTTCAGGACATAAATGTGTCAGCACTTATTACCAATAAGCCGTTCGTTACAAATATTAGCATTGGACACGGAGGATCCCAGAGTGCACAGAACGCTCCGACATGGAGCGAGATACGGGGGAGGGGGTCCTGACTGTACTGCAGGAATGGAGGACCCCTGAGCTCGCATGGAATGGTTATTACTGTACCACGGCATTACGACTCATTACAGCCAAACACACTCGGGAACCCCCTCGATCCAAACTACTTCCCCAGATGTTGGGCTCTCAGGATGTGTGTGAGTGGTGGCGGCTGATGGGCGAGGGGGGGAGTACACCCACCTTTCTGTTCCAGCTTCTCCAGACACAAACATTCCCAAATCAGCCGGGGACCTGGCTCTTCCAGCCTTGGACCCTCAGTCTTGCAGATGCTTTGTAAGTCAAGCGTTCACTCCATCGCAGATGTCCCTCTTGTACTTTGCTGAAGTTCAAAGCCCCAATGGACAAGCGAGTTGTGCACTCAGCATTCCCCCCATGTCAGGTGCAGAACACCCCCATCAGAGAGCACGGACCCCAGGAAACATGGACCAAGAACGTTCTGACCAGGCGCCCCATTATTCCAAGACCTGTGACGCTTCTCTGCCACTTGTAAAGTTTACAAACCTGGCAGATATCCCGAACTGTGCAAAGCTCAGGGGAAGGGAAACTGGACGCTGATGGACCACAAATCTCAGACAACGTTCAGGCCAAAAGTATATCGAGAAAGTTGTAACATAGACGAAGCAATCCGTGTCTGCCGCTAGCGACTGTGAAACTACAAGTCCCAGATCCATCTCCAGCTAGAGGCGTGCTAGGAATATGTGCTCCAACATCATTCATGTAAACTTCCGCAACCTTTAAATATATTTTGGCAAAATACTCATTCGCACTTTTTTTTTTTATGGCATTCGTTGCCGATTTTCTGACCAATTAATTGTGGTTCACGAATTTTGTGCAAAATCAAAAATCCACTTTTTTTTTTGTTTTTGCTTTTCAGCTTCTTTTACTCTATTTTTTAGCACCTAGTTACATGATCTATTAAAGTTCCGCTTGTAACACTAACATTGTGAATATTTCTGAGATTCAAAAAAAAAAACTCCAGGGAAACTGACGCATATTTGCACAAAAATTTTCCAATTTGTAAAATGTCTTAAATTGTGAATTGGCTGCAAACATGTAGATCAGGAAAAAACGTCCACAATGGAGAAGAGAGGGGAAAAATAAAAGAAACAAGTGGAAAATCGACTGCAAAACAAGCACAACTGAAAAGAAGGATTTGCCGAAAATCAAAAAACTGCCCCAGAACAGAAAAAGAAAAATGTTAAAGAATCCAGCCCTGTGTGATTAATCTGCTTGCTGCCAGTGAATTGAAAATCCAGAGGCTTAAAATTTCCAAAGACCTAATGCTTCTCTCAACTAACGATTTGTTACAATGTATCAGTATACCTGCAGTCTTCGTCCTCTGGGTTGTTACAATGTATCAGTGTACACCTGCAGTCTTTGTCCTCTGGGTTGTTACAATGTATCAGTGTACACCAGCAGTCTTTGTCCTCTGGGTTGTTACAATGTATCAGTGTACACCTGCAGTCTTTGTCCTCTGGGTTGTTACAATGTATCAGTGTACACCAGCAGTCTTTGTCCTGTGGGTTGTTACAATGTATCAGTGTACACCAGCAGTCTTTGTCCTCTGGGTTGTTACAATGTATCAGTTGTACACCAGCAGTCTTTGTCCTCTGGGTTGTTACAATGATCAGTGTACACCAGCAGTCTTTGTCCTCTGGGTTGTTACAATGTATCAGTGTACACCAGCAGTCTTTGTCCTCTGGGTTGTTACAATGTATCAGTGTACACCAGCAGTCTTTGTCCTCTGGGTTGTTACAATGTATCAGTGTACACCAGCAGTCTTTGTCCTGTAGGTTGTTACAATGTATCAGTGTACACCAGCAGTCTTTGTCCTTAGGTTGTTACAATGTATCAGTGTACACCAGCAGTCTTTGTCCTCTGGGTTGTCTTCTGTAATGTATCAGTGTACACCAGCAGTCTTTGTCCTGTAGGTTGTTACAATGTATCAGTGTAACACCGCAGTCTTTGTCTCTGGGTTGTTACAATGTATCAGTGTACACCAGCAGTCTTTGTCCTCTGGGTTGTTACAATGTATCAGTGTACACCAGCAGTCTTTGTCCTGTAGGTTGTTACAATGTATCAGTGTACACCAGCAGTCTTTGTCCTCTGTGGTTGTTACAATGTATCAGTGTTACACCAGCAGTCTTTGTCCTCGTAGGTTGTTACAATGTATCAGTGTACACCAGCTTCTTTGCCTCTGTGGTTGTTACAATGTATCAGTGTACACCAGTTTTGTCTTTGTCCTCTGGGTTGTTACAATGTATCAGTTTTACCCGAGCAGTTCATTTGATCCTGTCGGTTTCATGTCCTCGGGTGTCTCAATGCATCTTTTCCCTGAGGTTTGTTCAATGTTCGTGTACACCGATCGTTTGTCCTAGGTTTTACATGTTCTGTGTACTCCAGCAGTTCTTTGTCACTCAGTTTTTACATGGTTTTATGTACACCAGCAGTCTTTGTCCTCTGGGTTGTTCAATGTATCAGTGTACACCAGCATCTTTGTCCTGTAGGTTGTTACAATGTATCAGTGTACACCAGCAGTCTTTGTCCTCTGGTTGTTACATGTATCAGTGTACACAGCAGTCTTTGTCCTTAGGTTGTACAATGTATCTTGTACCTCGGTTGTCATTTGTTCACTGTAAAGGTTGTTAATGTTCAGGTTACACACAGTCTTTGTCCTCTGTTTTCACATGGTTTCAATGTACACCAGAGTCTTTGTCCTTTTTGTTCCGTTCGAGTGTTACACAAGTCTTTGTCCACTGAGTCATTTCAGTTGACTTGTTCAATTTGTTCCTCGTCTTGTCCATGTATCATGTAACAGCATCTTTGTCCTCAGAGTCTTGTCCTCTGGGTTACCAGCATCTTTGTCCAGTGTACTTTTTCCGTAGTTGTTACAATGTATCTGTCCACAGTGTTCTTGTCTCAGGTGTACAAGTCTTTGTACCCTGGCTTGTTCAATGTATCATGTACACAGCAGTCTTTGTCCTCTGGGTTGTTACAATGTATCATGTACACCAGCAGTCTTTGTCCTCTGGTTGTTACAATGTATCAGTACACCAGCAGTCTTTGTCCTCTGGGTTGTTACAATGTTCAGTGTCACCAGCAGTCTTTGTCCTTAGGTTGTTACAATGTATCAGTGTACACCAGCAGTCTTTGTCCTGGGTTGTTACAATGTATCATGTACACCAGCAGTCTTTGTCCTCTGGGTTGTTACAATGTATCATGTACACCAGCAGTCTTTGTCCTGGTTGTACAATGTATCAGTGTACACCACAGTCTTTGTCCTCTGGTTGTTACAATGTATCAGTGTACACCAGCAGTCTTTGTCCTCTGGGTTGTTACAATGTATCAGTGTACACCAGCAGTCTTTGTCCTGTAGGTTGTTACAATGTATCAGTGTACACCAGCAGTCTTTGTCTGTTGTTACAATTGATCAGTGTACACCAGCATCTTTCCTCTGGTTGTTCAATGTATCAGTTACACCACAGTCTTTGTCCTCGGTTGTTACAATGTATCAGTGTACACCTGCAGTCTTTGTCCTGTGGTTGTTACAATGTATCAGTGTACACCAGCAGTCTTTGTCCTGGGTTTTACAATGTATCAGTGTACACCAGCAGTCTTTGTCCTCTGGGTTGTTACAATGTATCAGTGTACACCAGCAGTCTTTGTCCTTGGGTTGTTACAATGTATCAGTGTACACAGCAGTCTTTGTCTCTGTAGGTTGTACAATGTATCTTTACCCTGCGTCTTTGTCCTGTAGGTGTTACAATGTATCAGTGACACACATCTTTGTCCTGGGTTGTTACAATGTATCAGTTAACGCAGTCTTTGTCCTCTGGTTGTTACAATGTATCAGTGTACACCAGCAGTCTTTGTCCTGTGGTTGTTACAATGTATCAGTGTACACCAGCAGTCTTTGTCCTTGGTTGTTACAATGTATCAGTGTACACCAGCAGTCTTTGTCTCTGTGGTTGTTACAATGTATCAGTGTACACTGCATCGTTTGTCCTGTAGTTGTACAAGTATCATGTCACCGCAGTCTTTTCTGGTTGTACAATTGTGTCAGTATCACCAGCAGTCTTTGTCCTCTGGGTTGTTACAATGATCAGTGTACACCAGCAGTCTTGTCCTTGGTTGTTACAATGTATCGTGTACACCAGCAGTCTTTGTCCTGTGGTTGTTACAATGTATCAGTGTACACCAGCAGTCTTTGTCCTCTGGGTTGTTACAATGTATCATGTACACCAGCAGTCTTTGTCCTCTGGGTTGTTACATGTATCAGAGTCCGCGTCTTTGTCTCTGGTTGTTACAATGTTCATGTAGACAATGTCTTGTCCCGTTTTATGTTCTGTTACAGCAGTCTTGTCCGTAGGTTTTCATGTACTAGTGTACAAGCAGTTTTCCGCGTGTTTTCATGTAGTGTACAACTCAGTCACCCGGTGTTGTCATGTTTCATGTTACACCAGCAGTCTTTGTCCTTGGTTGTTACAATGTATCAGTGTACACCAGCAGTCTTTGTCCTGTGGTTGTTACAATGTATCAGTTACACCAGCAGTCTTTGTCTCTGGGTTGTTACATATCTGTAACAGCAGTCTTGCCCTGGTTGTTCCATGTTCATGTACAACCAGCAGTCTTTGTCCTTGGTTTTACAATGTATCAGTGTACACCAGCAGTCTTTGTCCTCTGGTTGTTACAATGTATCATGACACCAGCAGTCTTTGTCCTCTGGGTTGTTACAATGTATCAGTGTACACCAGCAGTCTTTGTCCTGTAGGTTTTACAATGTATCTGTACACCAGCTGAGTCTTTGTCTGTTTACAATGTACATGTACACCAGCAGTCTTTGTCCTGGGTTGTTACAATGTATCAGTGTACACCAGCAGTCTTTGTCCTTGGTTGTTACAATGTATCAGTGTACACCAGCAGTCTTTGTCCTCTGGGTTGTTACAATTATCAGTGTACACCAGCAGTCTTTGTCCTTGGTTGTTACAATGTATCAGTGTACACCAGCAGTCTTTGTCCTGTGGTTTTACAATGTATCTGTACACCAGCAGTCTTTGTCCTGTATGGTTGTTACAATGTTCATGTAACCAGCAGTCTTTGTCCTTAGGTTGTTACAATGTTTCAGTGTACACCAGCAGTCTTGCCCTGTGGTTTTACAATGTATCAGTGTACACCAGCAGTCTTTGTCCTGTAGGTTGTTACAATGTATCAGTGTACACCAGCAGTCTTTGTCCTTAGGTTGTTACAATGTTCATTGTACACAGCAGTTTGTCCGTAGGTTGTTTACAATGTATCAGTGTACACCAGCAGTCTTTGTCCTTGGGTTGTACAATGTATCATGTACACAGCAGTCTTTGTCTTAGGTTGTTACAATGTTCAGTGTACACCAGTCAGTCTTTGTCCCTGTGGTTGTACAATGTATCAGTGTACACCAGCAGTCTTTGTCCTTGTAGTTTTACAATGTGTCAGTGTACACCAGCAGTCTTTGTCCTGTAGGTTCTTACAATGTATCAGTGTACACCAGCAGTCTTTGTCCTGTAGGTTGTTACAATGTATCATTGACACCAGCTGTCTTTGTCTTAAGTATGTACCAATGTTTCGTTACACTAGCAGTCTTTGTCCTCTGGTTGTTATCAATGTATCAGTGTACACCAGCAGTCTTTGTCCTGTGGTTGTTACAATGGTCAGTGTACACAGCAGTCTTTGTCCTGTAGGTTGTTACAATGTATCAGTGTACACCAGCATTTGTCCTGTAGGTTTTACAATGTTCAGTGTACACCAGCATCTTTGTCTGTAGGTTTTACAATGTATCAGTGTACACCAGCAGTCTTTGTCCTTGGTTGTTACAATGATCATGTACACCAGCAGTCTTTGTCCGTAGTTTTGTTCATGTAAGTGTACACCAGTCTTTGTCTTGGTTGTTACAATCATTGTACCCAGGTCTTTGTCTGTAGGTTTTACAATGATCTTTGTACCCAGGTTTTGCCTGTAGTTTACATGTATCAGTGTACCAGGTCTTTGTCCTTAGTGTACAAGTTATGTACACAGCAGTGTAATGTCTAGAGGTTATATCAGTACTGGAGCGTTATAAGAGGGCTGATATCAGTCACATATGGTGTAATGTCTGGAGGTTAATCAGTACTGGAGGTTATAAGAGGGGCTGATATCAGTCACATATGGTGTAATGTCTGGGGGTTATATCAGTACTGGAGCGTTATAAGAGGGGCTGATATCCGTCACATATGGTGTAATGTCTGGAGGTTATATCAGTACTGGAGCGTTATAAGAGGGGCTGATATCAGTCACATATGGTGCAATGTCTGGAGGTTATATCAGTACTGGAGCGTTAAAGAGGGGTTGATATCAGTCACATATGATGTAATGTCTGGAGGTTATATCAGTACTGGAGCAGTTATAAGAGGGGCTGATATCAGTCACATATGGTGTAATGTCTGGAGGTTATATCAGTACTGGAGCGTTATAAGAGGGGCTGATATCAGTCACATATGGTGCAATGTCTGGAGGTTATATCAGTACTGGAGCGTTATAAGAGGGGTTGATATCAGTCACATATGGTGTAATGTCTGGAGGTTATATCAGTACTGGAGCGTTATAAGAGGGGCTGATATCAGTCACATATGGTGTAATGTCTGGAGGTTATATCAGTACTGGAGCGTTATAAGAGGGGCTGATATCAGTCACATATGGTGTAATGTCTGGAGGTTATATCAGTACTGGAGCGTTATAAGAGGGGCTGATATCAGTCACATATGGTGTAATGTCTGGAGGTTATATCAGTACTGGAGCGTTATAAGAGGGGCTGATATCAGTCACATATGGTGAATGTCTGGGGGTTATATCAGTACTGGAGCGTTATAAGAGGGGCTTGATATCAGTCACATATGATGTAATGTCTGGAGGTTATATCAGTGCTGGAGCGTTATAAGAGGGGCTGATATCAGTCACATATGGTGTAATGTCTGGAGGTTATATCAGTACTGGAGCGTTATAAGAGGGGCTGATATCAGTCACATATGGTGTAATGTCTGGAGGTTATATCAGTACTGGAGCGTTATAAGAGGGGCTGATATCAGTCACATATGGTGTAATGTCTGGAAGTTATATCAGTACTGGAGCGTTATAAGAGGAGCTGATATCAGTCACATATGATGTAATGTCTGGGGGTTATATCAGTACTGGAGCGTTATAAGAGGAGCTGATATCAGTCACATATGGTGTAATGTCTGGAGGTTATATCAGTGCTGGAGCGTTATAAGAGGGGCTGATATCAGTCACATATGGTGTAATGTCTGGGGGTTATATCAGTACTGGAGCGTTATAAGAGGGGCTGATATCAGTCACATATGATGTAATGTCTGGGGGTTATATCAGTGCTGGAGCGTTATAAGAGGGGCTGATATCAGTCACATATGGTGTAATGTCTGGGGTTATATCAGTACTGGAGCGTTATAAGAGGGGCTGATATCAGTCACATATGATGTAATGTCTGGAGGTTATATCAGTGCTGGAGCGTTATAAGAGGGGCTGATATCAGTCACATATGTGTAATGTCTGGGGTTATATCAGTGCTGGAGCGTTATAAGAGGGGCTGATATCAGTCACATATGTGTAATGTCTGGGGGTTATATCAGTACTGGAGCGTTATAAGAGGGCTGATATCAGTCACATATGGTGTAATGTCTGGAGGTTATATCAGTACTGGAGCGTTATAAGAGGGGCTGATATCAGTCACATATGATGTAATGTCTGGAGGTTATATCAGTACTGGAGCGTTATAAGAGGGCTGATATCAGTCACATATGATGTAATGTCTGGGGGTTATATCAGTACTGGAGCGTTATAAGAGGAGCTGATATCAGTCACATATGATGTAATGTCTGGGGGTTATATCAGTACTGGAGCGTTATAAGAGGGGCTGATATCAGTCACATATGATGTAATGTCAGAGGTTATATCAGTACTGGAGCGTTATAAGAGGGCTGATATCAGTCACATATGGTGTAATGTCTGGGGGTTATATCAGTACTGGAGCGTTATAAGAGGGGCTGATATCAGTCACATATGGTGTAATGTCCAGAGGTTATATCAGTACTGGAGCGTTATAAGAGGCGCTGATATCAGTCACATATGGTGTAATGTCTGGGGTTATATCAGTACTGGAGCGTTATAAGAGGGGCTGATATCAGTCACATATGGTGTAATGTCCAGAGGTTATATCAGTACTGGAGCGTTATAAGAGGCGCTGATATCAGTCACATATGGTGTAATGTCTGGGGTTATATCAGTACTGGAGCGTTATAAGAGGAGCTGATATCAGTCACATATGATGTAATGTCTGGGGGTTATATCAGTACTGGAGCGTTATAAGAGGGCTGATATCAGTCACATATGGTGTAATGTCCAGAGGTTATATCAGTACTGGAGGTTATAAGAGGGCTGATATCAGTCACATATGATGTAATGTCTGGAGGTTATATCAGTACTGGAGCGTTATAAGAGGGGCTGATATCAGTCACATATGATGTAATGTCTGGAGGTTATATTAGTACTGGAGCGTTATAAGAGGGGCCGATATCAGTCACATATGATGTAATGTCTGGAGGTTATATCAGTGCTGGAGCGTTATAAGAGGGGCTGATATCAGTCACATATGATGTAATGTCTGGAGGTTATATCAGTACTGGAGCGTTATAAGAGGGGCTGATATCAGTCACATATGATGTAATGTCTGGAGGTTATATCAGTGCTGGAGCGTTATAAGAGGGGCTGATATCAGTCACATATGGTGTAATGTCTGGAGGTTATATCAGTACTGGAGCGTTATAAGAGGGGCTGATATCAGTCACATATGATGTAATGTCTGGAGGTTATATCAGTGCTGGAGTGTTATAAGAGGGGCTGATATCAGTCACATATGATGTAATGTCTGGAGGTTATATCAGTGCTGGAGCGTTATAAGAGGGGCTGATATCAGTCACATATGATGTAATGTCTGGAGGTTATATCAGTGCTGGAGCGTTATTTTGCTTTGTTGATTGATCCCTGGAACAGACAGGTCATTGGTGAACACGGATGAGACGAGCTTGTTTAATATCTCAGCTTTTTTTTGTCCTCTATAATTATCTTGCTATTATCATTTTGTAAGGGGCCAATACCATGTTTTTTCTTTTTGGCATTGATGCATTTATAACATTTTTTGATTTTATTGTCGTTGGCTAGTTGTTTCTCTGTAGATAACTTTGCCGGCTTCATTTCTTTTTTACATTTCTTATTTAGCTCTTTATACTCCTGAAATGCTATTTTTGTATTCTCGAAATTCAAGATTTCTCGACCCATTGTTTTTGTCTTACTAAACTTTGTAATGTATTTTTTTATCCATAATGGTTTCTTTTTATTCCTTGACATTTTATTAACAGAGGGTATAAGTTTTCTACAGGATTCTAGTACTATTTCCTTAAACATGCCCCATTTATGGTCCGTATCCTCAGTAACCATGACTAGTCTACACGATTCAGCTCTTCCCTTAATTTGCTGAAATCAGCTTTCCTAAAGTTCCAGGTTTTTGCATTTCCCCTTTGAAATGTTTTGTTTAATATGACATTGAAACTTTCCATATTATGTTCGCTGGATCCCAAATGCTCCCTGAGCTGTAGATCTGAGATTGTATCTGGTCTATGTGACAGGACCTGATCCAGAAGATTACCTGTCCTGGTCTATGTGACAGGACCAGATCCAGCAGATTATCTCGACTTGTCTATGTGACAGGACCAGATCCAGCAGATTATCTCGATTTGTCTATGTGACAGGACCAGATCCAGCAGATTATCTCGACTTGTCTATGTGACAGGACCAGATCCAGCAGATTATCTTGATTTGTCTATGTGACAGGACCAGATCCAGCAGATTACCTCCCCTGGTCTATGTGACAGGACACGATCCAGCAGATTACCTCCCTGGTCTATGTGACAGGACCTGATCCAGCAGATTACCTCCCTGGTCTATATGACAGGACCTGATCCAGCAGATTACCTCCCCTGGTCTATATGACAGGACCTGATCCAGCAGATTACCTCCCCTGCTCTATGTGACAGGACCCGATCCAGCAGATTACCTCCCCTGCTCTATGTGACAGGACCAGATCCAGTAGATTACCTCCCCTGCTCTATGTGACAGGACCCGATCCAGCAGATTACCTCCCCTGCTCTATGTGACAGGACCTGATCCAGCAGATTACCTCCCCTGGTCTATGTGACAGGACCCGATCCAGTAGATTACCTCCCGGGGTCTATGTGACAGGACCCGATCCAGCAGATTATCTCCCCTGGTCTATGTGACAGGACCCAATCCAGCAGATTATCTCCCCTGGTCTATGTGACAGGACCCGATCCAGCAGATTACCTCCCCTGCTCTATGTGACAGGACCCGATCCAGCAGATTATCTCCCCTGGTCTATGTGACAGGACCTGATCCTGCAGATTATCTCCCCTGCTCTATGTGACAGGACCTGATCCAGCAGATTACCTCCCCTGGTCTATGTGACAGGACCTGATCCAGCAGATTATCTCCCCTGGTCTATGTGACAGGACCTGATCCAGCAGATTACCTCCCTGGTCTATGTGACAGGACCTGATCCAGCAGATTCCTCCCCTGGTCTATGTGACAGGACCTGATCCAGCAGATTACCTCCCTGGTCTATGTGACAGGACCTGATCCAGCAGATTACCTCCCCTGGTCTATGTGACAGGACCTGATCCAGCAGATTACCCCCTGGTCTATGTGACAGGACCTGATCCAGCAGATTACCTCCCCTGGTCTATGTGACAGGACCTGATCCAGCAGATTACCTCCCTGGTCTATGTGACAAGGACCTGATCCAGCAGATTACTCCCCTGGTCTATGTGACAGGACCTGATCCAGCAGATTACCTCCCCTGGTCTATGTGAAGGACCTGATCCAGCAGATTACCTCCCCTGGTCTATGTGACAGGACCTGATCCAGCAGATTACCTCCCCTGGTCTATGTGACAGGACCTGATCCAGCAGATTACCTCCCCTGTCTATGTGACAGGACCTGATCCAGCAGATTACTCCCTGGTCTATGTGACAGGACCTGATCCAGCAAGTTACCTCCCCTGGTCTATGTGACAGGACCTGATCCAGCAGATTACCTCCCTGGTCTATGTGACAGGACCTGATCCAGCAGATTACCTCCCCTGGTCTATGTGACAGGACCTGATCCAGCAGATTACTCCCTTGGTCTATGTGACAGGACCCGATCCAGCAGATTATCCCCCCTGGTCTATGTGACAGGACCTGATCCAGCAGATTACTCCCTGGTCTATGTGACAGGACCGATCCAGCAGATTACTCCCCTGGTCTATGTGACAGGACCTGATCCAGCAGATTACCCCTGGTCTATGTGACAGGACCTGATCCAGCAGATTATCTCCCCTGGTCTATGTGACAGGACCTGATCCAGCAGATTACTCCCCTGGTCTATGTGACAGGACCTGATCCAGCAGATACTCCCCTGGTCTATGTGACAGGACCTGATCCAGCAGATTACCTCCCCTGTCTATGTGACAGGACCTGATCCAGCAGATTACCTCCCCTGGTCTATGTGACAGGACCTGATCCAGCAGATTACTCCCCTGGTCTATGTGACAGGACCTGATCCAGCAGATACCTCCCCTGTCTATGTGACAGGACCTGATCCAGCAGATTACTCCCCTGGTCTATGTGACAGGACCTGATCCAGCAGATTACCTCCCCTGGTCTATGTGACAGGACCTGATCCAGCAGATTACCTCCCCTGGTCTATGTGACAGGACCTGATCCAGCAGATTACCTCCCTGGTCTATGTGACAAGACCTGATCCAGCAGATTACCTCCCCTGGTCTATGTGACAAGGACCTGATCCAGCAGATTACCTCCCCTGGTCTATGTGACAGGACCTGATCCAGCAGATTACCTCCCTGTCTATGTGACAGGACCTGATCCAGCAGATTACCTCCCCTGGTCTATGTGACAGGACCTGATCCAGCAGATTACCTCCCCTGGTCTATGTGACAGGACCTGATCCAGCAGATTACCTCCCCTGGTCTATGTGAAAAGACCTGATCCAGCAGATTACCTCCCTGGTCTATGTGACAGGACCTGATCCAGCAGATTACCTCCCCTGGTCTATGTGACAGACCTGATCCAGCAGATTACCTCCCCTGGTCTATGTGACAGACCTGATCCAGCAGATTACCTCCCCTGTCTATGTGACAGGACCTGATCCAGCAGATTACCTCCCCTGCTCTATGTGACAGGACCTGATCCAGCAGATTACCTCCCCTGGTCTATGTGACAGGACCTGATCCAGCAGATTACCTCCCCTGGTCTATGTGACAGGACCTGATCCAGCAGATTACCTCCCCTGGTCTATGTGACAGGACCTGATCCAGCAGATTACCTCCCCTGGTCTATGTGACAGGACCTGATCCAGCAGATTACCTCCCCTGGTCTATGTGACAAGACCTGATCCAGCAGATTACCTCCCCTGGTCTATGTGACAGACCTGATCCAGCAGATTACCTCCCCTGGTCTATGTGACAGGACCTGATCCAGCAGATTACCTCCCTGGTCTATGTGACAGGACCTGATCCAGCAGATTACCTCCCCTGGTCTATGTGACAGGACCTGATCCAGCAGATTACCTCCCCTGGTCGGATGATCCACCAGCTGACAGGTAATTGTCGTGAACGGTGGATACCAATTGCAGCTTTTAGCACCAGAAGCTTCTATGTCTGGATAGTTACCATCCTCCATAATAAGGACCCTATAATTATTTGCTGCCTTTTGTATTTGTTGCAGCATTTCATCCTCTACCTGTTGCTCTATATTAGGAGGCTTGTAGCAAACGCCAATTAGCAGCTTTCCATTAAGAAGGAATATAAGAAGGAGGCCGGAATATGGGGCTATATCTGGCGGCCAGTACGAGCGCTCGTTCCACTGCAGAGCACATTTCCGCACATGACCCATAAATGTAAAAAACAGAACACAGCGCCGGAGGATTATCCCTTCCCAACATTAGACATTGCCCATTTGTGCAAAGCAATAAAGATCTGCTCAGGTGACAGAGACTTCCGATGACCTTAGTCCCTGTGATTCTGACTCCAGGGGCAACTCATCCAGATGGTCGCCAGTAAATCATCTGATAATTCTGCAGATCCCCCCTCCCAATTATTGAGCAGCAGAGAGCCCATGCGAGCCCCCTGGTCGTGCTGACGTTTTGGGGTACATGGGATAGATTTCTAATAGTTCATCGGGCTTTTCCTTTAACACCCGGCAGAGCAGAAGCTATTCTCCGTGTCGGAGGTAACAGGAAAAAATGGGAAAAATAACATTGCTACAAATGATTTGTATTCTATTAAACAAGTGTTTTGATTTTGCTGCTCCCCCAGAATGCCACCCGAGTCGGCGGCCCCCTCAACACGCGCTCCCCGGGGCTGTCACTTTGTAAACATAATGTAACAACGAGGCTGAAAGTGATTTCACTGCTGCTCGCCGCGCGGCGATTTATCAGGCCGCACACAGATCGGAATCCCTCAGTGGTCGTACAGCTGCCATATCTCATTGGAATCAGCCATAGATACAGATATAATCGTGTTTCCGTAATAACATTTGTGTCTGAGGCACTTTACAGGATGACAGCACAATGGGGAGATGACGCCACAAAGCAGATTGTGGCTTAACAGAACGTATTAAGGAATAAAATAAGACAATGATGGGTGGGGTGGTTCAGAGAGCTTGCAATTTATTGAAATGAGAGCTGGCGTTAATAAAATACGCACCATATTACGGTACGCCTGTCTCCTACCTCCAGAAGAGGCGACCATCAGCCCGTGTGCATTGTAGTCCTATGGTCCGCATTGTTAGAATACTAAATATCCACAGTCTTAGAGCCCGATTCACCATTTGGATTTTAGTCATTTTTCTCTTCTGGCTTTTTTTGATACTTTTTGAGCCACATTCTTTCAAATAATCCTGATAATTTTTGCGGAAAATTTAAAATACTCTTTCTTTTTGTTATTGACCTTTTTTTTTTGCACTTTTTTAGTGGAAAAGTTGCAGATTCCATTAAAACGTCACACACAACTTTAACATTTATGCAAAAATTTCTGACATGTAAAAAAAAAATCATTCCAGGACACTAAAGTACATTTGTGCAAAAATGTCGTCACTTTCAAAAAATTTGCAACTGATGAATCCATCACAAATTTCTGGGAAAAACAAACTACGCCAACAATGGGGAATGTAAAAAGGAAAAAAACAAGAGAACACATAAAATAGACTTCAAAAAGGCAAAAATAAAAAGATGAATTAGTCACAAACCAAAAATAGGCTCAAAACAAGAAAACCAGGCGCAAAGATAATAATGAATGGTGCATTTAATCTGCAGGGTGCGAACAATGGTCTATATTAAGGTGCTACCAACTTCATCCATCAGTATAAAGCCACATTCACACATTCAGTTTTTTACACCAGTATTATAAGCCAAAATCAGGAGTGGAACAATCACATGAAAAGTATAAGGGTATGTTTCCATGTAGCGGAAACCATCCGGATTAGCTGCGGATTGAACGCTGCGTCCTACCACAGCATTTAATCCGCAGCAGCCAGATGTTCCTGCATAGTGGAGGGGATTTTATGAAATCCTGTCTCCACTATGCGTCCGATTATGCGGGCGACTCACCCGCTAAACCGGACATGCGGCGGCGCGTCTTTTCAGATGGCAGCATGTCTATATAACAGAATCCTATGTAGTGGTGCGGCGATTCTGGATGTGTTCAATGAATCACCGCGCATTCAGAAGGGGGCGGGGCTTTGGGCGGAGCGGGCTTTCCGCTCTGTCCAAAGCGCATTGGTTCCGGAACGTGGAACCATACCCTTAGGGTAAGTGCACACAATCAGGAATGGCTCAGTATTTGTTCAGGATTTGACACAGGTGAAATCTGAACCAAATCTGCATCTAAGGTCACTGACAGGTCACCTGCATTTTTAATGTATTTTTTCCACATGCGTTTTTGATGCATTTTTTCATTGCATGCATTTTTTGTCACTTGACATAAAAAGCTAATTAAAAGCTGGCTTCTGGGAAGGAAAAACAGTGATTTCCTGTTTGCAGATATATTGGGGTATGTTCCGATGATCCCACAGTCAGTAAACGCTGCGGGCTGGACGCAGCGTACATCCGCAATGTCCAACCTACAGCATCCAGCTGTTACAGCACAGTGGATGGGATTTTAAGAAATCCCATGCCCACTATGCGTTCACCAATGCCAGCAGCTTCCCTGCATTAGATGCAGTAAAACCGCATTATCTTCCTAGTCACATGCGGAATAAGTGCGGGAACGCAGCTTACTACGCTGTGCACTAATTTAAATAATGGTGAATCTTGTGACACAGCCAGAAGTACACGGCACAGGAAGTGGAGGAAAGCACAGACAGAGGTCCCCTCCTTTTTAATAATTAAATATTTTTTTAAAAAAGTGGCGTGGGGTCCCCTATATTTGTTAACCAGCCAGAGTAAAGCAGACTACGGGGGGTTGGTATTTCAGGCTGGTAAGGATCCAATATCCATGAACCTTACCAGCCTGATAATACCAGGCCGCAGCAGTGTGCTTACCTTGGATGGTAAGCAAAAATAGGGGGATCCCCTCCAAAAAAAATAGCGTGGGGTCCCCCTATTTTTGTTAAGCAGCCAAGGAAAAAGCAGACAGCTGCGGCATGGTATTCTCAGGCTGGCGAGGCCCATGGATTTTGGCCCTCATCAGCCTACAAATAGCAGCCCGCAGCCACTCCACAATTGGCACATCCAAAGATTAGCCAATTGTGGCATTTTACCCGGCTCTTCCCACTTGCCCTGTAGCCGTGTCAATTGGTGTAATATTTGTGGGGTTGATGTCACCTGTGTATGGTCAGGTGACATCAAACCCATGGCTTAATAATGGAGAAGCATCTATAAGACACCTATCCATTACTAATCCTATTGTTACATGGTAAATAAAGACACAGCCAGAATAAAGTCCTTTATTAAAATAATGACACAGACTCCTTTAATAGATCTTAATTAAACCATACTTACTGCATCGCCTGATTCCACCGACACCCTCTTCTCCTGGAAGAGAAATAAAATAAAAAAGCAACAATATACCATACCTGTCTGCCGAGAAGATATATATACTGTCCACAATGAGTCCAGCTCTGCTACATCTGGATGCCTTTGGCTGAACAGTGGCATTATGCCACCACTCAGCCTGACATCCAGACACAGCGTAGCTTGTAGATGATGACCGAAGATAACCCCGTCCCCGGTGGTCACATGCACGGCAGTTCTAGCGGTCAACTCAGCTCATCGCAAGAACTGCAGTGGACGCGAACTTCCGGCTGAAACAAGGTACGACATTATTTAAATTAGTACACATGCGTAGTATGCTTTGTTCCCGCACTTAATACGCATGTGACTAAGAAGATAATGCGGTTTTACCGCATCTAATGATAGTGAATGGGTAATTGATGCAGCGGAGACGATAAACAGACACACTGCATGTGCGTCTCCGCAGGGAAGCCGGAGGCCTCTCAGGACGCATAGTGGAGATGGCATTTCATGAAATCCCCTCCACTATGCTGTAACATCTGGACGCTGCGGGTTCGACGTTGCGGAGGTACGGAACATCCAACCTGCAGCGCTTACTAACCATGGGTTCATACCCTCATAGAAACTTTATCACCCACTCCTGGTTTTGGGTGACAAATACTGGTGTAAAATAATGACCAAATACTGAACGTGTGAACATGGCCTAATTCTGGTTGTCCGGCAGAGAGAGACGTGCCTGTGCCGATACTTCGCTAAGCTTTACGATTGTCAGCATTTTCCTCAGACCCAACAAACCATAGTCCATTCTAAAAATCTGAAATTTTCACAATTCATTCAAGTATCAAAAATATATATATTTTTGGTTTTAACGAAGAACAACAATAAATGATGCATTTTAACAAAACAACTGTCAGGAGTGGATCACGTCCTCCTGGGAAATCTGGGGTTAGAAAATAACTACGTATTGTGAATCATAGATATTCCATTTATCCTGTGTGTTTCATATTAAATGGATTTTGTTTCCTTTTGTGCTGCAGAAGTTAACACCCTTTTCTATGCTGGTTAGAAACTTGCAGCTCCACCTCACAGCTATTCCTGATCTGGTCATTTTCTCTCTCCATAAAATCTAGCCAGACCTTCTCTTCCTCACCAGTGAAAGCTTTCCTTCCTAGCTCCATGGAGTGCTGAGCTGAGTTGGAGATCGTTGTTGCTGTTTTTGTGTGTACGCTTTCCTCATTGTCCTATTCCCGTTTGCTTGGTAGGTTCCTATCCTTCCCTATATACCTCTCTACCTTTGGTAAGTGTTTTGTATGTTTGTCGCTTTTTTTATCCCTTTTTGTCTTGCGTGTTTATACACTAGCATTTCTGTCCCAGGACTCCTGGGGGAAGGGACAGGTTATGTAAGGTTCTTTGTACATGTTCTTGAAACTCAGTTTTCCGTCAGCCATTTTGCTTTCTGTCTTGCTGCAGCTATCTTGCCCTCAGTCAATATGGAGTTTTCAGCTTTCATGTTCCCGCCCTGATTCTCTCCCTCTTGCTTCTTAAGCAGCCACAGCTGAGCAATCAGTGCTTCAGAATCTAGCCTGCAGTGAACCTGTGACCTGACTCCTGGAAGCCTTGGACTATGTACTCCAGCTATTCCTACTGAGGAACTCTGAACACTTGTGGACTCTGGAACCCTGCTCTTTGAAAGATCCACGTTTGCATGGACTTACGGTAACAGAGAAGAAGATCCTGAACCTGTTGTGGAGAGTGATTGCTGAGCTTAAGTTACTCTGGCCTGCTGTGTCTCCTGCTTCTGTATCTGCAAACTGTGTGACTATTTTTGCTACTTGTATGAAGTAATACAAGACCTTCTATATCAAACCTGTGTCTCATGTATTTTCATCGCACCCAAGCACAAGACGCTATATGAACTGTACTACATACATTACAAGATTCTGAAGCCAAAACGTTAGTGTCTGCTGGGTCTGGGAAGGCTGTGTCTGCTGTAACTGTGGATATCAGACGTCCAGTTGTACTTTCTGTGATGACAGTGGTTGTGACTTCTCACAACCATTCCAGGTGAGCAATTCCCTTAAGTTTTTTTTTTCTGCAGTGTTACCACAGGTAAACACTATTGTTTTTTTTTCTCTTCCCTCTTTTGTGTCTGCTGTAACTGTGGATATCAGATGTCCGGTTGAACTTTCTGTGATGATAGTGGTTGTGACTTCTCACAACCATTCCAGGTGAGCAGTTCCCTTAATTTTTTTTCTCTCTGCAGTGTTACCACAGGTAAACACTATTGTTTTTTTTTCTTTTCTCCTCTCCTTCCAGTACTCCTGTCTTAAAAGATCTGGAAATGGAGGCCCGCATAAAGGAACTTTGCGGAGTGACTGATAATATCCTTGCAGATTTACAGACTATAAAAACCCGTTTTACAAACCTACAGGACCTCACTAATCACAATTTGCAAGTGTTTGGACAGACTGCCCAGGATTTGCGAGCCAGGATTGAGGTTCTAGAGGAGCGAGTCCAGGCTCCTGCCGTAGCCCCAAGTTCTGGGATTCCCAAGTTGCCCCCTTTTCGTTTTGGCGGTGAACGTGAAAAATTCAGGGGATTTATTAACCAATGCAATCTGTTTTTTTCTGCACATGCTTCACAATTTCCCACTGAACGATCTAAAGTGCTTACTATAATTATGTTACTTACCAACAAGGCTTTGATGTGGGCAAACCCTCTGATTGAGACTGAGGATGAATGTTTGGATCATCTTGATGCTTTCATTTCAGCCATGGGGCAGGTGTTTGATGACCCCAATCGAGGTGCAACAGCTGAAGCAGCCATGTTAACTTTGCGCCAAGGTAAGCACTCGGTAGCCGAATATGCCTTGGATTTCAGGAGATGGGCCCTTGATACCACCTGGGACAGTTCCGCCAAAAAATCTATTTTTCGAAAGGGGTTGTCTCCACTAATTAAGGATGAACTTGCTCGTGCCGACCCTCCCACTGCGTTAGGTGACTTTATTAACTACTGCATCCGTATTGATGCTCGCCTGACTGAACGCAGGCAAGAGAGATGGTTCGAAAGCAATCGCACTAACCTTTTCCTACCTTCCTCCCCAGCTAAGGAACCTTTGAGTAGGATCACACGGGAACCGGAACCTGAACCCATGCAGGTAGACTCTTTACAAAGACGGGTTAGTGATGCACGCAAGGAACATCGTTTTAAGGAAAATCTATGTTTCTATTGTGGTAAGTCAGGGCACTTCATTATAAACTGCCCCAGCCGTTCTCGTAAGACTACTGCAGCACTCATTCACTGTGAGTGTTGCGAGAGGAGATCTGTCAGGTCCGAGCCTCAGGCTCCAGAGAGATCTGCAGCAACAGATCTTGATTTCTCTGACTTAAACTCCGTTACTTCTGAGGACGATGACTGTGTAAACGCTGCAATTTTTCAAGTTTCCTCAGCAGTGTCCCAGCTGAGTTGTAAGAAAAACAATTCTCATTGCTTCCTTTCCATCAAACTCTGGGTTAACTCAGTCTGGGTGTCTAGCTCTGGTATGATCGACTCAGGGGCAAGTGGGAATTTTATGGATGTCTCCTTTGCTCTGAAACAGGGGATACGTTCAGTGAAGAAGGCTACTCCAGTACAGATGGAAACTGTGGATGGCTCCCTGCTGACCTCTGGACCAGTGGATCAGGAAACGGAGCCTTTGAGGGTCCTTATGGGTAAAGATCATCAAGAGAAACTGTCCTTTATGCTTATCTCTTCTCCCCACTTTCCCATTATTCTAGGGCTACCATGGCTGCAGGCTCAGAACCCTACCATTAACTGGAGACCAAGGAATTACACTTTCCATAGAAACAGATGAGTCCAGAAGTTTCAGCTTGCTCTGTTCCTAAAGGAACCATGTCAGTCCCTGAACTACCAGCTGTATACCAGGACTATGTGGATTTATGTGACAAGAAGAACGCTGACCAGCTTCCCCCTCACCGTCCATATGATTGTCCAATTGAATTATTGCCTGGAGCAGAGATACCTTTTGGTAAGATCTACCCCCTGGCGGGGCCTGAGCTAAAGGCTTTAAAGGATTACATAGACGAAAATCTAGCCAAGGGCTTCATACGCCCCTCTTCATCTCCTGCAGGTGCACCCATCTTCTTTGTGAAGAAGAAAGATGGATCTCTGAGACCCTGCGTAGACTATAGGGAACTCAATAAGGTTACTATTAGAAACCGTTATCCATTGCCTTTAATCCCTGAGTTATTGGAGAGAGTGCGGCATGCCAAAATTTTCTCTAAATTGGATCTCCGTGGGGCCTAAACTTGGTCCGTATTAGACCTGGGGATGAATGGAAGACTGCATTTAGGTCACGCTATGGACACTTTGAATATCTAGTTATGCCTTTTGGTCTGAGTACCGCCCCAGCCACTTTCCAACACTTGGTGAATTACATCTTCAGGGATCTCCTAGATACATTCGTGGTGATTTATTTGGATGATATTCTAATTTTTTCTAACTCCACAGAGGAACATCATGGACATGTGAGAATGGTCTTGGAACGTCTAAGACAAAACCATCTTTACATCAAACTTGAAAAGTGTGAATTCCATAGGACCGAAATTCAATTTCTGGGGTATGTACTGTCTACACAAGGAATTAGTATGGATGGAAGTAAGACCCAAGCCATCAAGGATTGGCCAAGTCCTAGAAATGTGAAGGAGGTGCAGCGCTTCATCGGGTTTGCCAATTTCTATAGACGTTTCATTAGGAATTTCTCTGAGGTAGTGTCACCTATCACCCAACTTACCCGGAAAGAGTCTAGGTTCTCCTGGACTCCCCAAGCCCAGGAAGCATTTTCTCGTCTAAAAGATAAATTTACCACCGCACCTATCTTGGTACATTCCAACCCCGAACTTGCCTTCATAATAGAGGTGGATGCTTCAGATTGTGCCGTTGGAGCTATACTCTCTCAGAGAACAGGTGAGAAGAATGTCTTGCATCCCTGTGCCTTCTTTTCCCAGCAGTTGTCTTCGGCTGAGAGGAACTACGATGTGGGCAATAGAGAGTTGTTGGCCATTATTGCCGCCTTCAAAGAATGGAGACACCTTCTTCAGGGAGCTGCACAGCAAATAGTCGTCCTGACAGACCATCGTAACCTTGAATTTATCAGGTCGGCTAAGTGCCTGACTCCTCGCCAGGCTCGCTGGAATCTTTTCTTAAACCAATTTAATTTTGTCATTTCTTATAGACCAGGATCGCGCAATGGAAAGGCTGATGCACTCTCTAGGATTCATTCAGCAGAGACCCGTCCACTTGCTCCTCCTAAGACTATTCTTCCTGACTCTAGATTCCTGGGAGTGATTCATAATCAAGACCTACTTAAGGACATCAAGGAAGCATACCATGCGGATTCCTTGTTGGCACAACCCCCAAGGGACGTAAGTCTTGTCTTTAAGAATGGTGTGTGGATTCAGGGACAACGTCTGCATATTCCTGAAACAGTCAGATTGAGAGTATTGCAACTCATCCACGATTCCAAGATAGCCGGGCATAGAGGAATTCTAAAGACACAGGAATTTCTTTCTCGTTTCTTTTGGTGGCCCACTTGCAGGAAGGATGTTTTAAACTATGTCACTTCATGTGAAGTCTGTGCAAGATGCAAAACACCTCGCTCCTCACCAACTGGTCTGTTACAACCTCTTCCCACCCCGTCCCGCCCGTGGGGATCCATTTCTATGGACTTCATTGTGAGTTACCAACCTCTCAAGGGAAAAACACCATTCTAGTGGTGGTTGATCGTTTAACAAAGGCAGCTCATTTTATTCCTTGTGTCGGCTTACCCACTGCAAAACAGACATCAGATTTGATGATTAAAGATGTGTTTCGCTTACATGGAGTACCGGATGAGGTTATTTCGGATCGAGGGGTGCAATTCACTTCAAGGTTTTGGCAAAATTTCTTGCAGCATTGGACATTAAAGTAAACCTTTCTTCTGCTTTTCATCCCCAGACTAATGGACAGACCGAACGAACCAATCAAACTCTGGAGCAGTATCTCCGCTGCTTTATCTGCCACCTACAGGATGATTGGGTGGATCTACTTCCATTGGCTGAGTTCTCTTATAACAACTCTCAGAGCGCCTCCACTAAGCAGTCTCCTTTTTACTCCAATCTAGGTTATCATCCTAACATTCTTCCACGATTTCCCATAGAAACGCCTTTACCAGCAGTGGCCGAAAGAATCACATCTTTACAGAAGAATATGGATCTTCTAAAGGAGAATCTGGAATTGGCTCAGGAAAGGTACAAGAAAGCCGCAGATAAATTTCGTAAACCTGCACCAGTTTTCAAGGTAAGAGACCTGGTCTGGCTGTCAACCAGAAATCTTAAGTTAAGGATTCCATCGTCTAAGTTGGGACATAAGTACATTGGACCCTATAAAATCAGTAAAATTATAAGTGCCGTTGCTTGTCGTCTTCAACTGCCTAGAACTATGAGAATCCACCCTGTCTTTCATGTATCCCTACTAAAGGCTGCAACACTCAATACGTTTCCTGGACGTTCTTCTCCTTGCCCTGACCCAGTGCTAGTCGATGGTCAGGAAGAATTTGTGGTAGAAAGAATTCTAGATTCCAGGTTATACAGGAATCAGTTACAATATTTGATTAAATGGCAGGGCTACCCAGTGGAGGACAACTCATGGGAACCAGTCAATAACGTTAATGCTCCTCGTTTGCTCCGCCAGTTTCATCAGAGGTACCCAGACAAGCCTGGTCTGAGGCCATCCGGAGGTTGTCCCTAAGGGGGGAGTAATGTAAGGTTCTTTGTACATGTTCTTGAAACTCAGTTTTCCGTCAGCCATTTTGCTTTCTGTCTTGCTGCAGCTATCTTGCCCTCAGTCAATATGGAGTTTCCAGCTTGCATGTTCCCGCCCTGATTCTCTCCTTTGCTTCTTAAGCAGCCACAGCTGAGCAATCAGTGCTTCAGAATCTAGCCTGCAGTGAACCTGTGACCTGACTCCTGGAAGCCTTGGACTATGTACTCCAGCTATTCCTACTGAGGAACTCTGAACACTTGTGGACTCTGGAACCCTGCTCTTTGAAAGATCCACGTTTGCATGGACTTACGGTAACAGAGAAGAAGATCCTGAACCTGTTGTGGAGAGTGATTGCTGAGCTTAAGTTACTCTGGCCTGCTGTGTCTCCTGCTTCTGTATCGGCAAACTGTGTGACTATTTTTGCCACTTGTATGAAGTAATACAAGACCTTCTATATCAAACCTGTGTCTCATGTATTTTCATCGCACCCAAGCACAAGACGCTATATGAACTGTACTACATACATTACAGGTTAGGCATTAGGGTATAACAGGAGAACAGTAAGGCTGGTGGCCCAAACCTCCTCACCTTTAGCAGTACCTTTGAAAGCAGGAATAGTTAGGGCCCCAGCCCTAGGGACACTGCAGCGGCCCTTTCCCTATTTACGTACAGTCACAGTATGACAACAACAAAGCTTGTTACGTGTCATGTATTTATGATATTCATGTTCAATACATTCATCACATGGACAGGTATGAAAAGTTTTTCCTGAGTACAACTTGCACAGAAACTCCAATTTCTATCAATGCAACAGGGTCCTTAGATGATATCACGGCACAGGCGGCGGAGGGATCTGTGTGCTATCGGCTCATCAAGGCTAAATGAAATAAATGCTTGTGTCTGCTGTGGCTGCAAAGCCAACACTAAAGATGCAACACTACTCAGCTCAAGATGCAACACTGCTCAGCCCAAGATGCAACACTATTTCAGCTCAAGATGCAACACTGCTCAGCCCAAGGTGCAATATCGTTCAGCCCAAGATGCAACCTATCAGTCAGATGCAACAATGCTCAGCCAAGATGCAACATCAATCAGCCCAAGATGCAACAATGCTCAGCCCAAGATGCAACATTGCAATCAGCCAAGATGCAACAATGCTCAGCCCAAGATGCAACAATGCTCAGCCCAAGATGCAACAATGCTCAGCCCAAGATGCATCACTGCTCAGCCCAAGATGCATCACTGCTCAGCCCAAGATGCAACACTGCTCAGCCAAGATGCAACAATGCTCAGCCCAAGATGCAACAATGCTCAGCCCAAGATGCAACAATGCTCAGCCCAAGATGCAACAATGCTCACCAGCCCAAGATGCAACAATGCTCAGCCCAAGCAACAGCTCAGCCAGATGCAACATCGCTCAGCCCAAGATGCAACATCACTCAGCCCAAGATGCAACAATGAGCTCAGCCCAAGATGCAACAATGCTCAGCCCAAGATGCAACAATGCTCAGCCCAAGATGCATCACTGCTCAGCCCAAGATGCAACATCACTCAGCCCAAGATGCAACAATGCTCAGCCCAAGATGCATCACTGCTCAGCCCAAGATGCATCACTGCTCAGCCCAAGATACACCACTACTCAGCTCAAGATGCAACAATGCTCAGCCCAAGATGCAACAATGCTCAGCCCAAGATGCAACAATGCTCAGCCCAAGATGCAACAATGCTCAGCCCAAGATGCATCACTGCTCAGCCCAAGATGCAACACTACTCAGCTCAAGATGCAACACTGCTCAGCTCCAGATGCAACAATGCTCAGCCCAAGATGCAACAATGCTCAGCCCAAGATGCAACAATGCTCAGCCCAAGATGCATCACTGCTCAGCCCAAGATGCAACACTACTCAGCTCAAGATGCAACAATGCTCAGCCCAAGATGCAACAATGCTCAGCCCAAGATGCAACAATGCTCAGCCCAAGATGTAACAATGCTCAGCCCAAGATGCAACATTGCTCAGCCCAAGATGCAACATCAATCAGCCCAAGATGCAACAATGCTCTCAGCTCAAGATGCAACACTACTCAGCCCAAGATGCAACAATGCTCAGCCCAAGATGCAACATTACTCAGACCAAGATGCAACATCAATCAGCCCAAGATGCAACAATGCTCAGCCCAAGATGCAACATCACTCAGCCCAAGATGCAACACTACTCAGTCCAAGATGCAACAATGCTCAGCCCAAGATGCAACACTACTCAGCTCAAGATGCAAAACTACTCAGCTCAAGATGCAACAATGCTCAGCCCTATATGCAACACTACTCAGCTCAAGATGCAACAATACTCAGCCCAAGATGCAACACTGCTCAGCCCAAGATGCAACATCACTCAGCCCAAGATGCAACACTACTCAGCTCAAGATGCAACAATGCTCAGCCCAAGATGCAACACTACTCAGCCCAAGATGCAACAATGCTCAGCCCAAGATGCAACAATGCTGAGCTCAAGATGCAACAATCCTCAGCCCAAGATGCAACATCAATCAGCCCAAGATGCAACACTACTCAGCCCAAGATGCAACACTGCTCAGCCCAAGATGCAACAATGCTCAGCCCAAGATGCAACATCACTCAGCCCAAGATGCAACACTACTCAGCACAAGATGCAACACTACTCAGCCCAAGATGCAACAATGCTCAGCCCAAGATGCAACACTACTCAGCCCAAGATGCAACAATGCTCAGCCCAAGATGCAACACTACTCAGCTCAACATGCAACAATGCTCAGCCCAAGATGCAACACTGCTCAGCCCAAGATGCAACAATGCTCAGCCCAAGATGCAACACTACTCAGCTCAACATGCAACAATGCTCAGCCCAAGATGCAACAATGCTCAGCCCAAGATGCAACATCAATCAGCCCAAGATGCAACATCAATCAGCCCAAGATGCAACACTACTCAGCCCAAGATGCAACATTACTCAGCCCAAGATGCAACACTGCTCAGCCCAAGAAGCAACAATGCTCAGCCCAGGATGCAACATCACTCAGCCCAAGATGCAACATCAATCAGCCCAAGATGCAACATCAATCAGCCCAAGATGCAACACTACTCAGCACAAGATGCAACACCGCTCAGCCCAAGATGCAACACCGCTCAGCCCAAGATGCAACATCAATCAGCCCAAGATGCAACATCAATCAGCCCAAGATGCAACACTACTCAGCACAAGATGCAACACTGCTCAGCCCAAGATGCAACAATGCTCAGCCCAAGATGCAACATCACTCAGCTATAATATGCCACACTACTCAGCCCAAGATGCAACACTACTCAGCCCAAGATGCAACATCACTCAGCCCAAGATGCAACATCACTCAGCCCTAAGATGCAACACTACTCAGCCCAAGATGCAACATCACTCAGCCCAAGATGCAACATCACTCAGCCCAAGATGCAACACTACTCAGCTCAAGATGCAACAATGCTCATCCCAAGATGCAACACTACTCAGTAATGCAGCGCTCCTTCCTGCACTATATATATATATACCGTACTCATGTGCATAGAGCAGTAACGCAGCGCTCCCTCCTGCACTATATATATACCGCACTCATGTGCATGGAGCAGTAACGCAGCGCTCCCTCCTGCACTATATATATACCGTACTCATCTGCATAGAGCAGTAACGCAGCGCTCCCTCCTGCACTATATATATACCGTACTCATCTGCATAGAGCAGTAACGCAGAGCTCCCTCCTGCACTATATATACACCTCACTCATGTGCATGGAGCAGTAACGCAGCGCTCCCTCCTGCACTATATATATATACCGCACTGATGTGCATAGAGCAGTAACGCAGCGCTCCCTCCTGCACTATATATACCGCACTCATGTGCATAGAGCAGTAACGCAGCGCTCCCTCCTGCACTATATATATACCGCACTCATGTGCATGGAGCAGTAACGCAGCGCTCCCTCCTGCACTATATATATATATATATATATAACATACCGCACTCATGTGCATGGAGCAGTAACGCAGCGCTCCCTCCTGCACTATATATATATATACCGCACTCATCTGCATAGAGCAGTAACGCAGCGCTCCCTCCTGCACTATATATATACCGTACTCATCTGCATAGAGCAGTAACGCAGCGCTCCCTCCTGCACTATATATACACCGCACTAATGTGCATGGAGCAGTAACGCAGCGCTCCCTCCTGCACTATATATATATATATATACCACACTCATGTGCATGGAGCAGTAACGCAGCGCTCCCTCCTGCACTATATATATATACCGCACTGATGTGCATAGAGCAGTAACGCAGCGCTCCCTCCTGCAATATATATATACCGCACTGATGTGCATAGAGCAGTAACGCAGCGCTCCCTCCTGTACTATATATATACCGCACTCATGTGCATGGAGCAGTAACGCAGCGCTTCCTCCTGCACTATATATATATACCGCACTCATGTGCATAGAGTAATAACGCAGCGCTCCCTCCTGCACTATATATATATAGCACTCATGTGCATAGAGCAGTAACGCAGCGCTCCCTCCTGCACTATATATATACCGCACTCATGTGCATGGAGCAGTAACGCAGCGCTCCCTCCTGCACTATATATATACAGTTAGGTCCATAAATATTTGGACAGAGACAACATTTATCTAATTTTGGTTCTAGACATTACCACAATGAATTTGAAACAAAACAATTCAGATGCAGTTGAAGTTCAGACTTTCAGCTTTCATTTGAGGGTCTCCACATTAAAATTGGATGAAGGGTTTAGGAGTTTCAGCTCCTTAACATGTGCCACCCTGTTTTTAAAGGGACCAAAAGTAATTGGACAAATGACTCCAAGGCTATTTCATGGACAGGTGTGGGCAATCCCTTTGTTATGTCATTCTCAATTAAGCAGATGAAAGGGCTGGAGTTGATTTGAGGTGTGGTGTTTGCATTTGGAAGGTTTTGCTGTGAAGGAAACATGCGGTCACAGGAGCTCTCCATGCAGGTGAAACAAGCCATCCTTAAGCTGCAAGAACAGAAAAAAACCCATCCAAGAAATTGCTACAACATTAGAAGTGGCAAAATCTACAATTTGGTACATCCTGAGAAAGAAAGAAAGCACTGGTGAACTCATCAATCCAAAAAGACCTGGGAGCCCACGGAAGACAACAGTGGTGGATGATCGCCGCATACTTTCTTTGGTGAAGAAGAACCCGTTCACAACATCAACTGAAGTCCAGAACACTCTCAGTGAAGTAGGTGTATCTGTCTCTAAGTCAACAGTAAAGAGAAGACTCCATGAAAGTAAATACAAAGGGTTCACATCTAGATGCAAACCATTCATCAATTCCAAAAATAGACAGGCCAGAGTTAAATTTGCTGAAAAACACCTCCAGAAGCCAGCTCAGTTCTGGAAAAGTATTCTATGGACAGATGAGACAAAGATCAACCTGTACCAGAATGATGGGAAGCCAAAAGTTTGGAGAAGAAAGGGAACAGCACATGATCCAAGGCACACCACATCCTCTGTAAAACATGGTGGAGGCAACGTGATGGCATGGGCATGCATGGCTTTCAATGGCACTGGGTCACTTGTGTTTATTGATGACATAACAGCAGACAAGAGTAGCCGGATGAATTCTGAAGTGTACCGGGATATACTTTCAGCCCAGATTCAGCCAAATGCTGCAAACTTGATTGGACGGCGCTTCATAGTACAGATGGATAATGACCCCAAGCATACAGCCAAAGCTACACAGGAGTTCATGAGTGCAAAAAAGTGGAACATTCTTCAATGGCCAAGTCAATCACCAGATCTTAACCCAATTGAGCATGCATTTCACTTGCTGAAATCCAGACTTAAGAGGGAAAGACCCACAAACAAGCAAGACCTGAAGGCTGCGGCTGTAAAGGCCTGGCAAAGCATTAAGAAGGAGGAAACCCAGCGTTTGGTGATGTCCATGGGTTCCAGACTTAAGGCAGTGATTGCCTCCAAAGGATTCGCCACAAAATATTGAAAATAATAATATTTTGTTTGGGTTATGTTTATTTGTCCAATTACTTTTGACCTCCTAAAATGTGGAGTGTTTGTAAAGAAATGTGTACAATTCCTACATTTCCTAACACATATTTTTGTTCAACCCTTCAAATTAAACGTTACAATCTGCACTTGAATTCTGTTGTAGAGGTTTCATTTCAAATCCAATGTGGTGGCATGCAGAGCCCAACTCTCGAAAATTGTGTCACTGTCCAAATATTTCTGGCCCTGACTGTATACCGCACTCATGTGCATAGAGCAGTAACGCAGCGCTCCCTCCTGCACTATATATATATATATATATATATATATATATACCGCACTCATGTGCATAGAGCAGTAAGCGCTCCCTCCTGCACTATATATATATACCGCACTCATGTGCATAGAGCAGTAACGCAGCTCTCCCTCCTGCACTATAAATACAGGTCCTTCTCAAAAAATTAGCATATAGTGCTAAATTTCATTATTTTCCATAATGTAATGATTACAATTAAACTTTCATATATTTTAGAATCATTACACACCAACTGAAATTTTTCAGGTCTTTTATTGTTTTAATACTGATGATTTTGGCATACAGCTCATGAAAACCTAAAAATCCTGTCTCAAAAAATTAGCATATTTCATCCGTCCAATAAAATAAAAGTGTTTAAAACAAAATAAAAAAAAAAACATCAAATAATAATGTTCAGTTATGCACTCAATACTTGGTCGGGAATCCTTTTGCAGAAATGACTGCTTCAATGCGGAGTGACATGGAGGCAATCAGCCTGTGACACTGCTGAGGTGTTATGGAGGCCCAGGATGCTTCGATAGCGGCCTTAAGCTCATCCAGAGTGTTGGGTCTTGCGTCTCTCAACTTTCTCTTCACAATATCCCACAGATTCTCTATGGGGTTCAGGTCAGGAGAGTTGGCAGGCCAATTGAGCACAGTAATACCATGGTCAGTAAACCATTTACCAGTGGTTTTGGCACTGTGAGCAGGTGCCAGGTCGTGCTGAAAAATGAAATCTTCATCTCCATAAAGCATTTCAGCCGATGGAAGCATGAAGTGCTCCAAAATCTCCTGATAGCTAGCTGCATTGACCCTGCCCTTGATGAAACACAGTTGACCAACACTAGCAGCTGACATGGCACCCCACACCATCACTGACTGTGGGTACTTGACACTGGACTTCAGGCATTTTGGCATTTCCTTCTCCCCAGTCTTCCTCCAGACTCTGGCACCTTGATTTCCGAATGACATGCAAAATTTGCTTTCATCAGAAAAAAGTACTTGGGACCACTTAGCAACAGTCCAGTGCTGCTTCTCTGTAGCCCAGGTCAGGCGCTTCTGCCGCTGTTTATGGTTCAAAAGTGGCTTTACCTGGGGAATGCGGCACCTGTAGCCCATTTCCTGCACACGCCTGTGCACGGTGGCTCTGGATGTTTCTACACCAGACTCAGTCCACTGCTTCCTCAGGTCCCCCAAGGTCTGGAATCGGTCCTTCTCCACAATCTTCCTCAGGGTCCGGTCACCTCTTCTCGTTGTACAGCGTTTTCTGCCACATTGTTTCCTTCCAACAGACTTCCCATTGAGGTGCCTTGATACAGCACTCTGGGAACAGCCTAATTGTTCAGAAATTTCTTTCTGGGTCTTACCCTCTTGCTTGAGGGTGTCAATGATGGCCTTCTGGACATCAGTCAGGTCGGCAGTCTTACCCATGATGGCGGTTTTGAGTATTGAACCAGGCAGGGAGTTTTTAAAAGCCTCAGGAATCTTTTGCATGTGTTTAGAGTTAATTAGTTGATTCAGAAGATTAGGGTAATAGCTCGTTTAGAGAACCTTTTCTTGATATGCTAATTTTTTGAGACATGATTTTTGGGTTTTCATGAGCTGTATGCCAAAATCATCAGTATTAAAACAATAAAAGACCTGAAAAATTTCAGTTGGTGTGTAATGAATCTAAAATATATGAAAGTTTAATTGTAATCATTACATTATGGAAAATAATGAAATTTAGCACTATATGCTAATTTTTTGAGAAGGACCTGTATATACCGCACTGATGTGCACAGAGCAGTAACGCAGCGCTCCCTCCTGCACTATATATATACCGCACTCATGTGCATAGAGCAGTAACGCAGCTCTCCCTCCTGCACTATATATATATATACCGCACTCATGTGCATAGAGCAGTAACGCAGCGCTCCCTCCTGCACTATATATATATATATATACCGCACTCATGTGCATAGAGCAGTAACGCAGCGCTCCCTCCTGCACTATATATAACCGTACTCATGTGCATAGAGCAGTAACGCAGCGCTCCCTCCTGCACTATATATATATATACCGTACTCATCTGCATAGAGCAGTAACGCAGCGCTCCCTCCTGCACTATATATATATATATATATATATATATATACCGCACTCATGTGCATAGAGCAGTAACGCAGCGCTCCCTTCTGCACTATATATACCGCACTGATGTGCACAGAGCAGTAACGCAGCGCTCCCTCCTGCACTATATATATATATATATATATATATACCGCACTCATGTGCATAGAGCAGTAACGCAGCGCTCCCTCCTGCACTATATATATACCGCACTCATGTGCATAGAGCAGTAACGCAGCGCTCCCTCCTGCACTATAAATATATACCGCACTGATGTGCACAGAGCAGTAACGCAGCGCTCCCTCCTGCACTATACAGTGCCTACAAGTAGTATTCAACCCCTGCAGATTTAGCAGGTTTGATAAGATGCAAATAAGTTAGAGCCTTCAAACTGCAAACGAGAGTAGGATTTATTAACAGAAGCATAAATCTTACAAAACAAAAAGTTATGTTGCTCAGTTGAATTTTAATAAATTTTAAACATAAAAGTGTGGGTCAATTATTATACAACCCCTATGTTTAATATTTAGTGGAATAACCCTTGTTTGCAATTACAGCTAATAATCGTCTTTTATAAGACCTGATCAGGCCGGCACAGGTCTGTGGAGTTATCTTGGCCCACTCCTCCATGCAGATCTTCTCCAAGTTATCTAGGTTCTTTGGGTGTCTCATGTGGACTTTAATCTTGAGCTCCTTCCACAAGTTTTCAATTGGGTTAAGGTCAGGAGACTGACTAGGCCACTCCAACACCTTGACTTTTTCCCTCTTGAACCAGGCCTTGGTTTTCTTGGCTGTGTGCTTTGGGTCGTTGTCTTGTTGGAAGATGAAATTACGACCCATCTTAAGATCCTTGATGGAGGAGCGGAGTTTCTTGGCCAAAATCTCCAGATAGGCCGTGCTATCCATCCTCCCATGGATGCGGACCAAATGGCCAGGCCCCTTGGCTGAGAAACAGCCCCACAGCATGATGCTGCCACCACCATGCTTGACTGTAGGGATGGTATTCTTGTGGTCGTATGCAGTGCCATCCAGTCTCCAAACATTACGTGTGTGGTTGGCACCAAAGATCTCGATCTTGGTCTCATCAGACCATAGAACCTTGAACCAGTCTGTCTCAGAGTCCTCCAAGTGATCATGAGCAAACTGTAGACGAGCCTTGACATGACGCTTTGAAAGTAAAGGTACCTTACGGGCTCGTCTGGAACGGAGACCATTGCGGTGGAGTACGTTACTTATGGTATTGACTGAAACCAATGTCCCCACTGCCATGAGATCTTCCCGGAGCTCCTTCCTTGTTGTCCTTGGGTTAGCCTTGACTCTTCGGACAAGCCTGGCCTCGGCACGGGAGGAAACTTTCAAAGACTGTCCAGGCCGTGGAAGGCTAACAGTAGCTCCATAAGCCTTCCACTTACGGATGATGCTCCCAACAGTGGAGACAGGTAGGGCCAACTCCTTGGAAAGGGTTTTGTACCCCTTGCCAGCCTTGTGACCCTCCACGATCTTGTCTCTGATGGCCTTGGAATGCTCCTTTGTCTTTCCCATGTTGACCATGTATGAGTGCTGTTCACAAGTTTGGGGAGGGTCTTAAATAGTCAGAAAAGGCTGGAAAAAAGTTCATTAATCCACACATGTGAAGCTCATTATTCTTGGTGCCTGAACTACTTCTTAATACTTTAGGGGGACCAAACAGAATTCTTGTGGTTTGAGGGGTTGAATAATAAATGACACTCTGAATTAACTTTTAACGTTTTTTTAAAAAAAAAAAAAAAATTAAAACAAAATTTTTGCTGCAGTGCATTTCCCACTTCCAGGCTGATCTACAGTACAAATGTCACAATGCCAAGTTAATTCCGCATGTGTCAACCAACTAAATCTGCAGGGGGTTGAATACTACTTGTAGGCACTGTATATATACCGCACTCGTGCATAGAGCAGTAACGCAGCGCTCCCTCCTGCACTATATATATATATATAAAATATATATACCGCACTCATGTGCATAGAGCAGTAACGCAGCGCTCCCTCCTGCACTATATATATACCGTACTCATGTGCATAGAGCAGTAACGCAGCGCTCCCTCCTGCACTATATATATATACCGCACTCATGTGCATAGAGCAGTAACGCAGCGCTCCCTCCTGCACTATATATATACCGCACTCATGTGCATGGAGCAGTAACGCAGCGCTCCCTCCTGCACTATAATATATACCGCACTCATGTGCATAGAGCAGTAACGCAGCGCTCCCTCCTGCACTATATATACCGCACTCATGTGCATGAGCAGTAACGCAGCGCTCCCTCCTGCACTATTATTTTACCGCACTCATGTGCATAGAGCAGTAACGCAGCGCTCCCTCCTGCACTATATATATACCGCACTCATGTGCATAGAGCAGTAACGCAGCGCTCCCTCCTGCACTATATATAATACCGCACTCATGTGCATAGAGCAGTAACGCAGCGCTCCCTCCTGCACTATATATATAACCGACTCATGTGCATAGAGCAGTAACGCAGCGCTCCCTCCTGCACTATATATATTATATACCGCACTCATGTGCATAGAGCAGTAACGCAGCGCTCCCTCCTGCACTATATATATATACCGCACTCATGTGCATAGAGCAGTAACGCAGCCTCCCTCCTGCACTATAATATACCGTACTCATTGCATAGAGCATAACCAGCGCTCCCTCCTGCACTATATATATACCGCACTCATGTGCATAGAGCAAGTAACGCAGCGCTCCCTCCTGCACTATATATATATAACCGCACTCATGTGCAAGCAGTAACGCAGCGCTCCCTCCTGCACTATATATATACCGCACTCATGTGCATAGAGCATAACGCAGCGCTCCCTCCTGCACTATATATATACCGCACTCATGTGCATAGAGCAGTAACACAGCGCTCCCTCCTGCACTATATATATACCGCACTCATGTGCATAGAGCAGTAACGCAGCACTCCCTCCTGCACTATATATATATATATATACCGCACTCATGTGCATAGAGCAGTAACGCAGCGCTCCCTCCTGCACTATATATACCGCACTCATGTGCACAGAGCAGTAACGCAGCGCTCCCTCCTGCACTATATATACCGCACTCATGTGCATAGAGCATAACGCAGCGCTCCCTCCTGCACTATATATATACCGCACTCATGTGCATAGAGCAGTAACGCAGCGCTCCCTCATGCACTATATATATATATATATAATATATATATACCGCACTCATGTGCATAGAGCAGTAACGCAGCGCTCCCTCCTGCACTATATATATATACCGCACTCATGTGCATAGAGCAGTAACGCAGCGCTCCCTCCTGCACTATATATAATACCGCACTCATGTGCATGGAGCAGTAACGCAGCGCTCCCTCCTGCACTATAAATATTTAAATATATACCGCACTCATGTGCATAGAGCAGTAACGCAGCCTCCCTCCTGCACTATATATAATATATAATACCGCACTCATGTGCATAGAGCAGTAACGCAGCGCTCCCTCCTGCACTATATATATATACCCACTCATGTGCATAGAGCAGTAACGCAGCGCTCCCTCCTGCACTATATATATATATACCGCACTCATGTGCATAGAGCAGTAACGCAGCGCTCCCTCCTGCACTAATATATATAACCGCACTCATGTGCATGGAGCAGTAACGCAGCGCTCCCTCCTGCACTATAATATAATAACCGCACTCATGTGCATAGAGCAGTAACGCAGCCTCCCTCCTGCACTATATATATATAACCGCACTCATGTGCATAGAGCAGTAACGCAGCGCTCCCTCCTGCACTATATATATATACCGCACTCATGTGCATAGAACAGTAACGCAGCGCTCCCTCCTGCACTATATACTTTTACCGACTATTGCTAGAGCAATACGCAGCCCCCACTTTATAATACCACTCATGTGCATGACAGTAAAGGCCCTTGCATATATTATTTTATAACCACATTGTGCTAGAGCGACCACCTCCCCATAAATTAGCTCATGTGCTGAGCATACGCACGCTCCCTGCACTAATTATACCGACCATTCATAGAGCAAACCACTCCCTCCTGCCTATAATTACCCACTCATGTGCAAGAGCAGTAACGCAGCGCTCCCTCTGCACTATATAACCCACTCATGTGCATGAGCAGTAACGCAGCGCTCCTCCTGCACTATATATATACCGCACTCATGTGCATAGAGCAGTAACGCAGCGCTCCTCTGCACTATATATACCGCACTCATGTGCATGAGCATAACGCAGCGCTCCCTGCACTAATATACCCACTCATGTGCATGGAGCAGTAACGCAGCGCTCCTCCTGACTATATATATTATAAACCGCACTATGTGCATAGAGCATAACGCAGCCTCCTCCTGCACTATATATATACCACTCATGTGCAAGAGCAGTAACGCAGCGCTCCCTCTGCACTATATATTATACCCACTCATGTGCAAGACAGTAACGCAGCGCTCCCCTGCACTTATATACCGCACTCATGTGCATAGAGCATAACGCAGCCTCCCTCTGCACTAATATATAGATTGGCAGACGAGCGGCTCTTATATTACCACATGCTAGACACCACCTCCCTGCAATACGCTAGTGAAGCATACGCAGGCCCCTGCATAACACTGTGATACAGTAAGAGCCTCACAATCACTCAATAGTTAAAAACAACAATCTCCTTATCACTCAAACATCTCTGCATAATAATTGAACACCGTTGTATTACCACTCATGTGCATGAGCATAACGCAGCGCTCCGCACTTATACCCACTATGTGCAAGCAGAAGCAGCCTCCCTCTGCAATAATAATATATAATATAATATACCCCTCAGTGCAGCGTAAGCAGCCTCCCTCCTGCATAATATACGCATCGTGTGAGCATACGCGCGCTCCCCTGCACATATATACCCATCATGGAGGCATAGCAGTCCCTCTTACTATTATATATTTAATATATATATAATATACCATCTTGCATGAGCAACGCAGCGCTCCTCCGCACTATTATACCGCTCATGTGAAGGCAGTAACGCAGCCTCTCGCACTATTTACCCACTCATGTGCATGGATACCAGCGCCCCTACTATAAATATATAACTTTATTATTACCGACTATGTGCAAGCATACGCGCGCTCCTCTGCACTATTTACGCACTCATGTGCATAAGCAGTAGCACCTCCTCCCAATATATATACCTCATGTGATGCATAGCAGCGCTCCTCCGCTTATTACGCTCAGTGCTGCCGAGCGTCCCTCCTTTAATACCGCACTGTCAGCATCACGCTCCTCTGCACAATATCCATCATGTGATGAGCAGTAGCAGGTCCCTCTCATAAATATACCCTCTGTGCAGAGCACGCACTCCCTCCTGCACTATTCACTTTCTGAGAGTAGCAGGTCCTCAATTTACCGCACCTGTGCAGACAGTACACGTTGCATATAATTAGTCTGGCTAGGATAGCACCTCCCTCCCATTTTTACGCACTCTTTTCATCACTTCCCTATATACGCCTCAGTGCATGGCTCCAGGCCTGCCATTATATATACCGCATTGCTAGGCATAACGAGCCTCCCTCAATATTAACCACCTTCTACAACCTCCCTGCATTTATATACCCTCATGTGCATGAGCAGAACGAGCGCCCCTCCGCACTTTTATATACCGCATCATGTGCATGACAGTAACGCAGGCTCCCTCCTGCACTATATTACCACTCGGCATGAGCAGTAACGCAGCGCTCCCTCCTGCATATATATCCGCACTCTGTGCAACAAACGCAGCGCTCCTCCTGCACATATATACCCATGTGCTAGGCGTAACGCAGCGCTCCTCTGACTATATTAATACCGCACTCATGTGCATGAGCAGTAACGCAGCGCTCCCCTGCACTTATATATATATACGCACTCATGTGCATAGAGCGTAACGCAGCGCTCCCTCCTGCACTATATATATACCGCACTCATGTGCATAGAGCAGTAACGCAGCGCTCCCTCCTGCACTATATATATACGCACTCATGTGCATAGAGCAGTAACGCAGCGCTCCTCCTGCATATATATATTACCCATCATGTGCAGAGCAGTAACGCAGCGCTCCTCCTGCACTATATATTACCCACTCATGTGCATAGAGCAGTAACGCAGCGCTCCCTCCTGCACTATATATATACCGCACTCATGTGCATAGAGCAGTAACGCAGCGCTCCCTCCTGCACTATATATATATCAACGAACTCATGTGCATGAGCAGTAACGCAGCGCTCCCTCCTGCACTATAATACCGCACTCATGTCATAAGCAGTAACGCAGCGCTCCCTCTGACTATATATATACCGCACTCATGTGCATAGAGCATAACGCAGCGCTCCCTCCTGCACTATATTATATACCGCACTCATGTGCATAGAGCAGTAACGCAGCGCTCCCTCCTGCACTATATATATACCGCACTCATGTGCATAGAGCAGTAACGCAGCGCTCCCTCCTGCACATATATATATAATATACCGCACTCATGGCATGAGCAGTAACGCAGCGCTCCCTCCTGCACTATAATATATATACCGCACTCATGTGCATGAGCATAACGCAGCGTCCCTCCTGACTATAATATATAATACCGCACTCATGTGCATAGAGCAGTAACGCAGCGCTCCTCCTGCACTATATATTACCGCACTCATGTGCATTAGAGCAGTAACGCAGCGCTCCTCCTGCACTATATAATACCGCACTCATGTGCATAGAGCAGTAACGCAGCGCTCCCTCCTGCACATATATATTAACCGCACTCATGTGCATAGAGCAGTAACGCAGCGCTCCCTCCTGCACTATATATATATATTACCGCACTCATGTGCATAGAGCAGTAACGCAGCGCTCCCTCCTGCACTATATATATATACGCACTCATGTGCATGAGCAGTAACGCAGCGCTCCCTCTGCACTATATATATATTACCGCACTCATGTGCAAGAGCAGTAAACGCAGCGCTCCCTCCTGCACATATATATATACCGCACTCATGTGCCAGAGCAGTAACCGCAGCGCTCCCTCACTGCCACTATATATATATACCGCACTCATGTGCATAGAGCAGTAACGCAGCGCTCCCTCCTGCACTATATATATATATACCGCACTCATGTGCTAGTAGCAGTAACGCCAGCGCTCCCTCCTGCACTATATATATATTACCGCACTCATGTGCATAGAGCAGTAACGCAGCGCTCCCTCCTGCACTATAAATATATATACCGCACTCATGTGCATAAGCAGTAACGCAGCGCTCCCTCCTGCACTATATATATATACCGCACTCATGTGCATAGAGCAGTAACGCAGCGCTCCCTCCTGCACTAATATATATATACCGCACTCATGTGCATAGAGCAGTAACGCAGCGCTCCCTCCTGCACATATATATATACCGCACTCATGTGCATGGAGCAGTAACGCAGCGCTCCCTCCTGCACTATATATATATACCGCACTCATGTGCATGGAGCAGTAACGCAGCGCTCCCTCCTGCACTATATATATACCGCACTCATGTGCATGGAGCAGTAACGCAGCGCTCCCTCCTGCACTATATATAACCGCACTCATGTGCATGGAGCAGTAACGCAGCGCTCCCTCTCATAATATATTAACCGCACTCATGTGCATGGAGCAGTAACGCAGCGCTCCCTCCTGCACTATATATATATACCGCACTCATGTGCATAGAGCAGTAACGCAGCGCTCCCTCCTGCACTATATATTATATATATATACAGCACTCATGTGCATGGAGCAGTAACGCAGCGCTCCCTCCTGCACTATATATATATATATATATAACCGCACTCATGTGCATGGAGCAGTAACGCAGCGCTCCCTCCTGCACTATATATATATATATATATACCGCACTCATGTGCATGGAGCAGTAACGCAGCGCTCCCTCCTGCATATAATATATATACCGCACTCATGTGCATGGAGCAGTAACGCAGCGCTCCCTCCTGCACTATAATATATATATAATTACCGCACTCATGTGCATGGAGCAGTAACGCAGCCTCCCTCCTGCACTATATATATATATATACCGCACTCATGTGCATGGAGCAGTAACGCAGCGCTCCCTCCTGCACTATATATATATACCGCACTCATGTGCATGGAGCAGTAACGCAGCGCTCCCTCCTGCACTATATAATATATACAGCACTCATGTGCATGGAGCAGTAACGCAGCGCTCCCTCCTGCACTATATATATATACCGCACTCATGTGCATGAGCAGTAACGCAGCGCTCCCTCCTGCACTATATATATATACCGCACTCATGTGCATGGAGCAGTAACGCAGCGCTCCCTCCTGCTCTCGCCCCATATCGGCTTCGCCCACCTGTTCCTGCTGTTTAGCTGCACACGCTGCAGTTCCAGCAGCGGCAGAATGGCGTCGGGCAGATCATTGCGATCAGTGTTTGATATTATGAATGTGAAGAGCGGCCTTTCTACAGATGGCTCCGGACCCCATAACATATCCCTCGCGCCCCCCTGCAAGTAAAACACACACTCTGAAGCCAAGTGTGAGCTGAAAGAATACAAAACACAGGCGGATCGTCACAAAAGAGCATCAGGGCCCGCTGCTCCAATGGGCAGCCACAAGGGAGGGGGAGGACTTCAATTTCATCTATTCACATAGACCACTTTTTTAGGGTCAGAAGACAGGAACCCGCCTGGGCCTAACGGGCAGGGGGAACATTTGGCTGCTTGGCAGCAAGAAGAAAGGACCAGACGAATAAGCGCTATCCTCCCTTCGCCGTCCATTCATGCCGAACTTCAACGCTGCAGGAAACAAACTCGTGTCAGATTGGACCCAGCGCCCATCTGCAGATGTCCTGAGACTGTCACCAACATGGCAGACAGCGTCCACTGCAGGAAAGCACCCGTGCTACCGGGGCGTTGAGGATGAAGCTCCTGCCCGGAAATCTCCGGGATAAGGCAGGTAACACCGAGCAAAGCCCCCCAATACATGACGCAGACATGGAGGATTCAGATGGCAAATCAGTATAACAGTGGATTAGCAGAAGTATAACCACCCCTGTACAATGTCGATTTTATCACGGAAAAAATTCTACCAAGACAACCATTTTAGAACTTTTTCCCATTTAATGTCGCCCATAATCTGTAGATATCTATTGAGAAATAATCTGAAATATTTTCAGCTGGAAAAATAAAATAATGTGGTTGCATAAATCTCCACACCTTTACACTAATACTTTGGTGCAGTCCCCCTGTGAATTTCTGTTTTTTCATCAAGCTTTTGAGAGACGTCAGTTCTGGAAATGAACTGATTTCCTAATCTCGGCCCCTCTTGATGATGTCTTCTTTCAACTGACCATGGTGATCTAATGCCTAAAAATGTCTGACTGACAAACTTTCCACACTGAGATCCTTTGCTGTGTTGTCAGCTGTTTACAGCCAGAAAATGTCAGGAAAATCCTTCTGGAGCAGCGAAACGTTCTCTGGGGTTAATCAGAATCACTGTTCGTGATGGCGGCCGAGCGCTGACTACTATGTAACAAGGGGAAATATGATCGACTGATCCTGGCACAACCACAGCCCTGATTATAGGAGGGTGTGCACACTTATACAACCCCATTATTTTTATTTTCCCCCTCAAAATGATTTTAGCTTGTTCCTCAAAGGTTTGGTACAAAATTATGGGCACATTAAAGGCGAAAAGTTTTGAAATGACTCTTCTTTATTTTTTCATTAAATTAATTTTATTGACAAACCTTTACTTAACAAATTACACAAGTTCCAAAATACAACCAAACAAAATATAAAAATTCAGACATGTAGAAGCGAGTGAGGTGAGGAGCAGTGAGGTAGGAGCAGTGAGATGAGGAGAAGTGAGATGAGGAGCAGTGAGGTGAGGAGCAGTGAGATGAGGAGCAGTGAGGTGAGGAGAGTGAGATGAGGAGCAGTGAGGTGAGGAGCAGTGAGATGAGGAGCAGTGAGGTGAGAGCAGTGAGATGAGGAGCAGTGAGGTGAGGAGCAGTGAGATGAGGAGCAGTGAGGTGAGGAGCAGTGAGTGAGGAGCAGTGAGGTGAGGAGCAGTGAGGTGAGAATCGAGTGAGGTGAGGAGCAGTGAGATGAGGAGCAGTGAGGTGAGGAGCAGTGAGGTGAGAAGTGAGTGAGGTGAGGAGCAGTGAGATGAGGAGCAGTGAGATGAGAAAGTGAGGTGAGAAGCAGTGAGATGAGAAGCAGTGAGATGAGGAGAAGTGAGGTGAGAAGTGAGTGAGGTGAGGAGCAGTGAGATGAGAAGCAGTGAGATGAGGAGCAGTGAGGTGAGAAGCAGTGAGATGAGAAGCAGTGAGATGAGGAGCAGTGAGGTGAGAGCAGTGAGGTGAGGAGCAGTGAGATGAGGAGCATGAGATGAGGAGCAGTGAGGTGAGGAGCAGTGAGATGAGGAGCAGTGAGGTGAGGAGCAGTGAGATGAGGAGCAGTGAGGTGAGGAGCAGTGAGGTGAGGAGCAGTGAGATGAGGAGCAGTGAGGTGAGGAGAAGTGAGATGAGGAGCACTGAGGTGAGGAAAGTGAGATGAGCAGCGAGGTGAGGACAGCGAGATGAGAAGCGAGTGAGGTGAGGAGCAGTGAGATGAGGAGCAGTGAGGTGAGGAGCAGTGAGATGAGGAGCAGTGAGGTGAGGAGGAATGAGATGAGGAGCAGTGAGAGGAGGAGCAGTGAGGTGAGGGACAGTGAGGTGAGGAGCAGTGAGATGAGGAGCACTGAGGTGAGGAGCACTGAGGTGAGGAGCAGTGAGATGAGGAGCAGTGAGGTGAGGAGCAGTGAGGTGAGAAGTAAGTGAGGTGAGGAGCAGGAGATGAGGAGCAGTGAGGTGAGGAGCAGTGAGGTAGGAGCAGTGAGATGAGAGCAGTGAGGTGAGGAGCAGTGAGGTGAGAGAAGTGAAATGAGGAGCACTGAGGTGAGGAGCAGTTTAGGTGAGGAGCAGTGAGATGAGGAGCAGTGAGGTGAGGAGCAGTGAGTTGAGGAGCAGTGACGTGAAGAGCAGTGAGATGAGGAGCAGTGAGATGAGAAGCAGTGAGATAGGAGCAGTGAGGTGAGGAGCAGTGAGGTGAGAAGCGAGTAGGTGAGGAGCAGTGAGATGAGGAGCAGTGAGGTGAGGAGCAGTGAGATGAGGAGCAGTGAGGTGGGAGGAATGAGATAGGGGCAGTGAGATGAGGAGCAGTGAGGTGAGAAGCAGTGAGATGAGGAGAAGTGAAATGAGGAGCACTGGGGTGAGGAGCATGAGATGAGGAGCATGAGGTGAGGAGAAGTGAGTGAGGAGCAGTGAGGTGAGAAGCGAGTGAGGTGAGGAGCAGTGAGGTGAGGAACAGTGAGGTGAGGAGAAGTGAAGAGAAGTAAAATGAGGAGCAGTGAGGTGAGGAGCGGTGAATGAGAAGCGAGTGAGGTGTTGAGCAGTGAGATGAGGAGCAGTGAGGTGAGAAGCGAGTGAGGTTAGGAGCAGTTTAGGTGAGGAGCAGTGAGATGAGGAGCAGTGAGTTGAGGACAGTGACGTGAAGAGCAGTGAGATGAGGGGAAGTTTAGGTGAGGGGAGCAGTGAGAGAGGAGCGTGAGGTGAGGAGCAGTGAGTGAGAAGTGAGATAGGAGCAGTGTGGTGAGGAGCAGTGAGATGAGGAGCAGTGAAGGAGGAGCAGTGAGATGAGGACATGAGATGAGGAGCAATGAGGTGAGGAGCACTGAGGTGAGAAGTGAGGTGAGAAGTGAGATGAGCAGTGAGATGAAGAGAAGTGAGATGAGAGCAGTGAGAGAGGAGCAGTGAGGAGCAGTGAGGTGAGGAGCAGTGAGTTGAGGAGAAGTGAGTTGAGAGCAGCGAGATGAGGAGCAGTGAGATGAGGAGCAATGAGATGAGGAGCAGTGAGGTGAGGATCAGTGAGATGAGAGCACTGAGGTGAGGAGAAGTGAGGTGAGAAGTGAGATGAGGAGCAGTGACGTGAAGAGCATGAGATGAGGAGCAGCAAGATGAGGAACAGCGAGGTGAGGAGCAGTGAGATGAGGAGCAGTGAGGTGAAGAGCAGCGAATGAGAGCATTGAGATGAGGAGCAGTGGGGTTAAGAGTAGTGAGATAGGTGAGATGCAGTGAGATGAGGAATGCGCTGAGAAGTGAGGTGAGGAATGCGCTGAATGCAGTGAGATGAGAATGCGCTGAGAAGCAGTGAGGTGAGGAATGCGCTGAGATGTATGAGATAAGGAATGCACGGAGATGCAGTGAGGTGAGGAATGCGCTGAGATGCAGTGAGATTAGTTTGCAGTGAGATGAGATGCAGAGGTGAGGAATGCGCTGAGCTGCAGGGGAGATGAGGAATGTGTTTGAGCTAAAGTGAGATTAGATGCAGTGAGATAAGCTGCATGGGTGAAAAATGGGGCTGAGATGCAGTGAGATGAGGAATGCGCTGAGCTGCAGTGAGATTAGATGCAGTGAGATGAGCTGCAGTGAGGGTGAGGAATGCGCTGAGATGCAGTGAGATGAGGAATGCGCTGAGCTGCAGTGAGATTAGATGCAATGAGATGAGCTGCGTGAGATGAAAAATGCGCTGTGATGCAGTGAGATGAGGAATGTGCTGAGCTACAGTGAGGTGGGGAAAACCGCTGAGATGCAGTGAGATTAGATCCCGTTAGATGAGCGCAGTGAGATGAGGAATGCGCTGAGCTGCAGTGAGATTAGATGCAGTGAGATGAGGGGCATGAGGTTAGGAATGGGCTGAGATGCAGTGAGATTAATGCCTTTTAGATGAGCTACAGTGAGGTGAGGAATGGCTGAGCTGCAGTGAGATTAGATGCAGTGAGATGAGTGGCAGTGAGGTGAGGTGAGGAATGTGCTGAGATGCAGTGAGATTGGGATGCCGTTAGATGAGCTACAGTGAGGTGAGGAAGGGGCTGAGATGCAGTGAGATTAGATGCTGTGAGGGAGGAATGGGCTGAGCTGCAGTGAGATTAGATGCAGTGAGATGGGGAAATGCGCTGAGCTGCAGTGAGATTAGATGCAGTGAGATGAGCTGCAGTGGGGGTGAGGAATGCGCTGAGCTGCAGTGAGATAGTGGCAGTGAGGTGAGGAATGGGCTGAGATGCAGTGAGATGGGGAAAAGCGCTGAGCTGCAGTGAGATTTGATTCAGTGAGATGAGGAATGTGCTGAGCTGCAGTGAGGTGAGGAATGCGCTGAGATGCAGTGAGATGAGGAATGCGCTGAGCTGCAGTGAGGGTGGAATGCGCTGAGATGCAGTGAGATGAGGAATGCGCTGAGATGCAGTGAGATGAGGAATGCGCTGAGCTAGCAGTGAGGTGAGGAATGCGCTGAGATGCAGTGAGATGAGGAATGCGCTGAGCTGCAGTGAGATTAGATGCAGTAGATGAGGAATGCGCTGAGCTGCATGAGATGAGTGGCAGTGAGGTGAGGAATGGGCTGAGATGCAGTGAGATGAGGAATGCGCTGAGCTGCAGTGAGATGAGGAATGCGCTGAAGCTGCAGTGAGATTAGATGCAGTGAGATGAGTGGCAGTGAGGTGAGGAATGGGCTGAGATGCATGAATGAGGAATGCGCTGAGCGCAGTGAGATTAGATGCAGTGAGATGAGGAATGCGCTGAGCTGCAGTGAGGTGAGGAATGCGCTGAGATGCAGTGAGATGATGAATGTGCTGAGCTGCAGTGAGATAGATGCAGTGAGATGAGATGCAGTGAGGTGAGGAATGGGCTGAGCTGCAGTGAGATTAGATGCAGTGAGATGAGTGGCAGTGAGGTGAGGAATGGGCTGAGCTGCAGTGAGATAGATGTAGTAGATGTATATGCAGTGAGGTGAGGAATGGCTGAGCTGCAGTGAGATTAGATGCAGTGAGAGAGGAATGGGCTGAGATGCAGTGAGATGAGGAATGCGCTGAGCTGCAGTGAGATTAGATGCAGTGAGATGAGGAGTGCGCTGAGCTGCAGTGAGGTGAGGAATGGGCTGAGCTTGCAGTGAGATTAGATGCAGTGAGATGAGATGCATGAGGAAAATGGCTGAGCTGCAGTGGATAATGCGTGAATGAGTGGCAGTGAGGGAGAATGGGCTGAGCTGCAGTGAGATTAGATGCAGTGAGATGAGCAGTGAGGTGAGGAATGGGCTGAGCTGCAGTGAGATTAGATGCAGTGAATGAGTGGCAGTGAGGTGAGGAATGGGCTGAGCTGCGTGAGATTAGATGCAGTGAGATGAAGTGGCAGTGAGGAGATGGGCTGAGATGCAGTGAGATTAGATGCAGTGAGATGAGTGGCAGTGAGGTGAGGAATGGGCTGAGCTGCAGTTAGATTAGATGCAGTGAGATGAGTGGCAGTGAGGTGAGGAATGGGCTGAGATGCAGTGAGATGAGGAATGGGCTGAGATGCAGTGGAGAGAGAATGCGCTGAGCTGCAGTGAGATTAGATGCAGTGAGATGAGGAATGCGCTGAGCTGCAGTGAGGTGAGGAATGGGCATGAGCTGCAGTGAGATTAGATGCAGTGAGATGAGATGCAGTGAGGTGAGGAATGGGCTGAGCTGCAGTGGAGATTAGATGCAGTGAGATGAGTGCAGTGAGTGTGAGGAATGGGCTGAGCTGCAGTGAGATTAGATGCAGTGAGATGAGTGGCAGTGAGGTGAGGAATGGGCTGAGATGCAGGGATGAGGAAGTGCTGACTCAGTCAGATTAGATGCAGTGAGATGAGCTGCAGTGAGGTGAGGAATGCGCTGAGCTGCAGGATGAGAATGCGCTGAGCGCATGAGATACTGCAGTGAGATGAGGAATGGCGAGCTGCAGTGAGATGACTGCAGTGAGATGAGGATGCGCTGAGCTGCAGTGAGATTAGATGCAGTGAGATGAGATGCAGTGAGGTGAGGAATGGGCTGAGCTGCAGTGAGATTAGATGCAGTGAGATGAGTGGCAGTGAGATGAGGAATGGGCTGAGGTGCAGTGAGATTAGATGCAGTGAGATGAGTGCAGTGAGGTGAGGAATGGCTGAGATGCAGGGATGGAATGTGCTGAGCTGCAGTCGATTAGATGCAGTGAGATGAGCTGCAGTGAGGTGAGGAATGCGCTGAGCTGCAGTGAGATGACTGCAGTGAGATGAGGAATGCGCTGAGCTGCAGTGAGGTGAGGAATGCGCTGAGCTGCAGTGAGATGAGGAATGCGCTGAGCTGCAGTGAGGGAGGAATGCGCTGAGCTGCAGTGAGGTGAGGAATCGCTGAGCTGCAGTGAGGTGAGGAATGCGCTGACTGCAGTGAGATGAGGAATGCGCTGAGCGCAGTGAGAATGACGCAGTGAGTGAGGAATGCCCTGAGATGCTTGCCCATCCAAGTGCCCCTGTGTATGAGCTCGTGCACACTGCACTCCTGTCAGTCCCTCTGCACTGCCGGTAATCAGTAAGCGCATATATACAAACATTCCTGTATTGTCTTGTTCGTTTTGCAGCCTGGAACCAACAAGCTTGGGACTGACCTAATGGCCGATACTGATTCTGTAAGTCTTGCGTTGTCCCTGGATCGGCCAAGCAAGATGGAGCATCTGTGGCCTTGGTATGGCACCTTACTCGCAACCCCAGGAGGAGCTCAGCAGGCGGGGGACTTTACAAGGGGCTTTATAAGAGGGAGACCTGCAGGGAGGACCCCGTTACCTTGGACTCTGGGACCTCTCTCCGGCCTCCACCTCCCTCCCTCTGAGCTGGAGTGTAAAAGGAGATGGGAGCGAGCCGATGGCTTTACAGAACCGTCGGGGCCCTAAACTCACCCGGCTCTTATTAACAAGCTCCAGGAATCATTTTCCTTATTGCCCAACCCCTAATTAAAATATTACAAAAATAAAAGGCCAATAAAGTCTGCGGCGTGGACACAACATGTGCACAGAAAAATGCCAGAAACGGCTTTAATGATGTCTAGAGCGAACCGTTGAATTCCAGGACGTCAACATGTCGGAAAGGAACAATTCCAGCTTCTTCTGGCAATTTACTGTGCAAATTAATCTGATCAATTACTTTCTGTTATCAGTCACTTGACGCTGAGTAAGGCCGAATGTCGTGTTCTTCAATAAGAGGAAACCTAGAAGCCCTAATATATACCATATACCTTCACCAGACCTGACGTCATCTAACCCCCCGCATACACCGTATGTGACTGATATCAGCCCCTCTTATAACGCTCCAGTACTGATATAACCCCAGACATTACACCGATGTGACTGATATCAGCCCCTTAAACGCTCCAGTACTGATATAACCTCCAACATTACACCATATGTGACTGAAGTCACCCCTCTATAACGCTCCAGTACTGATATAACCCCCAGACATTACACCATATGTGACTGATATCAGCCCCTCTATAACGCCCAGTACTGATATAACCTCCAGACATTCACCATATGTGACTGATATCAGCCCCTATAACGCTCCAGTACTGATAAAACCTCCAGACATACACCATATGTGACTGAAGTCACCCCTCTATAACGCTCCAGTACTGATATAACCCCCAGACATTACACCATATGTGACTGATATCAGCCCCCTCTTATAAACGCTCCAGTACTGATATAACCCCCAGACATTACCACCATATGTGACGATATCGCCCCCTTATAACGCTCCGTACTGATATAACCCCAGACATTACACCGATATGTGACTGATAACAGCCCCTTATAACGCCCAGTACTGATAAACCTCCAGACAATACACCATATGGACTGATGCAGCCCCTCTTATAACGCTCCAGTACTGATATAACCCCCAGACATTACACCATATGTGACTGATATCAGCCCCTCTTATAACGCTCCAACTGATATAACCCCCAGACATTACACCAAATGTGACTGATATCAGCCCCTCTTATAACGACCATACTGATATAACCTCCAGACATTACACCGTATGTGACTGATATCAGCCCCTTATAACCTCCAGTACAGAAAATAACCTCCAGACATTACACCAATGTGACTGATGCAGCCCTCTATAACGCCCAGTACTGATATAACCACCAGACATTACACCATAAAGTGACTGAAAATCAGCCCCTCTTATAACGCTCCAGTACGATATAACCTCCAGACATTACACCATATGTGACTGATATCAGCCCCTTATAACGCTCCAGTACTGTATAACCTCCAGACATTACATCAATGTGACTGATATCAGCCCCTCTTATAACGCTCCAGTACTGATATAACCTCCAGAATTACACCCAAGTGACGAATACCCCTTATAAACGCTCCACCGAAATAACCCCCCGACATTACCC
>JARQOD010000009.1:73376251-73426622 GCA_033576555.1 Oophaga sylvatica
TATATATACCGCACTCATGTGCATGAGCAGTAACGCAGCGCTCCCTCCTGCACTATATATATACCCACTCATGTGCATGGAGCAGTAACGCAGCGCTCCCTCCTGCACTATATAATACACCGCACTCATGTGCATGGAGCAGTAACGCAGCGCTCCCTCCTGCACTATATATACACGCACTCATGTGCATGGAGCAGTAACGCAGCGCTCCCTCCTGCACTATATATATACCGCACTCATGTGCATAGAGCAGTAACGCAGCGCTCCCTCCTGCACTATATATATATATACCACACTCATGTGCATGGAGCAGTAACGCAGCGCTCCCTCCTGCACTATATATATATATATATATATACGCACTCATGTGCATGGAGCAGTAACGCAGCGCTCCCTCCTGCACTAATATATATATATATTATATATATAAACAGCACTCATGTGCATGGAGCAGTAACGCAGCGCTCCCTCCTGCACTATATAATATATATATACCGCACTCATGTGCATGGAGCAGTAACGCAGCGCTCCCTCCTGCACTATATATATAATTATATATATATACGCACTCATGTGCATGGAGCAGTAACGCAGCACTCCCTCCTGCACTTATATATATATTATATATACCGCACTCATGTGCATGGAGCAGTAACGCAGCGCTCCCTCCTGCACTATATATATATATACAGCACTCATGTGCATGGAGCAGTAACGCAGCGCTCCCTCCTGCACTATATATATATATACAGCACTCATGTGCATGGAGCAGTAACGCAGCGCTCCCTCCTGCACTATATATATATATACAGCACTCATGTGCATGGAGCAGTAACGCAGCGCTCCCTCCTGCACTATATATATATATACCGCACTCATGTGCATGGAGCAGTAACGCAGCGCTCCCTCCTGCTCTCGCCCCCAATATCGGCTTCGCCCACCTGTTCCTGCTTGTTTAGCTGCACCACGCTGCAGTTCCCAGCAGCGGCAGAATGGCGTCGGGGCAGATCATTGAGATCAGTGTTTGATATTATGAATGTGAAGAGCGGCCTTTCTACAGATGGCTCCGGACCCCATAACATATCCCTCGCCGCCCCCCTGCAAGTAAAACACACACTCTGAAGCCAAGTGTGAGCTGAACAGGAATACGAAAACAAGGCGGATCGTCACAAAAGAGCATTCAGGGCCCGCTGCTCCCAGATGGGCAGCCACAAGGGAGGGGGAGGACTTCAATTTCATCTATTCACATAGACCACTTTTTTAGGGGTCAGAAGACAGGACCCGCCTGGGCCTAACGGGCAGGGGGAACATTTGGCTGCTTGGGCAGCAAGAAGAAAGGACCAGACGAATAAGCGCTATCCTCCCTTCGCCGTCCATTCATGCCGAACTTCAACGCTGCAGGAAAACAAACTCGTGTCAGATTGGACCCAGCGCCCATCTGCAGATGTCCCTGAGACTGTCACCAACATGGCAGACAGCGTGCCACCTGCAGGAAAGCACCCGTGCTACCGGGGCGTGAGGATGAAGCTCCTGCCCGGAAATCTCCGGGATAAGGCAGGTGAACACCGAGCAAAGCCCCAATACATGACGCAGACATGGAGGATTCAGATGGCAAATCAGTATATACAGTGGATAGCAGAAGTATACACACCCCTGTTACAATGTCAGATTTTTATCACGGAAAAAAATTCTACCAAGAACAACCATTTTAGAACTTTTTCCCATTTAATGTCGCCCATAATCTGTAGATATCTATTGAGAAATAATCTGAAATATTTTCAGCTGGAAAAATAAAATAATGTGGTTGCATAAATCTCCACACCTTTACACTAATACTTTGGTGCAGTCCCCTGTGAATTTCTTGTTTTTTTCATCAAGCTTTTGAGAGACGTCCAGTTCTGGGAAATGAACTGATTTCCTAATCTCGGCCCCTTCTTGATGATGTCTTCTTTCACTGACCATGGTAGATCTAATGCCTAAAAATGTTCTGACTGACAACTTTCCACACTGAGATCCTTTGCTGTGTTGTCAGCTGTTTACAGCCAGAAAATGTCAGGAAAATCCTTCTGGAGCAGCGACACGTTCTCTGGGGTTAATCAGAATCACTGTTCGTGATGGCGGCCGAGCGCTGACTACTATGTAACAAGGGGAAATATGATCGACTGATCCTGGCACAACCACAGCCCTGATTATAGGAGGGTGTGCACACTTATACAACCCCATTATTTTTTATTTTCCCCCTCAAAATGATTTTAGCTTGTTCCTCAAAGGTTTGGTACAAATTATGGGCAGCATTAAAGGGCGAAAAGTTTTGAAATGACTCTTCTTTATTTTTTCATTAAATTAATTTTATTGACAACCTTTACTTAACAAATTACACAAGTTCCAAAATACAACCAAACAAAATATAAAAATTCAGACATGTGAGAAGCGAGTGAGGTGAGGAGCAGTGAGGTGAGGAGCAGTGAGATGAGGAGAAGTGAGATGAGGAGCAGTGAGGTGAGGAGCAGTGAGATGAGGAGCAGTGAGGTGAGGAGAAGTGAGATGAGGAGCAGTGAGGTGAGGAGCAGTGAGATGAGGAGCAGTGAGGTGAGGAGCAGTGAGATGAGGAGCAGTGAGGTGAGGAGCAGTGAGATGAGGAGCAGTGAGGTGAGGAGCAGTGAGATGAGGAGCAGTGAGGTGAGGAGCAGTGAGGTGAGAAGCGAGTGAGGTGAGGAGCAGTGAGATGAGGAGCAGTGAGGTGAGGAGCAGTGAGGTGAGAAGTGAGTGAGGTGAGGAGCAGTGAGATGAGGAGCAGTGAGATGAGAAGTGAGGTGAGAAGCAGTGAGATGAGAAGCAGTGAGATGAGGAGAAGTGAGGTGAGAAGTGAGTGAGGTGAGGAGCAGTGAGATGAGAAGCAGTGAGATGAGGAGCAGTGAGGTGAGAAGCAGTGAGATGAGAAGCAGTGAGATGAGGAGCAGTGAGGTGAGGAGCAGTGAGGTGAGGAGCAGTGAGATGAGGAGCAGTGAGATGAGGAGCAGTGAGGTGAGGAGCAGTGAGATGAGGAGCAGTGAGGTGAGGAGCAGTGAGATGAGGAGCAGTGAGGTGAGGAGCAGTGAGGTGAGGAGCAGTGAGATGAGGAGCAGTGAGGTGAGGAGAAGTGAGATGAGGAGCAGTGAGGTGAGGAAAAGTGAGATGAGCAGCGAGGTGAGGAGCAGCGAGATGAGAAGCGAGTGAGGTGAGGAGCAGTGAGATGAGGAGCAGTGAGGTGAGGAGCAGTGAGATGAGGAGCAGTGAGGTGAGGAGGAATGAGATGAGGAGCAGTGAGATGAGGAGCAGTGAGGTGAGGAGCAGTGAGGTGAGGAGCAGTGAGATGAGGAGCACTGAGGTGAGGAGCACTGAGGTGAGGAGCAGTGAGATGAGGAGCAGTGAGGTGAGGAGCAGTGAGGTGAGAAGTAAGTGAGGTGAGGAGCAGTGAGATGAGGAGCAGTGAGGTGAGGAGCAGTGAGGTGAGGAGCAGTGAGATGAGGAGCAGTGAGGTGAGGAGCAGTGAGGTGAGGAGAAGTGAAATGAGGAGCACTGAGGTGAGGAGCAGTGAGGTGAGGAGCAGTGAGATGAGGAGCAGTGAGGTGAGGAGCAGTGAGTTGAGGAGCAGTGACGTGAAGAGCAGTGAGATGAGGAGCAGTGAGATGAGAAGCAGTGAGATGAGGAGCAGTGAGGTGAGGAGCAGTGAGGTGAGAAGCGAGTGAGGTGAGGAGCAGTGAGATGAGGAGCAGTGAGGTGAGGAGCAGTGAGATGAGGAGCAGTGAGGTGAGGAGGAATGAGATGAGGAGCAGTGAGATGAGGAGCAGTGAGGTGAGAAGCAGTGAGATGAGGAGAAGTGAAATGAGGAGCACTGAGGTGAGGAGCAGTGAGATGAGGAGCAGTGAGGTGAGGAGAAGTGAGATGAGGAGCAGTGAGGTGAGAAGCGAGTGAGGTGAGGAGCAGTGAGGTGAGGAACAGTGAGGTGAGGAGAAGTGAGATGAGAAGTAAAATGAGGAGCAGTGAGGTGAGGAGCGGTGAGATGAGAAGCGAGTGAGGTGTTGAGCAGTGAGATGAGGAGCAGTGAGGTGAGAAGCGAGTGAGGTGAGGAGCAGTGAGGTGAGGAGCAGTGAGATGAGGAGCAGTGAGTTGAGGAGCAGTGACGTGAAGAGCAGTGAGATGAGGAGAAGTAGTGAGGTGAGGAGCAGTGAGATGAGGAGCAGTGAGGTGAGGAGCAGTGAGGTGAGAAGTGAGATGAGGAGCAGTGTGGTGAGGAGCAGTGAGATGAGGAGCAGTGAAGTGAGGAGCAGTGAGATGAGGAGCAGTGAGATGAGGAGCAATGAGGTGAGGAGCACTGAGGTGAGAAGTGAGGTGAGAAGTGAGATGAGCAGTGAGATGAGGAGAAGTGAGATGAGGAGCAGTGAGATGAGGAGCAGTGAGGAGCAGTGAGGTGAGGAGCAGTGAGTTGAGGAGAAGTGAGTTGAGGAGCAGCGAGATGAGGAGCAGTGAGATGAGGAGCAATGAGATGAGGAGCAGTGAGGTGAGGATCAGTGAGATGAGGAGCACTGAGGTGAGGAGAAGTGAGGTGAGAAGTGAGATGAGGAGCAGTGACGTGAAGAGCAGTGAGATGAGGAGCAGCAAGATGAGGAACAGCGAGGTGAGGAGCAGTGAGATGAGGAGCAGTGAGGTGAAGAGCAGCGAGATGAGGAGCAGTGAGATGAGGAGCAGTGGGGTTAAGAGTAGTGAGATGAGGTGAGATGCAGTGAGATGAGGAATGCGCTGAGAAGCAGTGAGGTGAGGAATGCGCTGAGATGCAGTGAGATGAGGAATGCGCTGAGAAGCAGTGAGGTGAGGAATGCGCTGAGATGTAGTGAGATAAGGAATGCACGGAGATGCAGTGAGGTGAGGAATGCGCTGAGATGCAGTGAGATTAGATGCAGTGAGATGAGATGCAGAGGTGAGGAATGCGCTGAGCTGCAGTGAGATGAGGAATGTGCTGAGCTAAAGTGAGATTAGATGCAGTGAGATAAGCTGCAGTGAGGTGAAAAATGCGCTGAGATGCAGTGAGATGAGGAATGCGCTGAGCTGCAGTGAGATTAGATGCAGTGAGATGAGCTGCAGTGAGGTGAGGAATGCGCTGAGATGCAGTGAGATGAGGAATGCGCTGAGCTGCAGTGAGATTAGATGCAATGAGATGAGCTGCTGTGAGATGAAAAATGCGCTGTGATGCAGTGAGATGAGGAATGTGCTGAGCTACAGTGAGGTGAGGAATCCGCTGAGATGCAGTGAGATTAGATGCCGTTAGATGAGCTGCAGTGAGATGAGGAATGCGCTGAGCTGCAGTGAGATTAGATGCAGTGAGATGAGTGGCAGTGAGGTTAGGAATGGGCTGAGATGCAGTGAGATTAGATGCCGTTAGATGAGCTACAGTGAGGTGAGGAATGGGCTGAGCTGCAGTGAGATTAGATGCAGTGAGATGAGTGGCAGTGAGGTGAGGTGAGGAATGTGCTGAGATGCAGTGAGATTAGATGCCGTTAGATGAGCTACAGTGAGGTGAGGAATGGGCTGAGATGCAGTGAGATTAGATGCTGTGAGGTGAGGAATGGGCTGAGCTGCAGTGAGATTAGATGCAGTGAGATGAGGAATGCGCTGAGCTGCAGTGAGATTAGATGCAGTGAGATGAGCTGCAGTGAGGTGAGGAATGCGCTGAGCTGCAGTGAGATGAGTGGCAGTGAGGTGAGGAATGGGCTGAGATGCAGTGAGATGAGGAATGCGCTGAGCTGCAGTGAGATTTGATTCAGTGAGATGAGGAATGTGCTGAGCTGCAGTGAGGTGAGGAATGCGCTGAGATGCAGTGAGATGAGGAATGCGCTGAGCTGCAGTGAGGTGTGGAATGCGCTGAGATGCAGTGAGATGAGGAATGCGCTGAGATGCAGTGAGATGAGGAATGCGCTGAGCTGCAGTGAGGTGAGGAATGCGCTGAGATGCAGTGAGATGAGGAATGCGCTGAGCTGCAGTGAGATTAGATGCAGTGAGATGAGGAATGCGCTGAGCTGCAGTGAGATGAGTGGCAGTGAGGTGAGGAATGGGCTGAGATGCAGTGAGATGAGGAATGCGCTGAGCTGCAGTGAGATGAGGAATGCGCTGAGCTGCAGTGAGATTAGATGCAGTGAGATGAGTGGCAGTGAGGTGAGGAATGGGCTGAGATGCAGTGAGATGAGGAATGCGCTGAGCTGCAGTGAGATTAGATGCAGTGAGATGAGGAATGCGCTGAGCTGCAGTGAGGTGAGGAATGCGCTGAGATGCAGTGAGATGATGAATGTGCTGAGCTGCAGTGAGATTAGATGCAGTGAGATGAGATGCAGTGAGGTGAGGAATGGGCTGAGTGCAGTGAGATTGTATGCAGTGAGATGAGTGGCGTGAGGTGAGGAATGGGCTGAGCTGCAGTGAGATTAGATGTAGTGAGATGATATGCAGTGAGGTGAGGAATGGGCTGAGTGCAGTGAGATTGATGCAGTGAGTGAGGAATGCTGAGATGCAGTGAGATGAGGAATGCGCTGAGCTGCAGTGAGATTAGATGCAGTGAGATGAGGATGCGCTGAGCTGCAGTGAGGTGAGGAATGGGCTGAGTGCAGTGAGATAGATGCAGTGAGGCATGAGATGCAGTGAGATGAGGAATGCGCTGAGCTGCAGTGAGATTAGATGCAGTGAGATGAGTGGCAGTGAGATGAGGAATGGCTGAGCTGCAGTGAGATTAGATGCAGTGAGATGAGATGCAGTGAGGTGAGGAATGGGCTGAGCTGCAGTGAGATTAGATGCAGTGAGATGAGATGGCAGTGAGGTGAGGAATGGGCTGAGCTGCAGTGAGATTAGATGCAGTGAGATGAGTGGCAGTGAGGTGAGGAATGGGCTGAGATGCAGTGAGATTAGATGCAGTGAGATGAGTGGCAGTGAGGTGAGGAATGGGCTGAGCTGCAGTGAGATTAGATGCAGTGAGATGAGTGGCAGTGAGGTGAGGAATGGCTGAGATGCAGTGAGATGAGGAATGGGCTGAGATGCAGTGAGATGAGGAATGCGCTGAGCTGCAGTGAGATTAGATGCAGTGAGATGAGGAATGCGCTGAGCTGCAGTGAGGTGAGGAATGGGCTGAGCTGCAGTGAGATTAGATGCAGTGAGATGAGATGCAGTGAGGTGAGGAATGGGCTGAGCTGCAGTGAGATTAGATGCAGTGAGATGAGTGGCAGTGAGGTGAGGAATGGGCTGAGCTGCAGTGAGATTAGATGCAGTGAGGGGAATGAGTGGCAGTGAGGTGAGGAATGGCTGAGATGCAGGGAGGATGAGGAATGTGCTGAGCTGCAGTCAGATTAGATGCAGTGAGATGAGCTGCAGTGAGGTGAGGAATGCGCTGAGCTGCAGTGAGATGAGGAATGCGCTGAGCTGCAGTGAAGATGAGTTTGCAGTGAGATGAGGATGCGCTGAGCTGCAGTGAGATGAGCTGCTGATGAGATGAGGAATGCGCTGAGCTGCAGTGAGATTAGATGCAGTGAGATGAGTGCAGTGAGGTGAGGAATGGCTGAGCTGCAGTGAGATAGATGCGTGAGATGAGTGGCAGTGAGATGAGGAATGGCTGAGTGCAGTGAGATGAGTGCAGTGAGATGAATGGCAGTGAGGGAGGAATGGCTGAGCTGCAGGGATGAGGAAGGGCTGAGCTGCAGTGCAGATAGATGCAGATGAGATGAGCTGCAGTGAGGTGAGGAATGCGCTGAGCTGCAGTGAGATGAGGAATGATGCGCTGAGCTGCAGTGAGATGAGGAATGCGCTGAGCTGCAGTGAGATGAGGAATGCGCTGAGCTGCAGTGAGGTGAGGAATGCGCTGAGCTGCAGTGAGGTGAGGAATGCGCTGAGCTGCAGTGAGGTGAGGAATGCGCTGAGCTGCAGTGAGATGAGGAATGCGCTGAGCTGCAGTGAGATGAGCTGCAGTGAGGTGAGGAATGCGCTGAGATGCTTGCCCATCACAAGTGCCCCTGTGTATGAGCTCGTGCACACTGCACTCCTGTCAGTCCCTCTGCATCTGTCCGGTAATCAGTAAGCGCATATATACAACATTCCTGTATTGTCTTGTTCGTTTTGCAGCCTGGAACCAACAAGCTTGGGACTGACCTAATGGCCGATACTGATTCTGTAAGTCTTGCGTTGTCCCTGGATCGGCCAAGCAGAGATGGAGCATCATGTGGCCTTGGTATGGCACCTTACTCGCAACCCCAGGAGGAGCTCAGCAGGCGGGGGACTTTACAAGGGGCTTTATAAGAGGGAGACCTGCAGGGAGGACCCCGTTACCTTGGACTCTGGGACCTCTCTCGGCCTCCACCTTCCCTCCTCTGAGCTGGGAGTGTAAAAGGAGATGGGAGCGGAGCCGATGGCTTTACAGAGACCGTCGGGGCCCTAAACTCACCCGGCTCTTATTAACAAGCTCCAGGATCATTTTCCTTATTGCTCCAACCCCTAATTAGAAATATTACAAAAATAAAAGGCCAATAAAGTCTGCGGCGTGGACACAACATGTGCACAGAAAATGCTCAGAAACGGCTTTTATGATGTCTAGAGCGAACCGTGAATTCCAGGACGTCAACATGTCGGAAAGGAACAATTCCAGCTTCTTCTGGCAATTTACTGTGCAAATTAATCTGATCAATTACTTTCTGTTATCAGTCACTTGACGCTGAGTAGAGGCCGAATGTCGTGTTCTTCAATAAGAGGAAACCTAGAAGCCCTAATATATACCATATACCTTCACCAGACCTGACGTCATCTAACCCCCCGACATTACACCGTATGTGACTGATATCAGCCCCTCTTATAACGCTCCAGTACTGATATAACCTCCAGACATTACACCGTATGTGACTGATATCAGCCCCTTATAACGCTCCAGTACTGATATAACCTCCAGACATTACACCATATGTGACTGATATCAGCCCCTCTTATAAGCTCCAGTACTGATATAACCCCCAGACATTACACCTATGTGACTGATATCAGCCCCTCTTATAACGCTCCAGTACTGATATAACCTCCAGACATTACACCGTATGTGACTGATATCAGCCCCTTATAACGCTCCAGTACTGATATAACCTCCAGACATTACACCATATGTGACTGATGTCAGCCCCTCTTATAACGCTCCAGTACTGATATAACCCCAGACATTACACATATGTGACTGATATCAGCCCTCTTATAACGCTCCAGTACTGATATAACCCCAGACATTACACCATATGTGACTGATATCAGCCCCTTATAACGCTCCAGTACTGATATAACCTCCAGACATTACACCATATGTGACTGATATCAGCCCCTCTTATAACGTCCAGTACTGATATAACCTCCAGACATTACACCGTATGTGACTGATATCAGCCCCTTATAACGCTCCAGTACTGATATAACCTCCAGACATTACACCATATGTGACTGATGTCAGCCCCTCTTATAACGCTCCAGTACTGATATAACCCCAGACATTACACCATATGTGACTGATATCAGCCCCTCTTATAACTCAGTCTCCAGATTACTGTTTTAAATATATAACCCCAGACATTACACCATATGTGACTGATATCAGCCCCTCTTATAACGCTCCAGTACTGATATAACCCCAGACATTACACCATATGTGACTGATATCAGCCCCTCTTATAACGCTCCAGTACTGATATAACCTCCAGACATTACACCATATGTGACTGATATCAGCCCCTCTTATAACGCTCCAGTACTGATATAACCTCCAGACATTACACCATATGTGACTGATATCAGCCCCTCTTATAACGCTCCAGTACTGATATAACCTCCAACATTACACCATATGTGACTGATATCAGCCCCTCTTATAACGCTCCAGTACTGATATAACCTCCAGACATTAACCATATGTGACTGATATCAGCCCCTTATAACGCTCCAGTACTGATATAACCCCAGACATTACACCATATGTGACTGATATCAGCCCCTCTTATAACGCTCCAGTACTGATATAACCCCAGACATTACACATATGTGACTGATATCAGCCCCTCTTATAACGCTCCAGTACTGATATAACCTCCAGACATTACACCATATGTGACTGATATCAGCCCCTCTTATAACGCTCCAGTACTGATATAACCTCCAGACATTACACCATATGTGACTGATATCAGCCCCTCTTATAACGCTCCAGTACTGATATAACCCCAGACATTACACCATATGTGACTGATATCAGCCCTCTTATAACGCTCCAGTACTGATATAACCTCCAGACATTACACCATATGTGACTGATATCAGCCCCTTTATAACGCTCCAGTACTGATATAACCTCCAGACATTACACCATATGTGACTGATATCAGCCCCTTATAACGCTCCAGTACTGATATAACCTCCAGACATTACACCATATGTGACTGATATCAGCCCCTCTTATAACGCTCCAGTTTAACCCACTGACGATAGCAAGAGTACTGATATAACCCCAGACATTACACCATATGTGACTGATATCAGCCCCTCTTATAACGCTCCAGTACTGATATAACCTCCAGACATTACACCATATGTGACTGATATCAGCCCCTTATAACGCTCCAGTACTGATATAACCCCCAGACATTACACCTATGTGACTGATATCAGCCCTCTTATAACGCTCCAGTACTGATATAACCTCCAGACATTACACCATATGTGACTGATATCAGCCCCTTATAACGCTCCAGTACTGATATAACCCCCAGACATTACACCTATGTGACTGATATCAGTCCCTTATAACGCTCCAGTACTGATATAACCTCCAGATTACTTGTGACTGATATCAGCCCTTATAACGCTCCAGTACTGATATAACCCCCAGACATTACACATATGTGACTGATATCAGCCCCTCTTATAACGCTCCAGTCTGATATAACCTCCAGACATTACATCATATGTGACTGATATCAGCCCCTCTTATAACGCTCCAGTACTGATATAACCTCCAGACATTACATCATATGTGACTGATATCAGCCCCTCTTATAACGCTCCAGTACTGATATAACCCCAGACATTACATCATATGTGACTGATATCAGCCCCTCTTATAACGCTCCAGTACTGATATAACCTCCAGACATTACACCATATGTGCTGATATCAGCCCTCTTATAACGCTCCAGTACTGATATAACCTCCAGACATTACATCAATGTGACTGATATCAGCCCCTTATAACGCTCCAGTACTGATATAACCCCAGACATTACACCATATGTGACTGATATCAGCCCCTTATAACGCTCCAGTACTGATATAACCCCAGACATTACACCATATGTGACTGATATCAGCCCCTTATAACGCTCCAGTACTGATATAACCTCCAGACATTACACCATATGTGACTGATATCAGCCCCTCTTATAACGCTCCAGTACTGATATAACCTCAGACATTACACCATATGTGACTGATATCAGCCCTCTTATAACGCTCCAGTACTGATATAACCTCCAGACATTACACCATATGTGACTGATATCAGCCCCTCTTATAACGCTCCAGTACTGATATAACCTCCAGACATTACACCATATGTGACTGATATCAGCCCCTCTTATAACGCTCCAGTACAGATATAACCTCCAGACATTACACCACATGTGACTGATATCAGCCCCTCTTATAATGCTCCAGTACTGATATAACCTCCAGACATTACACCATATGTGACTGATATCAGCCCCTCTTATAACGCTCCAGTACTGATATAACCTCCAGACATTACATCATATGTGACTGATATCAGCCCCTCTTATAACGCTCCAGTACAGATATAACCTCCAGACATTACCCCATATGTGACTGATATCAGCCCTCTTATAACGCTCCAGTACTGATATAACCTCAAGACATTACATCATATGTGACTGATATCAGCCCCTCTTATAACGCTCCAGTACTGATATAACCTCCAGACATTACACCATATGTGACTGATATCAGCCCCTCTTATAACGCTCCAGACTGATATAACCTCCAGACATTACACATATGTGACTGATATCACCCCTCTTATAACGCTCCAGTACTGATATAACCCCCAGACATTACACCATATGTGACTGATATCAGCCCTCTTATAACGCTCCAGTACTGATATAACCCCCAGACATTACACCATATGTGACTGATATCATCCCCTCTTATAACGCTCCAGTACTGATATAACCCCCAGACATTACACCATATGTGACTGATATCAGCCCCTCTTATAACGCTCCAGTACTGATATAACCTCCAGACATTACACCATATGTGACTGATATCAGCCCCTCTTATAACGCTCCAGTACTGATATAACCTCCAGACATTACACCATATGTGACTGATATCAGCCCCTCTTATAACGCTCCAGTACTGATATAACCTCCAGACATTACACCATATGTGACTGATATCAGCCCCTCTTATAACGCTCCAGTACTGATATAACCCCAGACATTACACCATATGTGACTGATATCAGCCCCTCTTATAACGCTCCAGTACTGATATAACCCCAGACATTACACCATATGTGACTGATATCAGCCCCTCTTATAACGCTCCAGTACTGATATAACCCCCAGACATTACACCATATGTGACTGATATCAGCCCCTCTTATAACGCTCCAGTACTGATATAACCCCAGACATTACACCATATGTGACTGATATCAGCCCCTCTTATAACGCTCCAGTACTGATATAACCCCAGACATTACACCATATGTGACTGATATCAGCCCCTCTTATAACGCTCCAGTACTGATATAACCTCCAGACATTACACCATATGTGACTGATATCCTCATACCTCCAGTACTTATAACTCAGACTACATCAGCCATCCTCCAGTACTGATATAACCTCCAGACATTACATCATATGTGACTGATATCAGCCCCTCTTATAACGCTCCAGTACTGATATAACCTCCAGACATTACACCATATGTGACTGATATCAGCCCCTCTTATAACACTCCAGTACTGATATAACCTCCAGACATTACACATATGTGACTGATATCAGCCCCTCTTATAACGCTCCAGTACTGATATAACCTCCAGACATTACATCATATGTGACTGATATCAGCCCCTCTTATAACACTCCAGTCTGATATAACCTCCAGACATTACACCATATGTGACTGATATCAGCCCCTCTTATAACGCTCTAGTACTGATATAACCTCCAGACATTACATCATATGTGACTGATATCAGCCCCTCTTATAACGCTCTAGTACTGATATAACTCCAGACATTACACCAGATTTTTACTGATTCTTTAATGTCCGCTGTATTTAATCGCTTCTTTTCATGTGACTTTGGTGTTATTATTGGACACTATATTGGATGATTATATACCTCGTGTAGCGACTGATTCCATCTTTGAAGTGCTCCCGCTGAGATCATTGTGTGGTAGCCATCCTGCCAGCCACACTCCTAATTTTCCCAGCATGAAATGAAGGATCTGACTCTCAATTCTAGACAAAAATAGCAGCAAAGAACAGCCATGTACGAGCTGTTACTTAATTACAAAAATTTATACATGCACCTCTGACCCTTATTTATGCATTACAGAATGAATGTCCATAAATAGCAGAGCTGCACTCACTATTCTGCTGGAGCAGTCACTGTGTACATACATTACTGATCCTGAGTTACCTCCTGTATTATACTCCAGAGCTGCACTCACTATTCTGCTGGTGCAGTCACTGTGTACATACATTACTGATCCTGAGTTACCTCCTGTATTATACTCCAGAGCTGCACTCACTATTCTGCTGGTGCAGTCACTGTGTACATACATTACTGATCCTGAGTTACCTCCTGTATTATACTCCAGAGCTGCACTCACTATTCTGCTGGTGCAGTCACTGTGTACATACATTACATTACTGATCATGAGTTACATCCTGTATTATACTCCAGAGCTGCACTCACTATTCTGCTGGTGCAGTCACTGTGTTACATACATTACTGATCCTGAGTTACCTTCTGTATTATACTCCAGAGCTGCACTCACTATTCTGCTGGTGCAGTCACTGTGTCATACATACATTACTGATCCTGAGTTACATCCTGTATTATACCCAGAGCTGCACTCACTATTCTGCTGGTGCAGTCACTGTGTACTACATTACATTACTGATCCTGAGTTACATCCTGTATTATACTCCAGAGCTGCACTCACTATTCTGCTGCTGCAGTCACTGTGTACATACATTACATTACTGATCCTGAGTTACTCTGTATTATACCCAGAGCTGCACTCACTATTCTGCTGGTGCAGTCACTGTGTTACATTACATTACTGATCCTGAGTTACATCCTGTATTATACCTCCAGAGCTGCACTCACTATTCTGCTGGTGCAGTCACTGTGTACATACATTACTGATCCTGAGTTACCATCCTGTATTAACTCCAGAGCTGCACTCACTATTCTGCTGGTGCAGTCACTGTTGATACATACATTACTGATCCTGAGTTACTCCTGTATTATACCCAGAGCTGCACTCACTATTCTGCTGCTGCAGTCACTGTGTACATACATTCATTACTGATCCTGAGTTACATCCTGTATTACACTCCAGAGCTGCACTCACTATTCTGCTGCTGCAGTCACTGTGTACATACATTACATTACTGATCCTGAGTTACATCCTGTATTATACCCCAGAGCTGCACTCACTATTCTGCTGGGCAGTCACTGTGTACATACATTATTACTGATCCTGAGTTACATCCTGTATTATACTCCAGAGCTGCACTCACTATTCTGCTGTGCAGTCACTGTGTACATACATTACATTACTGATCCTGAGTTACATCCTGTATTATACTCCAGAGCTGCACTCACTATTCTGCTGCTGCAGTCACTGTGTACATACATTACATTACTGATCCTGAGTTACATCCTGTATTATACCCCAGAGCTGCACTCACTATTCTGCTGGTGCAGTCACTGTGTACATACATTACATTACTGATCCTGAGTTACATCCTGTATTATACTCCAGAGCTGCGCTCACTATTCTGCTGGTGCAGTCACTGTGTACATATTATTACTGATCCTGAGTTACATCCTGTATTATACTCCAGAGCTGCACTCACTATTCTGCTGCTGCAGTCACTGTGTACATACATTATTAGATCCTGAGTTACATGCTGTATTATACCCAGAGCTGCACTCACTATTCTGCTGGTGCAGTCACTGTGTACATACATTACATTACTGATCCTGAGTTACATCCTGTATTATACTCCAGAGCTGCACTCACTATTCTGCAGGTGCAGTCACTGTGTACATACATTACATTACTGATCCTGAGTTACATCCTGTATTATACTCCAGAGCTGCACTCACTATTCTGCTGTGCAGTCACTGTGTACATACATTACTGATCCTGAGTTACATGCTGTATTATACTCCAGAGCTGCACTCACTATTCTGCTGGTGCAGTCACTGTGTCATACATACATTACTGATCCTGAGTTACATCCTGTATTATACTCCAGAGCTGCACTCACTATTCTGCAGGTGCAGTCACTGTGTACATACATTACATTACTGATCCTGAGTTACATCCTGTATTATACTCCAGAGCTGCACTCACTATTCTGCTGGTGCAGTCACTGTGTACATACATTACTGATCCTGAGTTACTCCTGTATTATACTCCAGAGCTGACACTCACTATTCTGCTGTGCAGTCACGGTGTACATACATTACTGATCCGGAGTTACATCCTGTATTATACTCCAGAGCTGCACTCACTATTCTGCTGGTGCAGTCACTGTGTACATACATTACATTACTGATCCTGAGTTACATCCTGTATTATACTCCAGAGCTGCACTCACTATTCTGCTGGTGCAGTCACTGTGTACATACATTACTGATCCTGAGTTACCTCCTGTATTATACTCCAGAGCTGAACTCACTATTCTGCTGCTGCAGTCACTGTGTACATACATTACATTACTGATCCGGAGTTACATCCTGTATTATACTCCAGAGCTGCACTCACTATTCTGCTGGTGCAGTCACTGTGTACATACATTACATTACTGATCCTGAGTTACATCCTGTATTATACCCAGAGCTGCACTCACTATTCTGCAGGTTTTAGAGCTGGAGCGCCTCTGCGTCTCCACAGAACTTCGTGACTCCCATAGCTGAGCAGTGACTTGCGCCGCACTCATGTATCAGTAACAAGCTACATAACATTTTTTAAACATGATTTTGGCCCTTGATCTCACTGGTTTATTTTCTGGAATCCGTCACTTGTGAGAAGCCGCGGGAGATTCCATGTTTGGTTCCATGTTTGGTTATTACTAGAGATGAGTGAATCTGTCCGGATTTTGTTCATGGGTCGGATTTTGACATATAAGAACACTACTCGTGCTGAATGTACGTTTAATGATCGGTAATTTCTACTCCCATTGACTCTAATGACGTTCGGCTGTGTTCAACGATTATTACAAAACCAAAACTCGAGTTCGATCGTATTCGAAAACCGAATCCAAACAAATTAGCTGATCTCGAGTTATTACCTTCAGAGCTGCACTTCTTGCACATGTCCCTGCAGGTTGCACGTGTGACGGCGACTCCTGACCTCCCGCGTTCCTCTACGTACTCATTGGGATATGAGACCTGGTGCAGACATGAGACTCGGGGCGACTTTATACCCCTGACTAATAGATATATTAGGGTCATTTTCATTGAGATCACAAAATACACGATCTATAAATTCACCGTATCATTGAGTTTGGTTTCTCTGCAGCTGTTTGGAGAGTGAATGAGACTCAGGAAGATTTGGGCGCAATAGTCAAACACCTTCATTTTACACATTATTTTGGCTTCTGGGTAGAATAAGCAGACTGGAGCTGTTCTATGTGTGGGAACTGAAAGTCCCAGCATGCCCACTCTGCCCCAATGTTTCTGCTCCTTGTAGTGGCAGGATGTGAAGGGCCAGCAGTTCGCAGATACCTGGTCTCTGAATGAGACATCTGTCACTTTGATGTTCATCCCTTCACCTTGTTTTATGCTGAACTCAGATCAGGAGGAGATGAAAGTAAACGGCTGTAAGTGGATTAACGGAAGAGTCAAACAATCTTCAGAAGCGGCAGGAACATCTAATTACAGCATTCACAAGCTCCACGCAGATCTCTGCCTCCTCCTCGGCTCTCCCCGGGATTCTGCCTCATTCACAATACATTTATGCCTTTTTTATTAATTACGTACACAGCTGTTTGGGGGATTGAAGAGATGGCGCTGGGGGGATTGTTTACACTGGACTTAACTGCATCCAAGGAGCCTCTCCAAGCTCCGCAAGAGATCGGCTACCAGCAGAGTAATCAGCAGCACTGGATCCTGACACCAAATCAGCAGCACTGGATCCTGACACCAAATCAGCAGCACTGGATCCTGGATCCTGACACCAAATCAGCAGCACTGGATCCTGACACCAAATCAGCAGCACTAGATCCTGGATCCTGACACCAAATCAGCAGCACTGGATCCTGGCACCAAATCAGCAGCACTGGATCCTGGATCCTGACACCAAATCAGCAGCACTGGATCCTGGCACCAATCAGCAGCACTGGATCCTGGCACCAAATCAGCAGCACTGGATCCTGACACCAAATCAGCAGCACTGGATCCTGGCACCAAATCAGCAGCAATAGATCCTGGATCCTGACACCAAATCAGCAGCACTGGATCCTGGCACCAAATCAGCAGCACTGGATCCTGGCACCAGGCTGGACTCAGACCTGAGATCACTACGTGCTGGCTAAATCATATGCATAGTAATCAGCAGCACTGGATTCTGGAACCTGACACCAAATCAGCAGCACTGGATCTTGGATCCTGACACCAAATCAGCAGCACTGGATCCTGGATCCTGACACCAAATCAGCAGCACTGGATCCTGGCACCAGGCTGGACTCAGACCTGAGATCATTGCATGTTGGCTAGATCGCATGCACTGATGTCTTCTATCGATAGTCATCACGTCAGCTGGTCTCACACATATGATGTCAGTTAAACCCAACTATTCCAGCAATAGCAGTCGCCTATCTAGTGCTATTAAGATCCTCCCGACCAATGGCCGCTGCCAGCTTAGAGAAGGACGGGGCAGTTGCATTTTGCTCTCTGGGGAGCTAGGCTTCCGGCTGAGGATTTTGGCTACGGCATTTCCAGGTGAATCAATCGCTCCTGTGTGCAGGAGATGTGGAAACAATTACCGCTTACTTTAGGCTAGCCATATTTAATGTGTACTATGCACCTGGCACACTTCCGTAACGTGTCCCGTTCAGCGCTTCGGCCGCCTCTCCATCTATAGCTGCTGATGGTGAGAAGAGTCTGTCGTATCTTTATAAGCGATTATTCACTAGTGCAAATAAGTTCAAACCATGCGCTTGGTAAGAAAGCGTGAAGAAAAGTGCAGCAGTGCCCGGTGTCATCAGCGTGAACCTTCATCCCATTACATAGCCACAGACTTTTCTTCTTCCTTTCAATATTTCTGGAACTTCTAAACATTTGTACTTAGAACTAAGCAGCCACCGATTATCACAACGTATCAGATTGAAGTCACCGGGTCCTTTGCTACTGACACCTGTAATTCCCTCCTTCAGTTCCTGCTTCGCTATATAGTGACAGAAATGAAACTTCGGTTGTTTTCCTTTCTGGAGTTTTTCTCCCAAAGAGCTAACACTCCACTCCATAGAGCAAAGCTGATCTGTGTCTGATCCGGAGAGGAGGGGGCCGTGTAAAATCTATGTGAGGAGAAGGAGGCCGGAGGGAGTGAGACTAGAAGCGCTTCTGTCTCTCATTGTCCACGCTCAACCACTAATTTGCTGATCGCATTCTCCTGCAGGAGAGAGAACGTTACGCCGGCTTAAGAGACAAATCAGATACAAAATAAAGAAGGCACAGAGCAGGGCAGTAAACCAATTAACACAACATTTTGTGCCACGACTGCTCCTTTTGAAGGCAGGACAGGGAGGGGGCGGTGGGATCTGATGGCTTGTACCGTAACCTGCTGCCTAATAACCATAAAGTTTCCATTATTTACGGTACAAGATATTAAATAAATAATGGAAAAAAAAGCACCGGGGAGGAAATACGGCCGAAGAGGATGGTGACAAACTGCTGCTGGCACCGTCACAGCCGTAATATTCCCAACAGACTGCAATTCACCAAAAGAGCAAGAAACAGATGAAATTATTTCCATTGTTTAATACTTTTATATAAAAGTTCCTGAAGCAGATGGAGAATCGGCCCTGAAAGGATCGATTCCTCAGAGAGGGCACTGAGGGTACGGACTGGCACTGGGCAGCCACCGACGGCAACTTAGTGCTGAACTCCCATCTGATCGCAGGACTCCATGACTACAGGCCGGTCACATAAGCCAACCGCTAATTATTTGGGCGACTTGGTTCTTGGTGGACACATAAACACCATGGTTACCGGAAGCACATCGCCCCATGTAAACAGGTGATATCATATCAGAGATCACTCTGCCCCATCATTGTCTGTCGGCCTGGTAATTCATTCCCAGATGACTTGCACATAGGTGACCGTCGCGGCGCCATCGCTAGCCTGACAGCGGACGGTGTAACTGGGCCACCAGCATTATGTCATGGCATTATAAAGAGTTTGGTACCAGAATGGTTTGTCTGCCCTGACTGCCAATTCAGTACAGGGATGGGGTGCAGACAGCTGGATATTTGGGGTGTGCAGTCCTTGGGGTTCACAGTTACAGAGTGCGACCACTTGGGTACATGAGTCTTGGTGTCTCCCTGTTCTTCTGGTCTGGACTGAAGCCTCGTCCACATACTTGTGCCAATACTAACTAACGCGTTGGAACAGGACATGCATTCGTTTTGACTTCATCTTGTGAAGTTCTTTGAGTTAAGGGGTTAAGTTGAGCGTCCTCCCTCTCCCTTTTCTTCTTCCTCTTGATGCAGATTCATTCCCAACAAAAGCCTTTAAAATCCAATTGTGATTCTAAAAGTCCCCCCCAACTTGGGGCAGCTCCTGGAGCTACCTCATCCATTCTCATCCTCCCTCATCAACCCCCTCTGAATTTCAGGGTGAAAAAAAGAAGCCACATAATGGTCGCCCCCAGCCTCCTCCTCGCCATTCAGATTATTGAGCAGCAGCACTCTTTTTGTGGGGAAGCTGGCCTTATCCAGCCTTTTGTGAGGTCTTTGCTCCATGTTCTAAAGGTCACACCAAAGAGGTCTCTAACACACCACCCACAGTCAATGCACTGCTGCCCTCTCTTCCTGTGAGATTAGAGGCCACAGAGACTCCGCCGTACGGGCAAAAGGGGCGCAAGAAATTCCTCTTTTACAATAAAGAGTCTGAATAAGTAAGACAGAGGATTAGGACGCCGATAAATGCACTAACTCACTTCCATGCCGACTTACTCAACCCGGCGGTATCCTCACCCATTATGGTTCTTTGATGCTGGGGCAGAAACTTAGGATAAAGTGACTTAATACCTCAGTGAACACTCTACAAGGGTCGGGGTCACCAAGAATTTCAAGAGACACAGTTAAATGTTCCCCTTTGTCTTTATATGCGCAGTCGTCCGGCTCTGATCTTTGCACTTGAACTAAACCAAAAAATCCACGACTGCAAACAGATCACAAGGAAAATAGTAGATCCCGTCGCAGCTTCCATTGCCCATCGTCAGTTTGGAGCTTTCTGCTATTTTGTTTTTATGTTCTCGCTTGTTTGCATGAAGCCGTCACTGCTTTCTACAGGTGCAGGAACACATGGATGAGGCATAAGGAACTTTGTACCTCGAGCCTCAGAAACTTGGCAAGAACATGATAAAATGACATTCTTATGGTTCAAGTCGGCCATTAATAACCAGCATGTAAAACACATACAAGAAGCAATATTTATGTATCCAGCGCTTTCAGCCAAGTCTTTGATCATCTAGAAATTTTTAGGCCATAAGAAAATATTCCCGTAATTTGAATATATATTTAAATGTGTTTAGATTAGAAGCTTTAAAGATGGGACTTGGGGGATCGTACGGAACCCACTGGTGACAGCGAGTGCAACTCATTTGGGTGGATTCTTCTTTATTATTAAACAAAACAAAAAATAATAACAAAAATAATGAAAAATTATGTAAAAAAGACAAAACATGCAGAAACCTCATCATTTCATAGTTTCATAGTTTGTATTTTTCTTGTAACAATTGCACAATTTCACTTCTCTTTATCACAGACATTTCTTGAAGTTTCACCTTTTTCATATCAAAAAATATTTCCAAAAAGTGAAGTTTTGGAATCTTAAGCTCTAAACAGTAGCAGTGTGATAAATCCAGCGCCACGCACTGGACGCGGGCCCCGGAGGACACATGGCTCTTGGCTGGGCCCTAGTCTTCTCAGAGGTGAGAGGGAAGGTTTGTGAGTGCTGGAAGCGGCTCTCTGCCCTTTTGTCCTTGGTGAATGCCGGGCTAATTACTGTGGTCACACTGCATGTTATCTCCTATCTCCCAACAAGAAAAAGGCCGGCCCTGGCGAGCACACACTGAGAGGGGCCCGGACACACGGAGGAGGGTGGGCTGTGAGAAGCAGAACCCACCCTGAAACAAGATATCATTTTTCTTGTAGCTGAAAAAAGAGACATCAACAAAAAAAAAATCTGAAAGAGGCGAAAAAGTGTGAAACAATGGTGGATGGACACAGGCGCTGGTGGCGGCCCCTCTATCAGGCTGCGCAGGGGCCATACATTCTGCTCCATGGCAGCTCTTACTTATCGCAGACTTGTCGCTAATGAGGTATAATAAGGGGAACATTTTGTAACGACACGGTTCCTCTATTTTATCCGACAGGCAGCTGTGTGATGCCGGTGGCGAGCTGGATGAATCGTATCTCGCTGGCTGCACATGCGGTAATTACGCTGCTTCCTAAATAAAACAAGCCCTAAACCTGTCACTCACATTACAAACAAACGGCGGCAAATCTCAGCGCCGAGACCCCGATCATCGCACCTAATTCATCACAAGACAAATGAGGGGGTGAAATTAGGACTCACAACGGGGGAAGGAGAGCGGGCAAATAGGGCAGCACTGAAAAAGCATCTCACCAGAGGAAAAGCACAAAAACACAAAGGTGAGATACAATGTATCATTCTAAGGAAAGGAAACAAACAGGCTGAAGGGATTCCCAAATATAGTGTAATGTCTGGAGGTTATATCAGTACTGGAGCGTTATAAGAGGGGCTGATTTCAGTCACATATGATGTAATGTCTGGAGGTTATATCAGTGCTGGAGCATTATAAGAGGGGCTGATTTCAGTCACATATGATGTAATGTCTGGAGGTTATATCAGTACTGGAGCGTTTAAGAGGGGCTGATATCAGTCACATATGTGTAATGTCTGGAGGTTATATCAGTACTGGAGCTTATAAGAGGGGCTGATATCAGTCACTATGATGTAATGTCTGGAGGTTATATCAGTCTGGAGCATTATAAGAGGGGCTGATTCAGTCACATATGGTGTAATGTCTGGAGGTTATATCAGTACTGGAGCATTATAAGAGGGGCTGATATCAGTCACATTATGTGTAATGTCTGGAGGTTATATCAGTACTGGAGCATTATAAGAGGGGCTGATATCAGTCACATATGTGTATGTCTGGAGGTTATATCAGTACTGGAGCGTTATAAGAGGGGCTGATATCAGTCACATATGATGTAATGTCTGGATGGTTATATCAGTCTGGAGCTTATAAGAGGGCTGATTCAGTCACATATGGTGTAATGTCTGGAGGTTATATCAGTCTGGAGCATTATAAGAGGGGCTGATTCAGTCACATATAGTGTAATGTCTGGAGGTTATATCAGTCTGGAGCTTATAGAGGGGCTGATTCAGTCACATATAGTGTAATGTCTGGGGTTATATCAGTACTGGAGCGTTATAAGAGGGGCTGATATCAGTCACATATGGTGTAATGTCTGGAGGTTATTCAGTACTGGAGCTTATAAGAGGGCTGATTTCAGTCACATATGTGTAATGTCTGGAGGTTATATCAGTACTGGAGTTATAAGAGGGGCTGATATCAGTCACATATGTGTAATGTCTGGAGGTTATATCAGTACTGGAGCGTTATAAGAGGGGCTGATTCAGTCACATATGTGTAATGTCTGGATGGTTATATCAGTGCTGGAGCTTATAAGAGGGGCTGATTTCAGTCACATATGGTGTATGTCTGGAGGTTATATCAGTGCTGGAGCATTATAAGAGGGGCTGATTTCAGTCACATATGTGTAATGTCTGGAGGTTATATCAGTACTGGAGCATTATAAGAGGGGCTGATATCAGTCACATATGGTAATGTCTGGAGGTTATATCAGTACTGGAGCATTATAAGAGGGGCTGATTCAGTCACATATGTGTAATGTCTGGAGGTTATATCAGTACTGGAGCATTATAAGAGGGGCTGATATCAGTCACATATAGTGTAATGTCTGGAGGTTATATCAGTACTGGAGCATTATAAGAGGGGCTGATATCAGTCCATATAGTGTAATGTCTGGAGGTTATATCAGTACTGGAGCGTTATAAGAGGGGCTGATTTCAGTCACATATGTGTAATGTCTGGAGGTTATATCAGTCTGGAGCATTATAAGAGGGGCTGATTCAGTCACATATGTGTAATGTCTGGAGGTTATATCAGTGCTGGAGCATTATAAGAGGGGCTGATTCAGTCACATATAGTGTAATGTCTGGAGGTTATATCAGTACTGGAGCATTATAAGAGGGGCTGATATCAGTCACATATGAGTGTAATGTCTGGAGGTTATATCAGTACTGGAGCATTATAAGAGGGGCTGATTTCAGTCACATATGTGTAATGTCTGGAGGTTATATCAGTGCTGGAGCATTATAAGAGGGGCTGATATCAGTCACATATAGTGTAATGTCTGGAGGTTATATCAGTCTGGAGCATTATAAGAGGGGCTGATTCAGTCACATATAGTGTAATGTCTGGAGGTTATATCAGTACTGGAGCATTATAAGAGGGGCTGATTTCAGTCACATATGTGTAATGTCTGGAGGTTATATCAGTACTGGAGCTTATAAGAGGGCTGATTTCAGTCACATATGAGTGTAATGTCTGGAGGTTATATCAGTACTGGAGCTTATAAGAGGGGCTGATATCAGTCACATATGTGTAATGTCTGGAGGTTATATCAGTACTGGAGCGTTATAAGAGGGGCTGATTTCAGTCACATATGATGTAATGTCTGGAGGTTATATCAGTACTGGAGCATTATAAGAGGGCTGATTTCAGTCACATATGTGTAATGTCTGGAGGTTATATCAGTGCTGGAGCATTATAAGAGGGGCTGATATCAGTCACATATAGTGTAATGTCTGGAGGTTATATCAGTACTGGAGCATTATAAGAGGGGCTGATATCAGTCACATATAGATGTTTAATGTCTGGAGGTTATATCAGTACTGGAGCTTATAAGAGGGGCTGATTTCAGTCACATATGGTGTAATGTCTGGAGGTTATATCAGTACTGGAGCGTTATAAGAGGGGCTGATATCAGTCACATATGTGTAATGTCTGGAGGTTATATCAGTACTGGAGCATTATAAGAGGGGCTGATATCAGTCACATATGTGTAATGTCTGGAGGTTATATCAGTACTGGAGCGTTATAAGAGGGGCTGATATCAGTCACATATGATGTAATGTCTGGCGGTTATATCAGTACTGGAGCTTATAAGAGGGGCTGATATCAGTCACATATGTGTAATGTCTGGAGGTTATATCAGTCTGGAGCATTATAAGAGGGGCTGATTCAGTCACATATAGTGTAATGTCTGGAGGTTATATCAGTGCTGGAGCATTATAAGAGGGGCTGATATCAGTCACATATGTGTAATGTCTGGGGTTATATCAGTACTGGAGGTTATAAGAGGGGCTGATATCAGTCACATATGTGTAATGTCTGGAGGTTATATCAGTACTGGAGCTTATAAGAGGGGCTGATATCAGTCACATATGAGTGTAATGTCTGGGGTTATATCAGTACTGGAGCATTATAAGAGGGCTGATATCAGTCACATATGTGTAATGTCTGGAGGTTATATCAGTACTGGAGCATTATAAGAGGGGCTGATTATCAGTCACATATGGTGTAATGTCTGGAGGTTATCAGTACTGGAGCTTATAAGAGGGGCTGATATCAGTCACATATGGTGTAATGTCTGGGAGGTTATATCAGTACTGGAGCGTTATAAGAGGGGCTGATATCAGTCACATATGGTGTAATGTCTGGAGGTTATATCAGTACTGGAGCGTTATAAGAGGGGCTGATATCAGTCACATATAGTGTAATGTCTGGGGTTATATCAGTACTGGAGCTTATAAGAGGGGCTGATATCAGTCACATATAGTGTAATGTCTGGAGGTTTATATCAGTACTGGAGCATTATAAGAGGGGCTGATATCAGTCACATATAGTGTAATGTCTGGAGGTTATATCAGTCTGGAGCATTATAAGAGGGGCTGATATCAGTCACATATAGTGTAATGTCTGGGGTTATATCAGTACTGGAGCGTTATAAGAGGGGCTGATATCAGTCACATATGGTGTAATGTCTGGAGGTTATATCAGTACTGGAGCATTATAAGAGGGCTGATATCAGTCACATATGGTGTAATGTCTGGAGGTTATATCAGTACTGGAGCGTTATAAGAGGGCTGATATCAGTCACATATGTGTAATGTCTGGAGGTTATATCAGTACTGGAGCGTTATAAGAGGGCTGATATCAGTCACATATGATGTAATGTCTGGAGGTTATATCAGTACTGGAGCGTTATAAGGGGTGATACAGTCACATATGGTGTAATGTCTGGGGTTATATCAGTACTGGAGCGTTATAAGGCTGATATCAGTCACATATGATGTAATGTCTGGGGGTTATATCAGTACTGGAGCGTTATAAGAGGGGCTGATATCAGTCACATATGGTGTAATGTCTGGAGTTATATCAGTACTGGAGCGTTATAAGAGGGCTGATATCAGTCACATTGGTGTAATGTCTGGAGGTTATATCAGTCTGGAGCATTATAAGAGGGCTGATATCAGTCACATATGGTGTAATGTCTGGAGGTTATATCAGTACTGGAGCGTTATAAGAGGGGCTGATATCAGTCACATATGGTGTAATGTCTGGAGGTTATATCAGTACTGGAGCGTTATAAAGGGGCTGATATCAGTCACATATGGTGTAATGTCTGGAGGTTATATCAGTACTGGAGCGTTATAAGAGGGCTGATATCAGTCACATATGAGTAATGTCTGGAGGTTATATCAGTATGGGCGTTATAAGAGGTGATATCAGTCACATATGGTGTAATGTCTGGAGGTTATATCAGTAACTGGAGCGTTATAAGAGGGCTGATATCGTCACATATGGTGAATGTCTGGAGGTTATATCAGTACTGGAGCGTTATAAGAGGGGCTGATATCAGTCACATATGGTGTAATGTCTGGGGGTTATATCAGTACTGGAGCGTTATAAGAGGGGCTGATATCAGTCACATATGGTGTAATGTCTGGAGGTTATATCAGTACTGGAGCGTTATAAGAGGGGCTGATATCAGTCACTATGGTGTAATGTCTGGAGGTTATATCAGTACTGGAGCGTTAAAGAGGGGTGATATCCGTCACATATGGTGTAATGCTGGGGTTATATCGACTGAGCGTTATAGAGGGGCTGATATCAGTCACTTATAGTGTAATGTCTGGGAGTTATATCAGTACTGGAGCGTATAAGAGGTGATATCCGACATATGGTGTAATGTCTGGGGTTATATCAGTACTGAGCGTTATAAACTGATTATCACATAGTGTAATGTCTGGAGTTTATCGTATCTTGGACGTTATAACGTGATACCTTCACATAGTGTTTCTGGGGGTATATCAGTGTGAGCGTTTAAAGCTGATACAGTCAATTTATGTACTGCTGGAGTTAATCGTACTAGCATTAAGAGGCTATACATCACTATGGTGTAAGTCTAGTTATTCAGCAGTATCAAAATGATTGTCACTGGTAATGCGAGTTGTATATCAGGTGGAGGTTTAGGCTTCGTACATGATGTATGTCGGAGGATTCACCTGGAGCTTATAGAGGCTGTAAGCACTATGGTTAATTGGAGGAATCAACGACTTATTAAAAGGGGCTGTATCAGTCAAATGTTAATTCAGTTATTCGACTGAGTTAAAAGGCTGATATATCCATGATGGTGTAATTTTGGAGGTAATATTCCCAGAGTGTTTATAAGAAAATCCGATTGTTAATCTGGATTTAATCATCGGACGTTTTGACTTTCTCACAAAAATCTGGAGTTTTATACTGGAGCGTTATAAGAGGGGCTGATATCAGTCACATATGATGCAATGTCTGGGGGTTATATCAGTACTGGAGCTTTATAAGAGGGGCTGATATCAGTTGGCCGCGTTATGGTAATTTAATAGAGGTATTTCAGTCCTCAGACACTACCACTGAATCATTATTTAATATGGTTGTGATCCGTGAGGTCATTGTGGGTCACTGATGACCACAGTGCTTGTTCCCTGCTGCTTTATTTCAGTTCTATGGCTCTGGTATAGTAGCGGAGTCCTGCATCTGTCATCACTCCCATAGAATCCATGGAGCATCAGGTTGCATGTGCGACCTGCTGCGGTTTTCATCTCCTGCTGACACCTGATGTGGAATAGGTAACACCTGATTTATTACACAGAGGTCAGAATTTGTACCACCAGCCCCTCTCCCCCCTTATAGCCAACTTGGAGGACCTGGAAGGTTTGGCTTTGTGACCTACTTGACACTTGCTTCGCGCACACAATGCTTGTTCTTTTCATGGTGTTATAAGTGTGGCAAGTTCTTATTTTGTAGCAATTAATAAATGTTTCTTATATTTAATGACAAAAATGCAGTTACTGTAGATGCTGTGTGTGAAAAAAGCACAAACCTCCAAAAGCAGGAACAAAACTACCGTGTATTGTGAGATTAGTAACTTGCTACAGAGTTTACGTCACACCGGTCAGTCATGGCCGCAGCGATCCCACCCGAGAAAGTGGTGCAGGCAGGTAATGAGAGTCGGAGGCCGTGTGCACCGCCGGCACATACGTGCAGACATAGATATGCGGGCGCACACACACGGACTGACAGCTCGGCTCACAGATTCCCCAGCTCAGCAGACACGGTCTGGCAGCTGAGATCGATCGCTCCGGTGTGATGGATTGGTAGAATCTGCTGACATGAGACGTGCGGGAGGACAGATTATCACCAGGAGGAGCAGCCTTGTTCTGGTGCCGGATAAAGGTTTCTCACAATTGGACTTTACACTGACACCAGATCTGCAATCGTTTTTTCTCTAGGATATGATGCCGATTATAATAAACGCAAACTGCAAAACTGCTGATATTAACACAAAAATGTCCAGTTACCCAAAGAGAACGGCCCCTCAAATCAGCGACAACACCGGGAGTTCTGAAGAGAACCATAATTTAGAACTTTAATGAAACTTTATTACTGATCTTTCTTAAAAAATAAATATAAGAACACAACATTAATATGACAGAGTGCCTCACGGGGGAGCGCCACTTACGCATCTGAAGTATATAATAAACATTTTATAAAAATGGAAAACTACAAATAAGGTCGATCAGTTTGATTGGCAGGGAAAGTAAATGGTATCAAATAAAAAAGCCAAGCATGGGTAATACATAGTAAAAAATATTGTGCAATAAATTGTGCAAATAGTCTCATCATCCAGAACAAAACCTCTATGTAAGGCACCCCACAGTAAAAGAAAAATCATACAGCTGCCAATACACATTAAGGTAAAAGTATCTCCACAGCTAACAGCATATGCCCCAGAGTGGGGTGAGAAAACTTATATTAGCCTCAACACGACAAACTCATCAGTACATAGCTCAGATGTAGTGGAGTGCACTGCCCACACCCCGACGCACGTTTCGCAGCTGGCTTCTTCCGGGGGCATGGGGCCACCCAGAAGAAAGCCAGCGGCGAAACGCGCTTCTGAAGTGGTTAAAAGAAGCTCTAGAAGACTGAACATGTCCACACGCCTTTTTTTCATTGATATAAGTATGTGCATTCTTTTTGGTGTTTTTTTTTAACCCTTTTTAGGATGGATCCAGGCAGAATTAGCCTCAGGCTGGAGTCACACAATCATATGAAAAATCGGTCCAATGATGATACAGAAAAGTAGGACGAGTGTCATGAGTACAATGACATTTTTCTCACCTACCGCCGTTTGCAATGCGTTCTTAACATCATACTGTACATACTGTAATTCTCTATGTAATTAAACGATTGTTTACAAATAAAGCAATGTTATATACGGAAATGCTGTAGATAGATAATAGATAGATAGATGATACATAGATGATAGATAATAGATAGATAATATAGAAAGATAGATAATAGATAGATAGATGATAGATAGATAATATAGAAAGATAGATAATAGATAGATGATACATAGATGATTGATAGATAGATAGATAATAGATAGATAGATAATATAGAAGATAGATAATAGATAGATAATAGATAGATAGATGATACATAGAGATAGATAGATAGATAGATAGATAGATAGATAGATAGATAGATAATATAGAAAGATAGATAATAGATAGATAATAGATAGATAGAGGATACATAGATGATAGATAGATAGATAGATAATAGGTCATAAATAGATAGATAGATAATAGATAGATAATAGATAGATAGAGGATACATAGATGATAGATAGATAGATAGATAGTAGATAGATAATAGATAGATAATAGGTCATAAATAGATAGATAGATAATAGATAGATAGATGATACATAGATAATAGAGATAGATAGATAGATAGATAGATAGATAGATAGATAATAGATAGATGAGATAGATAATAGATAGATAATAGATACATAGATAATATAGAAAGATAGATAGATAGATAGATAGATGAGATAGATAGATGATAGATAGATAGATATAGATGATAGATAGATAGATAGATAGAATAGATAGATAGATAGATAGATGTAGATAGATAATATAGAAAGATAGATAGATAGATGAGATAGTTAGATAATAGATTATATAGATAGATAATAGATAGATAGATAGATAGATAGATAATAGTAGATAGATAGATAGATAGATAGATAGATAAATAGATTACATAGACAATAGATAGGTAAGATAGATAATAGATAAAGTAGATAGATAATAGATAGATATAGTTAGATAGATAGATTTGATAGATAGATAGATAGATAGATAGATAATAGATAGATAGTAGATAGATAGATAAGATAGATAATAGATAGATGAGATAGATAGATAGATAGATAGATAGATAATAGAATGATAGATAGATAGATACATAGTACAATAGATAGATAGATAGATAATAGATAGATAGATAGATAGATAGTAATAAAATAATAGAAATAGATAAAGATAGATAATAGATAGATAATAGATAAGTAGATAATAATAGATAGATATAGATAGATAGATAGATAGATAGATAGATAGATAGATAGATAGATAGATAGATGATAGATAATAGAATAATATACGGTAGATAGATAGATAGATAGATAGATAGATAGTAGATAGATAGATAGATAGATAGATAGATAGATAGGTGATAGATAGATAGATAGATAGATAGATAGATAGATAGATAGATAGATAGATAATAGAAATAGATAGATAGATAGATAGATAGTTAAATAGATATAGTTAGATAGATAGATAGATAGATAGATAGATAGATAGATAGATAGATGAGATAGATAGATAGTAGATAATAGATAGATAATAGATAGATATGATAGATAAATAGATAGATAGATAGAGTAGATAGATAATAGATAGGTATAGATAGATAATAGATAGATAGATAGATCGATAGATAGATAGATAGGTAGATAATAGATAGGTAATAGATAGATAGATAATAGATAGATAATAGATAGTTTAGGCAAAAAATGGAGCAGCACAGAGTAACTTAAAGTGGGTGCAAATCCTTTTAGCAATGATCCAATACTTGCCAATTCAGATATACAAAAATATAGAAAATAGGCAGCACTCCATAGGATTTCAGCAGCAGTGGATATTTATTAAACCCACATCATTGGCAACGTTTCGGCTCCATGAGCCTTCCTCCAGCAGTGTTACTCACACAGATGCAGGTATTTAACAGATCTTTACAGAACAATATCATTAATTTCAATCAACTTTTTATATAATTTATAACGCTATAGCTGTATCCAGTATATAGCTCTGTCTCACATATAGGATATATCAATATCCTCAGTAGGTTTATAAAAGCTGTGGGGATGGATATTGAAAAATTAAGGAGGGATAGTACTATGACAAATTTTAAACATAATAACATATCCAAAACTGAGTATGAAGCACTACAGGAACTGGTCCATGACGACGATATCATTGTGAAACCCGCCGATAAAGGGGGTGCTGTCGTCGTCATGGACAAACAGAAATACTTAGCTGAGGTGTATTCACAATTGAATGACAATCTGGTATATAACAAATTGGATGGTGACCCTAAATTTCAAATAATGAAAGAAATTAAAAATTGTCTCAAAGAGGCTTTGGACCTCCAGATTATAGATGAGTCACTATATGAATATCTATTAATGGAAAATCCTAGGACACCTGTACTATATATAATACCTAAAGTACATAAATCTCTTATAGACCCACCCGGGCGCCCAATAGTGTCTGGGGTAAACTCAGTTACAAGTAAAATAGGTACATTCCTGGATAAGGTGCTAAATCCTGTGGTAAAAAAATTTAAATCATATATAGTAGATACAACTGATTTTCTGAACAAATTAAATAGGATACAATTGAGGGATGAGGTGACCCTAGTATCCTTTGATGTAGTGTCCCTCTACACCTCGATAGACCACGATAGAGGCACAGCGGCGGTATTAAAAATGCTAAATAAAGAGGAATATATTTCCCAAGAAGGTAAAGAATTTATCCTCATATTATTAAATATAATTTTGAGAAAAAACTATTTTTTATTTGGGGATGAATACTTTATGCAGTGTAGAGGTACTGCGATGGGGGCAAATATGGCCCCTGCGTACGCAAACTTAGTAATGGGGGTGCTGGAGGAGGAGTTCGTATATGTGTCGCGCCACTTCCAACAAGTGTTGGGGTGGTGGCGATACATAGACGATATCTTCCTCCTATGGACGGGCACCCAGGATGATTTAGAAGCATTTCATATATATTTAAATGAGTTGGATGAAACTATCAAGTTCACCATCTGCTCCTCCAGGGATGAAATACAATTTCTAGATGTACTGATAAGACAAAGAGTTGGACGCTTAGAAACTACCTTATATGTTAAAAAAAACGGACAAAAACAACCTGCTACTCTATAATAGCCAACACCCTAGGAATATGATCAACTCTATTCCACTCAGTCAACTATTACGTGTGAGACGGATTGTTAGTGAGAGGGAGGAAGTGGACCTTTTCTTGGATAAAATGATTGATAAATTTTTAAAGAGGGGGTACCCTAAAAAATTACTACAACTTACAAAAGAAAAGGTATTAAAGAAAAATAGACCAGATCTGCTAGGGACAAAAAGACCAAAGAATGAATTAAAAAGGGTTCCATTCGTATCAAAATTTACTGAAGAAAGTAGGAATATCTCTAGGATTATTTACAAGCATTGGGGGATGTTGACCAAATGCCTCCCGAAAATTGAGGCATTTAAACTCCCTCCTCTGTTTTCATATAAGAGGGGCAAGAATATTAAGGACTACCTAGTAAAGTCAGATATAGGACCTTTAAGAAGGACTACGCAAATATCTCTGACAGGTAGGAGTAGGAAAGGTTGCTACCCATGTTTGAACTGCATTAATTGTAATCAAATGATGAAGGGATCAGAATTTATACACCCTGTAACGAATAGAAAGTACCAGATAGACCACTTTCTAACATGCAAGTCAGATTACGTTATATATCTTTTAGAATGCCCATGTAAACTTTGGTATATAGGAGAAACGACCTGTGACTTCAAAACTAGATTTAGTCAACACAAATACACGATTCGTAAGAAAAGACTAGATCTTCCAGTATCTAAGCACTTTACGGAGCTTAAACATACAGAGAAGGAACTTAAATTTAGACTAATTGACTCTATTCCGGTTCAAAGGAGAGGGGGGGACAGAATCAGCCTCCTTAAAAAGAGAGAACTAAAATGGATATACACATTAAACACTCTTAAACCATTAGGCCTCAATGTAGATTTTAAACTTACCTCTATTATCTAAAAATACATAACACATATATCCCCTTGTATTTTGATCTCCGCATGTGAAATTGGATATAATTGAAGACGTGTATTAAATATACTAATATATGTCATTTTTTTTCTGTATCCAAACAGGAATCTGTTTATCTCCCAGGAATACGTAGAGATCTACATGGGGAAGAGCGATGTACTATGGAGGAGCAAAGATATTTTTTCTTTTTCTTTTTTTATTTTTTATTAATTCTATAACATGATTCCTTTCGTGTCTGAATTTTTTTATTTGAATTTTTGAACCAAGATATGACCAAATACTAATAAAAGAATATATATAGCACCAGATATTTCTTGGAATTCTATTCAGACCAAAAAGCTGGGAAATACGCAGTTTCGCCTTAAAGACATTGGGGTTGAGGGATCTGGACCTCATATAGGTGCAGAATACTTCCCCTAATGTTCTGCAGTAGTGGGACGTTATCCTTACAGGGAGACGGTCCCATATACTGGGGTGATCTAGCTGCTCTAGGAATCCCTTTAAGCATGGGTCTGTTTCTAATAATAAAACATATAGAGACAACAGTTAATTTGTGTGTCTTAAAAACAAGGTGAATAATGCAGATGTTTATTAAACATCTGATCGCTACCTTTTTAGTTGGAATTGTCATATCTGTAGTCTCCGTTCCTATCTGTGATTGAAAGATAAAAATCGCCACCTCCAAGATGGAGTCCCGATCTGGATAATAGCGCTGATGCGCATGCCCTAAGAGATAAGTGCCACACAAGGGCCGGGATTGGTCAGGAGGTGGAGCATTCACTACAGACATGCGTAATAGCACAGAAATGAATCATGGCCAGCGTTCATGGCGTCCTCCATGGCGTCCTCCATATGTTACATCGCCTTCCCTGTGAGTACTACAGTTTTAATTACTGTTACAGCTGATCTGAGCCCTAATTAGGGACGGATTATGATATAAAGATAAATATAAGGAGAATGTTTATATATTAAGATGTACGAATATGAAATACCTACTGAGGATATTGATATATCCTATATGTGAGACAGAGCTATATACTGGATACAGCTATAGCGTTATAAATTATATAAAAAGTTGATTGAAATTAATGATATTGTTCTGTAAAGATCTGTTAAATACCTGCATCTGTGTGAGTAACACTGCTGGAGGAAGGCTCATGGAGCCGAAACGTTGCCAATGATGTGGGTCTAATAAATATCCACTGCTGCTGAAATCCTATGGAGTGCTGCCTATTTTCTATATTTTTGTATAGATAATAGATAGATAGATAATAGATAGGTAATAGATAGATAGATAATAGGTAATATATAGATAGATAGATAGATAGATAATAGATAGGTAATAGATAGATGATAGATAGTAATAGATAGGTAATAGATAGATAGATAGATATAAAGATAGATAATAAATAGATAGATAGATAGATATGATAGATAGAATGATAGTAATAGATAGATAGATAGTATAATAGATAGATAATAGATAGATAGATAGATAGATAGATAGATAGATAGATAATAGATAGATAGATAGATAGATAATAGATAGATAGATATAGAGATAGATAGATAATAGATAGATAGATGATAGATAGATAGATAGATAGATAGATAGATAGATAGATAATAGATAGATAAGATAGATAGATAGATAGATAGATAGATAGATAGATAGATAGATATAGATAATAGATAGATAATAGATAGATATATAGATAATAGATGATAGATAGATAATAGATAGATAATAGATAGATAATAGATAGATATGATAGATAATAGATAGATAGATAGATAGATAATAGATAGATATGATAGATAGATAGATAGATAATAGATAGATAGATAGATAATAGATATGATGATGATAGATAGATAGATAGATAATAGATAGATTAATAATAGATAATATGATGATAGATATAGATAATAGATGGAAAGCATGGATTAAGTTGAAGCTGCTGAGATTTTTCCATTATTAATAAGTGGTGAATGAGGAATGCTCTTGATTTTATTTCTTTACCTCTCTCTCTTTTTTACGTCTTTCAGGTTCCCATGTTTTGACTATTTCGGATTCGGGAGACTACATTGGATCTTCATGGGTTTTTTTCTAATTGGTGAACGATATGTGGGGGAGCGCTTTTAAAATATTTTCAATGTGTATTTGTACTTTTGATTACTGGTTTAGTAGTGGGGGTGTCTGATAGACGCCTCTCCATTACTAACCACAGGGCTTGATTCCAGCTAAAATTACAAAGCTGACATGAACCCCAACTATCATTACCCCGATAGCCGCCACACCAGGGCAATCGGGAAGAGCCGAAGCAAAGTGCTAGAATTGGCGCATCTGTGATGCGCCAATTCTGGGTCGGCTGTGGGCTTGTATTTTTAGGCTGGGAGAGGCAAAATAACCAGGGCCCTTCCCAACCTGATAATATCAGCCCCCAGCGGTCTGCTTTACCTTTGCTGGTTATGAAAAATAGGGCGGACCCCATGTCATTTTTTAAATTATTTATTTATTTATTTATTTAATATGTTAAATACGGCAAAACACCTTTTAGTGCCACATGAAAGGCAATAAAGGGTGCCAATTTATTATATATTGGGGGCTTGTGAAATTATATATCTACAGGACATATATCTATTATCTATTATCTATCATCTATCTATTATCTATTATCTATATATCTATTATCTATCTATCTATCTATCTATCTATCTATTATCTATATATCTATTATCTAGCATCTATTATCTATCATCTATCTATTATCTATTATCTATATATTATCTATCTATCTATTATCTATCATCTATCTATTATCTATCTATTATCTATCTATCTATTATCTATATATCTATTATCTATATCTAATCATCCTATCTATTATCTATATATCTATTATCTATCTATCTATTATCTAGCATCTATTATCTATCATCTATCTATTATCTATTATCTATCTATCTATATATCTATCATCTATTATCTATCTATATATCTATTATCTATCATCTATTATCTATCATCTATCTATCATCTATCATCCATCTATTATCTATATATCTATTATCTATCTATTATCTATCTATCTATCTATTATCTATCTATCTATTTATTATCTATTATCTATCTATATATTATCTATCTATATATTATCTATCTATATATTTCTATTATATATCTATCTATTATCTATCTATTATCTATATATCTATTATCTATCATCTATTATCTATCTATATATCTATCTATTATCTATCTTTATCTATATATCTATTATATCTATCTATATCTATCTATATCTATCATCTATTATCTATCTATATATCTATTATCTATCATCTATCTATCATCTATCTATCCATCTATTATCTATCTATCATTATCTATCTATCTATCTATCTATCTATTATCTATCTCTCTATCTATTGTATCCTGTTCATCTATTCTCGGGGTTCTGGCTGTGACGTTACTGCACTTGGCTGGGGAAATCTCGGCTTTCCTCTCACATGCGTGCTGCATGCTGCATGGTCCGTGTGCAGTGCGATGTTTTTCTCTCGCTCCCGTTGACTTGCACTGGCGAGTGCGATCCTATTCTCGCAGACATTGCAGCCTTCTCAATCTGATTAGCGCTGACTGTGAATGACTGTTTTCCCGCATTGCCCTCGTCTGATTTCTGCGCTGGGGTGAGCGCGCGCTCATAGACGTGGTGTGCACAGCCCCTACGAGGCGCGTATGGCACCGTCCTCTCGGGTGACACTCAGGTCCCCGGTAGGCATCGAGTATCTGATCTCTCCCGGCCGCACATCGCAGTCACATCGGGTGACGTGGGGCGTCCCTCCCTCCTGACCAGGATTTGTCTCTTATCCAGTTTTCAATAGTTCCTCTTAGAGTAAAGAAGAAGCCGATATTCTGGATGAAAGCTTCTTGAGCCTCGTGTGATACATTGTATCCAGCAGGAAAGAAACCAAGTGAACACCTGCAGCAGGTTCTGCTCAGCCGTCTCGTTTAACCCCTGGCGCCTCCGTCTCTGACCAATTTGTCACGGGATGTCACTAAAAGCCATAATTAGCATTTCTCGCACATATTGACATCTCTCCCCTTCCTTGTTCTGAGCCGGTGAGTGATTTGTGTGGACAGAGGCCCCGCGCGGATTTTTATCTCCATGGCAAAGATATTGACAGAATAACATTACTGTCCCTCTCAGGACGACGGCGAGGTCTGGACAGTCCGAGGCCGCGAAGGAGCTGAGCGATGAAGAAACGAGCGAGGAGCGCGCTCAGTACTGACCCAGGGGTCCACCTCACTGTGGCCGTCACTCAGGGTCTCGCCTCACCCCCTGGAGTGACGGTTCAGCGGCTCCAGAACTGGATGTAGCACAATAGTAAGAATACAAGGAAGAGAATAGATCCCGCCGCCATATCGAAAAAGATGAAGACGTCCCAGAGTAATGGCCGCCTCATCGATAACCAACGATTAGGACAGGGGATGGAAATGCAGCTCTCACAAGGGAAGGTTTGGGTGCAATCTCTGATCGCTCTATGGCTAAGTGATGGTTGCCTGATCCAGGAGAAATCTGCCGAAAAAGGGCTGATAAGAAGCCGAGGTCCACCCGGACCACCCATCACAGGAGAAATCATGAGATACATGGCTGCACCGGCCCCTCGGTCCCATGGTGGATCTCCCCTCTACGGCGGTCTCCCCACATTGTGGCTTACATGTTACAATCGCTGTGATAAGGGTGACGGGAAAAGTCGTCTTATGGGCTGAGACGGGACAAAGTCCCAAATACAGCAGTAAGCCGTGAGCGGGCGAGCCCCCCGACGTGTAAGACCAGCGCCTTTCTGTACAGTAACAAGCCCTCTTTTTGCCGTTGCCTTACGATGAGCAGATCATGGGGGTCCCACTTTTTTTGGCTGCTGACTTATTATTTCCCTGTCAGGCTGAGGGCCCCACGGCTCCGACTTAGGGACCCAATCTACCACCACACATAACGCCAGTCATCTCTCACTGCATGTCCTACTGATGGAGAACGTGCGGGAAACTCTCTGCCTCCGGATGTTTAACGCTGCGAACACTCATCACCGCTGCCACTGGTCCGGCTGCATCATGAGATAATTCAGGCGCTACTTTCTCTCTGACCTTAAGAGTGATCACTAATATGTTACATCCCCTGGAATTTGTGCTTTAAACCATCAATCGTCTCTGGGGAAAATCCTGGAGCCGCTTAGGGATAAACGTTCCACTGGTCATGACGATGGGGGATTATAAGGTACAAGTGTGATCCCAAAAATAGACAAAAGGGGAGATTTATCAAAAGTAGATCACAGGATAAGTAACCAATCACGTCACTGCTTCTATTGCCCAACCTCCTCTGAAAACGGAGAGCTGGAATCTGATTGGCTGATGTGGAGATTGAAGAATTAGAGCCGTCCATTATTAATACTGGATCCTGGTGATTATCAGAAAAGCCTGAGATCTGCGGACAATAAGCAGATGTGAGTGTGAACGTGGCCCGAGATCAGTCTGCGGAGGTCAGTAATTACTAGCGCTCCCAGCAGACCACCCACAGATTATCAAGCAATTCTTATTATATAAACCGGCATTTTGTCTTAACCTTCACGAAGAATAAATGGAATCATCCAAGTTTTACGGAGCAGAAAGGTTACAATGTATCAGACCATTGTGGTTCCCCTGGAGACACCGGCTACAGACCCGGCGAGGTGAACCCCGGCGCCGCTCCGCACACATCACCGGCCGCGCCGCTCCGCACACATCACCGGCCGCGCCGCTCCGCACACATCACCGGCCGCGCCGCTCTGCACACATCACCGGCCGCGCCGCTCCGCACACATCACCGGCCGGGGTTTATTTCATTGTAAAATAAAAGAAAATCACACAAAAAGGGAAACAACGGCAAATATCGCAAAAAATGAAATCAAAGAAAATTCCCGGAAGCTTGAAATAAAACAAATAATAATAATAAAAAAGTCTTAAAATCTAGAAGGGGACTCTCTGGACGTAAATCAGGCCACGGCCGCTCGGGCCTCGTCACATCAGATGACAGCAGCTTTCGGCTACTAAAATGTCAATGGGAAAATCTGGAGTGTGACAAAATCATAAAATGTGGCTGGATGTGATTTCTACAGCCGCCATCAATCCTCCCAGCAGCGCGACACTTACTTTGTGCCTCAATTTCTGGCCACTTGCAAGACATCTGTTTGCTGTTAGTGAATGGAAACATTTGTGATAACACGCAGAAAACTGCTCTGATCTACACAGCTGAGGGCTTGTTACAATGTGTCAGTCAATAAGCAGTGCCGCACTGCACAAAGCCCTCAGCTGCTAGGGCAGGATCTGAACAACCACTTTTTTTTCCTGATTTTTATAGATCTGGATTAACACTTTAAATAGAGATGATAATCGAGAAATCTGGACATGAAGTTACATGAAGTTACAAGGAGACTTCCAACCAACCACTGGTCCAGATTAGCAGGACTAGTCTTACTAGCCATACTCCGTCCAGAGTATTGGAATTTCCGGATGCCTGAAAGTCTGTAAAATCCAACAATCTGTCAGATTCATGTTAATGTCCCGAGCGCTGGGGCAGATTCATCCTCCTAGAATGTGACAATATGGCCGACGTTCTGCGGCGCCGAGCAGCCCCCGGAGGATTCATCCAGCCCCCCGGAGGATTCATCCAGCCCCCGGAGGATTCATCTAGCCCCCGGAGAATTCATCCAGCCCCTGGAGTATTCATCCAGCCCCCCGGAGGATTCATCCAGCCCCCCGGAGGATTCATCCAGCCCCCCGGAGGATTCATCCAGCCCCCCGGAGGATTCATCTAGCCCCCGGAGAATTCATCCAGCCCCCGGAGTATTCATCCAGCCCCCCGGATGATTCATCCAGCCCCCGGAGGATTCATCCAGCCCCCGGAGGATTCATCCAGCCCCCCGGAGGATTCATCCAGCCCCCCGGAGGATTCATCCACCCCCGGAGGATTCATCCAGCCCCCCGGAGGATTCATCCCAGCCCCCCGGAGGACCGGAGGATTCATCGAGCCCCCCGGAGGATTCATCGAGCCCCCGGAAGATTCATCCAGACCCCCCGGAAGATTCATCCAGCCCCCCGGAGGATTCATCCAGCCCCCGGAGGATTCATCCAGCCCCCGGAGGATTCATCCAGCCCCCCGGAGAATTCATCCAGCCCCCGGAGGATTCATCCAGCCCACCGGAGGATTCATCCAGCCCCCCGGAGGATTCATCCACCCCGGAGGATCATCAGCCCCGGAGGATTCATCCAGCCCCCGGAGGATTCATCCAGCCCCCCGGAGGATTCATCCAGCCCCCCGGAGGATTCATCCAGCCCCCGGAGATTCATCCAGCCCCCGGAGATTCATCCAGCCCCCGGATGATTCATCCAGCCCCCGGAGGATTCATCCAGCCCCCGGAGGATTCATCCAGCCCCCGGATGATTCATCCAGCCCCCCGGAAGATTCATCCAGCCCCCGGAGGATTCATCCAGCCCCCGGAGGATTCATCCAGCCCACCGGATGATTCATCCAGCCCCCGGAGGATTCATCCAGCCCCCGGAGGATTCATCCAGCCCACCGGATGATTCATCCAGCCCCCGGAGGATTCATCCAGCCCACCGGATAATTCATCCAGTCCACCGGATGATTCATCCAGCCCCCCGGAGGATTCATCCAGCATGCGTTTCCAGTGGACGTTCTGCGGCCTGAGAGACTCGGACGAGGCGCCGTTTGTTCCGGTAACAGATCTGCCCGCCAAGGGATATAACGATCTAACTGATATCACAGCGGAAATAGCCGACGTCTCGCCTTTAGGGTGGTAGGGTCATTTACCAGGTCGCCCATGGGGTGACGGCAGGTCGGGGCACGTGAGTGCGTCCATCACTTGGGACACTTGTGGGCCCAGCCGCGTGGCAGAACTGTGCTGCCCCCTAGGGGTTCGGCCATGACTCTAATAATAATGGGGTCATTGCGGCTCAGGGATTTTCCAGCCCGATCGTTGATAACTTTGCATCACTAACTACAGTAATTAATTGTTATGGCTCCTGATACTGTATATTAACCCACCGTCATCCCCGCTGCACAGAGGAATCACACTGCAGCCATCTTGCCTATTACCAGCAATCAATACCCTTTAATAACAATCGATAGGACGACCCGGTCTGATACGTTACGTCCCAATCGTCCTCGTCCCCCGGCCAATTCATCTCCGATGAGAAACATTAACCCCTTCAGGGCCTCCGGTTATTCCCCAGCTCTACAGCAGGTGAATTCAATATGACAGGAAGGGGCTAAAGAGGCTGAACATTACATTTACTGACGGTTTGTACATAAAAATAATCAAACCAACCAAAAAAGAGATCTCGGCCCAATGAAGGTATAAAAAACTGTTGACGGTAGATCTGCAGCTGTAAAGGAGCTGCCCGTCCCCGAGCGGCCGTAACGCGCTGGATGCCCTTAATGAACATCATCATGATGATGCTGGCAATTACCCGCTTTCTGGAGATGGGCACCGATTTAACCCATCCAGTGCCAGAGCGACGGCGCAGAAGGAAGAGAGAGAATTAAAAACCGCTCCGCATATTCCTGGACGGAGCTCGTGCTCATCAGACGAGAGGAGCGGCGAGGGCGACACAACAGATAAAAGGGGCGACGAATGCCGAGCGGAGCAGATATGCACAGGACGGGACCGCGGCCATCACAACATCTGGCTAAGTGCTGCCAGGCTCGGTAATTAGCACAGCACTTGTGCCGCGATGTCGGCGGCAGCTGGAGACCAGCATTCAGGTGTGTGAGGAGCTGCCGGTACAGGCAGGAGGCGGCCATGGTGGGAAGGGGCCCGAAAACTAATTCCAGGCCCTTCCATGCCCCTGCAGGCTGCTTGTAAACTTTCCAGCCGCTTCACTGAATGCTGCACCGATTATTTAGATTTTTTTACCCTAAATGTTTTTGATTGCAAGAAAGAAATACATGACATTATTTTAATAATTTGCGATTGAACCGATCACAAATATCTACAATTTCTTTCCTAAGTTTTTTATTTTTTGAGCAATGCAATTTACACAAATAATAACTGATGTTAACGATTAATTTGTGTCGCCACGAAACGCTTTACAAGACTAATAATTATTGCACATGTGGAGTCATGAAACTTTTTTATAACGTCATGTCAGGTTTTGTTTTTGTTTTTTTTGCAAAAAATATATATATTTGAAAATAATCCAAGAGTTAGTGTAAGAAAAGTGTGTAATCGCCGTCAGGACGCGCCGGTCCCTTCACACGAGGGGCCCCGCGGTGACACCTTCCTCTACGTTACTGCCCCACTAACTGCAGACCCGCCGTGTGTTAGGGGTCCTAAGGAAATGGCAAACATATGGCACCCACTGAACCTGCCACCACACGCACCCACAGGAGCTCGGCCGTCTGTGGTCCTGGGTGCCTCCAGTCTCTAGGCCGATCATCCTGCATGTAACACCGGCCTCCGCACTGCCCCTTTAAATCCCGGGAAAGCTCCCGACTGTGTCACTCTATAAAGTATTCTGTCTGTCAGGAAGGAAGCAGGATCCTTATATTCTCCTGCAGGAATGTCGCTCCCACCACCAATACTCCGCGCGGTTCATACCAGGGCGATGACATACGAGGCATCCGCCATCATCACCGCCGGCCGCTGCCATGTGACTACAATGCCGCTGTCACGGGAAACGTGTCGCTACTAACTCATAAAAGAGCAAGAAAAGATAAAAGCGACATCTTTAGTAGTTCATTTTGTGCATTTTCCTGGGGCTGACAGTATTTTTGTTATAAAGCCGGGCTCACTTTATTGGGGGCCGCAGCCAGAGACCCGGCCGCGACATCTATTTCATGTGACCGCCGTCCTGCATGTTTACGGCCGGTCTCCTGTTTGCTTCCTAAGCCTAAAAATGCATCAACAGACACAAAAGGGACGGAGGCAGAATTTTGGAGGTGCTCACACTGGTGGCAGCCGCGGATTAGATATTCAGAACATGAAGCTGGCGCAGAAATCGCCAACCCTCGCCAAGTGTGGGCAGATGGGCTCCGACCGCACTGAATCCTGCCAGGAAATTCATCCACGTCACAGTGCGGAGCTGCGGGTCCTGGACGTGCGGTCCGGATCGTCTGGACGTGACGCCTGATAACGGGAGATGCATCTGCCACACAAAGGCCCAACACTCCCCGGCACCATTATAATCTTTAATAATAATAATCTTTATTTTTATAAAGCGCTAACATATTCCGCAGCGCTTTACAGTTTGCACACATTATCGTATTATTTAACTCATTGCATAGTGTTGCCCTTTTTTGCTGTAGGGGGTCATTACTTTTGCAATTAATAAAGCAGTGAATCAATGAAAAATGTTCCTGTGAGTTTAGCAGAATTTTGCAGACATCGGTCGATGTCTCAGCTCCTCATTTTACCCTATGAGCCCCACCACCATCCAGCCCCTCTCCCACATAGTCCTGGGGTCCCCAACGCTGACCAGGAGAGACAAAGCCAGAGCGCCTCCAGCCTGAGACTTACAAGCCAGAGTATTCTCTCTGTCGGCCGCCCCGGGAGGAGCACGGGGCTTAAACTGAATCCTTTGTAGCAGCATAAAGTTCACTCGGTGCCTAATTCAAGCCGACTGCACAGGAAAGTGGCTTCAACGGGAGAGAAAGAGACAGGACATCTCAATTACCCTCCATGGTGTCGTTACGAGACGTTACAGCCACACGGAAGACAGAAAACGCTCGCGCCTCGCTGTATGGGGAGAAATTTACACTGCGAGAGGAGACGATGGACGAGAACCATTGCTTTAAGAATTGCCGTGCGCTCCTGTGGGAGTTTTTATCATCCGAGCCGTGTGTCATTTTTCCTTTCTACTCCGAGCTCGCTGGGTACAATCAGCGGGATCCAGAGCTGCGCTCCGCCGCGCCGTCACCTGTATCAAATGCTTGTATTCGGAGCTTTTTCTCATGGAAACCTACAGATCGCGGCTCCAGCCACAGTGGCGCTGGGGACGATTTATAGCTACAACAATCCAATTATTTTTTTGCGGCGAATGCAAGGTTAAGGAGGCCAATTATGCAAAATAAAAAATCACCCGCCACCGATACTGCGACCGAGCTGCGTCACGGCAGACGCCGCATTGCGTGCAGGGTCACAGCGCGCACTACGCGGGGGTCGCACACCTTCCGACACGTTTGTTTCAGCTCATTCACATTTAACTATTTTGGTGCTGGATGGAGACACGCGGCTGTAGGAGCCAGAATCTATGGTTTGTATTTTAGCTCCTATCTTGATACATTACTGCTTCAATATCAGTTCAAATGGCGCTAGGAGACTGACCTGTCTCCTACACGAGCAGACGAGGACAGACGCCTCCATAGTAGACGCGGGCAGTAACGGCCTCTGTCCACATCCTGCACTACAAGAATCATCCACACAAAGAAGATACAATGGAAAATGTCTGGGAACACTTACACCGCTCATTCCTGTCCTCCGGGCTCGACGACGTCTCTCGGTCCGATATCAGTCCGGACACGGCAAACAGCTTCTTCCCAGCATCGTCCACTTTAAGTCCCCCGGGGGAACCTGTTGGGATTTGCGCCCCAAACTCATACTCTTTTCCATCGGCATCAGAGAAGCGCAGGTGCGGAGATTCCGTCTCGTGGCAGCTCTTCAGGCGTTTGGCCGGGGTAAATGCTGACTGGTAGCTCTCGCGCTCCTCTGGGGAGGTGAAGGGCCGGAAGGCGCCCACTCCGCTGTGATTCAGCATGCTGATGGGGGAACAGTCCAAGTTCGGAGGGGCAAACTGAGGATGGAGGTGGAGAAGGGACGGTGGAAAGTCACGGTTAGAAAAGGCTCCGGGGACACCGCCTTGTCTGTGGTACATCGAGGTGAAGGTGTACGAGCCATTGGTAAAAGGAATGTGCACCTCTTTATCCACTGATACAGGCACCCCAAAAGGTCGCGGCTGCTGGCAAGGAATGGAGGCGTCACGACTGGCCTCAGCGGTAGAAGCCAGAACCATCAGCGCCGGAGACGCCAGCGGATTAGGCAGGAAAGAAGAGTTCTCCATCTTAAAAGCAGCTCGGTGCAGATCCATCTCTGACACTTTGGTTCTGGCCAAATCGAGAATTTCGGTAAAAATTCCTCTAGAGGCTGAGGAGACGGGATCTTCACACCAAGCCGGAAACGTCACTTCATTTCTTCCCTGCGAATCCTGCGTCGACACAACAAGAAAGTGAAAGAAAGACGTGAGCCCTGAGCGTTACGTGCAAAAATCAATACATAATTATTGTTTGTGTTAGTGCCATTTAGTCACTGATTCCCCTATACACAGCAATTATCCAGATTATCGGCCACAGTCACCGCCCGAACACGGGGAGAGAAGCAGCCGGAGCTCACAGCGACACACACTGCGACACACAAGATGAACACACCCCTGCAACACACAGAGACACACACTGCGACACACACAGCGACACACACAGCAATTACCAAGATTATCGGCCACAGTCACCGCCCGAACACGGGGAGAGAAGCAGCCAAGCTCACAGCGACACACACTGCGACACACACAGAGACACACACTGCAACACACACAGAGACACACTGCGACACACACAGCGACACACACAGCAATTACCAAGATTATCGGCCACAGTCACCGCCCGAACACGGGGAGAGAAGCAGCCAGAGCTCACAGCGACACACACTGCGACACACAGAGACACACACTGCAACACACAGGACACACTGCGACACACACAGCGACACACACAGCAATTACCAAGATTATCGGCCACAGTCACCGCCCGAACACGGGGAGAAAAGCAGCCGGAGCTCACAGCGACACACACGCAACACAGCACACATGCGACACACAGGCCACAGGACACACACTGCGACACACAGAAGACCACAAACAGCAATTACCAGATTATCGGCCACAGTCACAGCCCGAACACGGGGAGAAAAGCAGCCGGAGCTCACAGCACACACACTGCAGACACACTGCACACACCCCTGCGACACACAGTGACACACAGCGACACACACGCGACACACACGCAAACCAATCGCCACACACGCAACACAGCACGACAGCGACACACACTGCGCGACACACAGAACACACTGCGACACACACTGCGACACACACAGCGACACACACAGCAATTACCCAGATTATCGGCCACAGACACAGCCCGAACACGGGGAGAGAAGCAGCCGGAGCTCACAGCGATCACACACTGCGACACACACGCGACACACACTGCGACACACACAGGACACACAGCAATTATCCACATTATCGCCACAGTCACAGCCCGAACACGGGAGAAAAGCAGCCGGAGCTCACAGCGACACACACTGCAACACACACTGCGCGACACACACTGCGACACACATGGACACACACAGGACACACACAGCAATTATCCAGATTATCGGCCAAGTCACAGCCCGAACACGGGGAGAAAAGCAGCCGGAGCTCACAGCGACACACACTGCAGACACACACTGCGACACACAGCGACACACACTGCGACACACACTGCGACAACACAGCAATTATCCAGATTATCGGCCACAGTCACAGCCCGAACACGGGGAGAAAAGCAGCCGGAGCTCACAGCTACACACACTGCAACACACACTGCGACACACAGCGACACACACTGCGACACACAGAGACACACACTGCGACACACAGCAATTACCCAGATTATCGGCCACAGTCACAGCCCGAACACGGGGAGAAAAGCAGCCGGAGCTCACAGCGACACACACTGCAACACACAGAAGCACACACACTGCAACACACAGAGACACACTGCCGACACACACTGCGACACACACACGACACACACGCAATACCAAGAATTATCGGCCACAGTCACCGCCCGAACACGGGAGAAAAGCAGCCGGAGCTCACAGCGACACACACTGCGACACACAGCGACACAAACACTGCACACACACGTGACACACACAGCGACATACACTGCGACACACACAGCAACATACACAGCAACGTACACAGAGACACACAAAGCTGCCGAGGAAGCCAGAAATATATGTACACCCGTAACATCTATGTACACCTATAAATATGTCACACTGAGTAGACACAAAGTACAAACTGTATAAAGTGCACATATATATATACACACAGATACCATACATATATATTCATTCACTATATATATACACTGTGCACTCTATATATCAATTTAAATCCACAGTGTACACACCATAATAATATATATAATATATTAATATATATATATATATATATCACACAAATGTACACTATATCTATTCATATCCACACATTATACACACCATACATATATATATCTACACTGTACACACTATACACACCATATATATATACACAAACTGTACACACTAAATATATATATACACATACACTGTACACACCATACATATATATATATACCACACTGTACACACCATACATATATATATATATATATATACACACACTGTACACATCATACATATATATATATATATACCACACTGTACACACCATACATATATATATATATATATATATATACACAAACTGTACACACTAAATATAATATACACATACACTGTACACACCATACATATATATATATACCACACTGTACACTCCATACATATATATATATATACACACTGTACACACCATACATATATATATATATATACCACACTGTACACACCATACATATATATATATATATATATATATATATATATATATACACACACTGTACACATCATACATATATATATATATAACCACACTGTACACACCATACAAATATATATATATATAATACACCAAACTGACACACTAAATATATATATACAATACACTGTACACACCATACATTATATATAACACACTGTACACACATACATATATATATATATACACACTGTACACACCATACATATATATATATATATACACACTGTACACACCATACATAATATATATATATATACACACACTGTACACACCATACATATATATATAACACACACACCTGTACACACCATACATATATATAATAACATATATATATATAACACACTGTACACACCATACATATATATATATATATATACACACTGTACACACCATACATATATATATACACACACTGTCACACAACAAATATATAAAAAAAATTATAAATATAAAAACCCCATGTACCACCATACTATTTTTATAAACCACAAACCCCCAACCCAAAATTTAAAAATAATATATATATAACAAAACACTTAAAAAACACCATCATCACACTGACACACCAAAATTTTATTAACACCACTGAACACAATACATATTATATATATACAAAACAAACCCTTTAAAAAAACACCCTACATAATATATATTAAACACAAGTACACACCATATATTAAAACAACCACTGACAAAAAAACCCTAATAAACATTAAAATTTATAATATACACACACAGTACACAACCATATATATATATATATAAATATATATACCAAATGTCAAAACCTACATATATACACAAAACTGTCAACCAAACAATTTAAAATATATTTTAAATTTTTAAAAACCACTGCACACCATTATATATATATAACACCACTGTCAAATTTCATATATAAATATTAAAAACAAATCAAAATGTACACACCATACATATATATAACACACACTGTACACACCCAAAAATATTACACACACTGTACAACCATTTCATTAAAATATAACACACTGTCACACATACATAATATATATAAAAATTAAAATGTAACAATTTATATATATATAAAACATGTAAAATAATATTTTTTTACCCAATGTAAAAATAATTTAAATTTTATATATAATAATATAAAATGTTTCAAAAATAATATTTACAAATGTTTAAAATAAAATAAATTATATTATTTATAAAATGTCAAACAAAAATGTAACCCCATAAAAATATAAAAATTTAACAATTTTTAAAATAATATATATTATATATAAAATTTACATTTTAAAATTTTAATTTAAAAATGTGCAAATAAAATATTAATATTTAAATAAAATATAATTTTATATATAAAAGTACAAATTTTATATATATACAATGTACAAATTTTTTTTATTAAACACGGAACCCTAATATATATATAATATATAAATATATTTATTTTATTTTAAATATAAAATGTACAAATAATAAAAATGTACAAAATTGATAATATTTTCAACAAATTAAAAATACATATTATAATTTTACCCCAAATGTCCCCCCAAAAAAATATATATAAAATGTGACCCCCCAAAAAAATTAAAATATATTTATATAAAAAAATGTAAACCCAAAATTTTATATAATAATGTTTCCCCTTTATATATATTTAATAAAAATGTAAAAATAATATATTTTACAGTGGAAATACATATTTTAAAATGTGGGACATATAATATAAAATACAAACAATGTTAAAAAATAATATTAAAAATGTACCCCCCAAAAATATATAAAATTATTTACAATGTAAAATTTTAAATATAATATATATTTATATATATATATAAAATTAACATGTAAAAATACATATAAAAAAACATGTAAATCAAAATATTTTAAAATTTTAAAATGTTTACATTTAATTTTTATAAACAAAATGTACACCAAAAATATATATATATATTTATATTAAAAAGTAAACCCTTTATATATATTTTTTTTACACAAATTTTTACCAAATAAAATATATTATATAATATATA
>JARQOD010000009.1:73426722-73450953 GCA_033576555.1 Oophaga sylvatica
AAAGAGAATTGGAGGGATCCAATGGCTGGATATCCTTAATGACAAAAATGTCCAGGAAGGATGGAAAATCTTGAAAAATGAGATTCTCAAAGCACAATCATTAACAATTCCGAAAAGAGGGAAGAATGGGAAGCATTTAAGGAAACCAGGATGGATGAACACAGACCTGAAACACATGCTAAAAAGGAAGAAAGAAATGTTTATCAAATGGAAAGAGGGAGGCATATCTAAAGAAGAATATAATGCCGTCTGCAGAACCTGCAGGGCACAATTCAGATTATCTAAAGCTGACAATGAATTAAGTCTTGCAAGAGACGTCAAAAGTAACAAAAAAGGATTTTGGGGATACGTCAAAAGTAAAAGAAAAGTCAAAGATGCTATAGGATTTTTACAGGATGAAAATGATGAAATGGTAAGAAAGGATGTTGAGAAGGTTAAATGCCGTGAGTCTAAAATGTAGAGACAATGTTATGAGGACGATGTTATGCACTGCTGATAGGAGTTTTAATAGGTGATACAAAATAATTTCTACTATATTATATTATATAGATATTATTTTGTATCACCTATTAAAACCCCTGTCAGCAGTGCATAACATCGTCCTCATAACATTGTCTCTACATTTTAGACTCACGGCATTTAACCATCTGGAAGGTGATTGTGAAACAGGCCTTAAGAGGAGACCTACAAAACCTTCACAACAGGGACTACTAGTGCGCCTTCTAATCAACTAGCAACACCTTAACAATTTTTAATCAGTGTTTTATTCCTATGTTCGTTATAATAAATTCCGTTGTTTTATATTTTATGTAAATAAATGTATGTTTTACATCACTCAACAGACTGAAGAGATATTAAATGTATCATCTTTACAACACATCGCACTCCTAGACTAGCAATCATATAGGTGCTGCATTTTTTGTTTTATTGGTTTTAAAGCTCCACTTAGATTCCCATTTATTTTCTCTTTTTGTAACAATCTGACAATAGGTGGTTATTGTCCTCCAAGCAGGCTGCTTAAAACCACTGTACATTTGAGTATTAGCGCCAGTGGACCCCTCTTCTTAGGATGTTGAGAAGGCTGAACTTTTAAATTCCTATTTTGCATCTTTTTTCTCTCTGAAAGGAAATGTAACATCAACTGATCTTCACTGTCCTATTAAGGGAATAGAAGAATCCAGGATATCTATCAACAGAAAAATAGTGAGGAAACACTTAGCTAACATAAATGAATTCAAGTCTCCAGGTCCAGATGAATTACACCCCAGGGTACTGAAGGAGATAGCAGAAGAAATTTTTGAACCACTCTCCATAATCTTTGAAAATTCTTGGAGAACAGGAGAAGTCCCAGAAGACTGGAGAAGAGCAAATGTTGTTCCTATCTTCAAAAAGGGGAAGAAGGTGGACCCAGGGAACTACAGGCCGGTGAGTCTGACTTCTATACCAGGAAAGATTTTTGAACAAATTATTAAACAACATGTAAGTACCTGGATATCAATAAGTGATTAAACAGAGTCAGCATGGGTTTGTCACTAAAAAGCCATGTCAGATTCATTTAATTTCCTTCTATGACAGAATCACTGACTGGGTGGATCAGGGAAATGCTGTAGATAGTATATCTTGGCTTCAGTAAAGCATTTGACAAAGTATCTCACACAATCCTTATTGAAAAAATGACTAAGTATGGAATGGACAAGGCAACTGTTAGGTGGATTCATAACTGGCTTAGTGATCGTACCCAAAGAGTGGTCGTAAATGGCTGCACATCCAGTTGGAAGAATGTCTCAAGTGGGGACCACAGGGCTTTGCCTGGGCCCTGTATTGTTCAACATCATTATCAATGATTTAGATGAAGGAATTGAGGGTAAGCTGATTAAATTTGCTGATGACACAAAGCTAGGAGGGGTAGCTAATACTAGAGAAGAGAGAGAGAGGATTCAAAAAGATATACATAAACTGGAGCAGTGGGCAGCAACTAACAGAATGCATTTTAACGGGAAAAATGCAAAGTACTACATCTGGGAAATAATGAAAAAAGTGTATACAGAATGGGAGGAATAGGGCAAAGCAACAGCACGTGTGAAAAAGACTTACAGTGGTGGCCAAAAGTATTGGCACCCCTGCAATTCTGTCAGATAGTACTCAGTGTCTTCCTGAAAATGATTGCAATCACAAATTATTTGCTATTTTTATCTTCATTTAATTTGCTTGCAAGGAAAAAAACACAAAAGAGAATGAAGCAAAAATCAAATCCTTGATCATTTCACACAAAACTCCAAAAATGAGCCAGACAAAAGTATTGGCACCCTTAGCCTAATACTTGGTTGCACAACCTTTACCATAATAACTGCGCACAACCACTTCCGGTAACCATCAATGAGCTTCTTACAATGCTCTGCTGGAATTGTCGACCATTCTTCTTTGGCTTCTGCTCCAGGTCCTGATATTTGAAGGGTGCCTTCTCCAAACTGCCATTTTGAGATCTCTCCACAGGTGTTCTATGGGATTCAGGTCTGGACTCATTGCTGGCCACCTTAGAAGTCTCCAGTGCTTTCTCTCACACCATTTTATAGTACTTTTGGAAGTGTGTTTTGGGTCATTGTCCTGCTGGAAGACCCATGACCTCTGAGGGAGACCCAGCTTTCTCACACTGGGCCCTACATTATGCAGCAGACTCCATAATGCCATGCACACGGTCAAGCAGTCCAGTGCCAGAGGCAGCAAAGCAACCCCAAAACATCAGGGACCCTCCGCCATGTTTGACTGTAGGGACCGTGTTCTTTTCTTTGAATTATTATTATTATTATTATATATTTATATAGCGCCATTTATTCCATGGCGCTTTACATATGAAAAGGGGAAAAATATAGACAGATACAATAAACATGTGCTAGACAAGGGACGCATAAGTACAGAAGGAGAGAGGACCCTGCCCGCGAGGGCTCACAGTCTACAGGGATGGGTGAGAATACACTAGGAGAGGGTAGAGCTGGTTGTGCGATGGTTCAGTACACTGAGGATCATTGCAGGTTGTAGGGACCGTGTTCTTTTCTTTGAATGCCTCTTTTTTTTTTTCCTGTACACTCTATGTTGATGGTTTTTCACAAAAAGCTCGACTTTTGTCTCATCTGACCAGAGAACATTCTTCCAACACGTTTTAGGCTTTCTCAGGTAAGTTTTGTCAAACTCCAGCCTGGCTTTTTTATGTCTCGGGGTAAGAAGTGGGGTCTTCCTAGGTATCCTACCATACAGTCCCTTTTCATTCAGACGCTGACGGATAGTACGGGGTGACACTGTTGTACCCTCGGACTGCAGGGCAGCTTGAACTTGTTTGGATGTTAGTCGAGGTTCTTTATCCACCATCCGCACAATCTTGCGTTGAAATCTCTCGTCAGTTTTTCTTTCCTTCCACATCTAGGGAGGTTAGCCACAGTGCCATGGGCTTTACACTTCTTGATGACACTGCGCACGGAGGACACAGAACATTCAGGTCTTTGGAGATGGACTTGTAGCCTTGAGATTGCTCATGCTTCCTCACAATTTGGTTTCTCAAGTCCTCAGACAGTTCTTTGGTCTTCTTTCTTTTCTCCATGGTCAATGTGGTACACACGAGGACACAGGACAGAGGTTGAGTCAACTTTAGGCTATGTGCACACGTTGCGGAATTGCCATGGAAATTTCCACGGCAATTCCGCACCTCCCTGCCGCGGGAAATCCGCATATTATAGGTATGCGTATTCCCGCTAAAAACTAGCGTTTTGCAAGCTATCTGACAGGTTGGTCACACGAGTCACACATAGTGTTTGACACGTGTGACCAACTTTTTACTATTGATGCCGCCTATGTCGCATCAATAGTAAAAAGATCTAATGTAAAAATAATAAAAAAAAATAAATAATGATATTCTCACCTTCCGGCGGCCCCCGCAGCTTTCCTGGTTCTCAGCGACGCTCTCGCCAATCGCGTTCCCAGGAGTCCTTTGCGACAATCACCCCGATGACGTAGCATCACGCGAGACCGCTACGTCATCTGGGTGATCTCGCAAAGGACTCCTGGGAACGCGATTGGCCGGGAGCGTCGCTGAGAGGCGGGAAAGCTGCGGGGGCCGCCGGAAGGTGAGAATATCATTATTTTTTATTTTAATTATTGTTTTTACATGGATATGGTACCAGGGCAGAGTCTCCTCTCCTCCAGACCCTGGGTACCATCCGCACATGAACCGCTTACTTTGCGCATGGAGGGCACAGCCACATGCGGAAAGTTATTGGTTCAATGCATTCTTATGGTGTCGGAATCGCCGCGGTTCCACAAAAAAGAATGAGCATGCTGCGGATTATCCCGCGATGCGATTCCGCCGTGGAGAAACCCGCAGCATGTGCACAGCATTGCGGAATCTCATAGGCCTTAATGAGTTGTGTTGGGTAAGTGGTTTTGCTGCGGTTTTGCGGCGTTTCCGCCACGAAAAACCGCAGCAAAACCGCTAGGAATCCGCAATGTATGCACATAGCCTCAATCCGTGTTAACTGGCTGCAAGTGTGATTTAGTTATTGCCAACACCTGTTAGGTGCCACAGGTAAGTGACAGGTGCTGGTGATTACACCAATTACAGAAGCATCACATATTTTTCACACAGTGCTAATACTTTTCTCCACCCCCTTTTTAGGTTTGGTGTGGAATTATATCCAATTTGGATTTATTTCAATTCTTTTTGTGTTTTTTCATTGAAGACAAATTAAATGAAGATAATAATACCAAAGAATTTGTGTTTGCAATCATTTTCAGGAAGACACTGAGTATTATCTGACAGAATTGCAGGGGTGCCAATACTTTTGGCCACCACTGTATGTATACTAATAGATCACAGACTGAACATGAGTCAACTGTGTGATGCAGCAGCAAAAAAGGCAAATACAATTCTAGGATGTATCAACAGAAGCATACAGTCTAGATCACGTGAGGTCATTATTGCCCTCTACTCCTCTTTGGTCAGACCTCATCTGGAATACTGTGTCCAGTTTTGGGCACCACATTTTAAAAAAGACATCAACAAACTGGAGCAAGTTCAGAGAAGAGCCACCAGAATGGTGACCGGTCTGCAAACCATGTCCTATGAGGAACGGTTGCAGGATTTGGGAATGTTTAGCTGCAAAAGAGAAGACTGAGAGGAGACTTAATAGCTGTCTACAAATATCTCAAGGGCTGTCACATTGTAGAAGGATCATCTTTATTCTCATTTACACACGGAAAGACTAGAAGCAATGGGATGAAACTGAATGGGAGGAGACACAGATTAGATATTAGAAAAAACTTTTTGACAGTTAGGGTGATCAATGAGTGGAACAGGCTGCCACGAGAGATGGTGAGTTCTCTTTCAATGGAAGTCTTCAGAGGCTGGACAGACATCTGTCTGGGATGATTTAGAGAATCCTGCTTTGAGCAGGGGGTTGGACCAGATGACCCAGGAGGTCCCTTCCAACTCTACCATTCTATGATTTTATGCTTCAGGAAAAAATCAGTACAGAAGCAGCGTTTCCTGACATTTTCCTTTTCTCAGCATCATTTTCTGTGCTAAGAGTTTGTTCACACATCAAAATCTGCTTCCAATATTCATGGAATGTTCCTCCATTGTTCCTATGGATTATAATGGGAGACACTGAAAATTACTTTTGAAAAAAACAGCATCATGGGCATGGAAGCGTTCCTATTAAAGTCCATGAACGCCTACATGCGAGTGTGGAGGGATGCCATGTGCACAGGATCTTTCCCATTAAAGTCGGTGAACACCCGCGGGCGAGTGCAGAGGGATACCATATGCATCGAAGCTTTCCAATTAAAGTCCATGAACGCCAGCGGGCGAGTGTGGAGGGATACCATGTGAACGGGAGCTTTCCCTTTAAAGTCCGTGAACGCCAACAGGCTAGTGCGGAGGGACACCATGTGCACGGGAGCTTTCCCATTAAAGTCCATGAACGCCAGCGGGCGAGTGCGGAGGGATACCATGTGAACGGGAGCTTTCCCTTTAAAGTCCGTGAACGCCAACAGGCTAGTGCGGAGGGACACCATGTGCACGGGAACTTTCTCATTAAAGTCAGTGAACGCCAACAGTCGAGTGCGGAGGGATACCATGTGCACGGGAGCTTTCCCTTTAAAGTCCGTGAACGCCAGCGGGCGAGTGCGGAGGGATACCATGTGAACGGGAGCTTTCCCTTTAAAGTCCGTGAACGCCAACAGGCTAGTGCGGAGGGACACCATGTGCACGGGAACTTTCTCATTAAAGTGAGTGAACGCCAGCGGGCGAGTGCGGAGGGTTACCATGTGCACGGGAGCTTTCCCTTTAAAGTCCGTGAACGCCAGCGGGCGAGTGCGGAGGGATACCATGTGCACGGGAGCTTTCCCTTTAAAGTCCGTGAACGCCTACGTGTGAGTGCGGAGGGATGCCATGTGCACGGGAGCTTTCCCTTTAAAGTCCGTGAACGCCAGCGGGCGAGTGGGAGGGACCTATGTGCACGGACTTTCCCTTTAAAGTCCGTGAACGCCAGCGGGCGAGTGTGGAGGGATACCATGTGCACGGGAGCTTTCCCTTTAAAGTCCGTGAACACCAGTGGGCGAGTGGGAGGGATACCATGTGCACGGGAGCTTTCCCTTTAAAGTCCGTGAACCCAGTGGGCGAGTGTGGAGGGACGCCATGTGCACAGGAGCTTTCCCTTTAAAGTCCGTGAACGCCAGTGGGCGAGTGTGGAGGGACGCCATGTGCACAGGAGCTTTCCCTTTAAAGTCCGTGAACGCCAGCGGGCGAGTGCGGAGGGATACCATGTGCAGGGAGCTTTCTCATTAAAGTCTGTGAATGCCAGCGGGCGAGTGCGGAGGGATACCATGTGCACGGGAGCTTTCCCATTAAAGTCCGTGAACACCAGTGGGCGAGTGTGGAGGGACGCCATGTGCACGGAGCTTTCCCTTTAAAGTCCGTGAACGCCAGTGGGCGAGTGTGGAGGGACGCCATGTGCACAGGAGCTTTCCCTTTAAAGTCCGTGAACCCAGCGGGCGAGTGCGGAGGGAACCATGTGCACGGAGCTTTCCATTAAAGTCTGTGAATGCCAGCGGGCGAGTGCGGAGGGATACCATGTGCACGGGAGCTTTCCCATTAAAGTCCGTGAATGCCAGCGGGCGAGTGTGGAGGGATGCCATGTGCACGGGAGCTTTCTCATTAAAGTCTGTGAATGCCAGCGGGCGAGTGCGGAGGGATACCATGTGCACGGGAGCTTTCTCATTAAAGTCCATGAACGCCAGCAGGCGAGTGAGGAGGGATACCATGTGCACTGGAGCTTTCTCATTAAAGTCCTGGAACGCCAGCGGGCGAGTGTGGAGGGACGCCATGTGCACGGGAGCTTTCCCTTTAAAGTCCGTGAACGCCAGCGGGCGAGTGTGGAGGGACGCCATGTGCACGGGAGCTTTCCCTTTAAAGTCCGTGAATGCCAGCGGGCGAGTGTGGAGGGATGCCATGTGCACGGGAGCTTTCTCATTAAAGTCTGTGAATGCCAGCGGGCGAGTGCGGAGGGATACCATGTGCACGGGAGCTTTCTCATTAAAGTCTGTGAATGCCAGCGGGCGAGTGCGGAGGGATACCATGTGCACGGGAGCTTTCTCATTAAAGTCTGTGAATGCCAGCGGGCGAGTGCGGAGGATACCATGTGCACGGGAGCTTTCTCATTAAAGTCCGTGAACGCCACGGGCGAGTGCGGAGGTTACCATGTGCACGGGAGCTTTCCCTTAAAGTCCGTGAACGCCAGCGGGCGAGTGCGGAGGGATACCATGTGCACGGGAGCTTTCCCTTTAAAGTCCGTGAACGCCAGCGGGCGAGTGCGGAGGGTTACCATGTGCACGGGAGCTTTCTCATTAAAGTCCGTGAACGCCAGCGGGCGAAGTGTGGAGGGATACCATGTGCACGGGAGTTTTCCCTTTAAAGTCCGTGAACGCCAGCGGGCGAGTGCGGAGGGATACCATGTGCACGGGAGCTTTCCCTTTAAAGTCCGTGAACGCCAGCGGGCGAGTGCGGAGGGATTTTTTCTCTGGATTTTTTCAGTACTCCAGAAGAATGGGCAGAAAACTTCAATGGGAATTTTACCTTCCATGCAAGTGGTGAAGGCAGCATTTCCGCTGGATGTCCCTCCTGATGACGCCGCTATGGATTCGTGGCCGCAGCGGATGCACCCGGTCTTCACATGCCCGTAACGTGCCCGTTCACATCAGTCTGAGGAGTGTGAAATGGGCAATTTCCAGAAAAATGATCGTTCTGGAGAAATGGCACAAAAATCGCTTTCTGTAAAATGAAGAATGTTCCTTCTATTTGTGTCCCTCTCTGTGTGCGGCTGATGCAGCTCAGGGGGATACAGCGGCGGCATCTTGTGTCTGCGGACCCCGGGCGGCTGGCAGCAGCGCATTGATTGACTCAGCGCTCGGCCACCTGCGATCGATGCGCTATTGAGATAACTCAGCTTTTCTCATTCACATCATGGCTGATTACAGATGTTTTCTCTGCTCCATGTGACAAGAGGTCAACAGCCGAGCCGGAGCGAGACCTGCGGGGTCACCCGGGGCCTGGGATTAGAGGGGCCACGTCCCTGACACTCGCACTCTACTCCTATGGATCGGCTAATTTCTGTCGCAGAGTTTAATTAATCCTCCAGCTCAGCGTCCTCTCACCCGAAACCAGGAACATGTACAACAATGGGATCAATCCAACCGCCGGCTGCTCCGCGCATGCAAGGAAGTCCCATCACTGGAAACCAGCGCCGCAGTCATCCACAGCGTCTGCAGCTGCTGAGGGTTTGTTACAATGTATCAGTCCAGGTATATGTGCTGCTGCTGGAGATATCTACACAGATACAATGTAACAAGCTCACAGCTGTGGAACAGCAAATGACAGGAGACTACAATCTATTACTCCCTGTTATCAGCCATTACTGAGGGAAGAGAGACTGTAGGACAGGTGAGTACAGTCTAGTACTCTCTGTTGTCATCCTCCTCTGGTGGCAGATGGCTGCAGTGTTTTCGGCGCTTTTCTTGCTGTGCACTCTGTCCCGGCTCCTGGTAGGTGAGGTTTGTGCAGTGAGGTCAGTGCCCTGCGCTACGGTAGCGCTCTGGTGTCACCGGTGCCCTCGCAGAGTTTCTTGCTGCGGTGGCGCTCTGGTGTCACCGGTGCCCACGCAGAAATACTTGCCACGGTGGCGCTCTGATGTCACTGGTGCCCGCTTGGAGTTACTTGTCCCCGCTGCAGTCGGGGTTTGACCTTCAGGAACTTAGTAAAGTTTTCTTGCGAAGCGACATAAATGGAGACATTTATGGTGTTTGTTTGCTGAGGTGTGCAATTCTGTGAAGCCTCTGAATAGCTGGTTAATGACCTACTCAGCTTACTAAACTAAACCTCACCTCGGCCTGTCCATGAGTCCTGCGCAAGCCTGCCAGGCTGTTCCTTAACCTGCGGCACTGCTCCTTGCCCTGCCTGCCCCTTGCCCTGCACGCCTGCCCTTGCACCCTACCCTGCCCTGCTGCCCTGCCCTGCCTGCCCCCTTGCCCTGCACTGCCCCCTGTCGCCTGCCCCACTGCCCTGCGCTGCCCCTGTCCTGCTGCCCCCTGCCCTGCCTGCCCCTCCTGCTGCACTGCCCCATGCCTGCGCTGCCCCCTGTCCTGTGCTGCCCCTGCCCTGCGCTGCCCCCTTGCCTGCCTGCCCCCTTGCTCTGTCTGCCCCTGTCCTGCACCACCTGTCCTGCGCTGCCCCTTGCCCTGCTCTACCCCCTGCCCTGCACCCTACCCTGCCTGCCCTTGCCCTGCACTGCCCCCTGCCCTGCACCCTACCCTGCCCTGCACCCTACCCTGTCCTGCGCTGCCCCCTTGCCCTGCCCCCTGCCCTGCGCTACCCCTTGTCCTGCACTGCCCCCTGCCCTGCGCTGCCCCCTTGCCCTGCGCTGCCCCCTTGCCCTGCGCTGCCCCCTGCCCTGCGCTGCCCTCTTGCCCTGCTCTGCCCCTTGCCCTGCGCTGCCCCCTGTCCTGCGCCCAGGCCTCCTTCGTCCCCTCTCCTCGGCTTTTGTCTCGGCCACTCTTTGAAGCCTTGTCCTGCTCCAGACTCTGCCTGGGATTTCATTAGGAGCAGAGATGATAGCGGCTCGCCTCTCGCCTCCTTTCATCCTCCTTTGCTCTTCATTATGGCGGAGTCGCAGCGGCTTTCCTCTCACTTGTGCTGAGCCTTTTGTTCTGCCTTTGTCTATTTATCACACTGTGAAGGTTGAAAGAGATGTTATTAATCTGGGAGAATGAAGGCAGGATTAGTGGTATGAATCGGATTTTGAGAGGTGTAATGATAGAAAGAGTCGCTCGGTTGGCGAGCCGGGCAAGTTTGATAAATGGGGAGCACACTATAGTGACTCTCACATTGTCGCTGCTGCTGGCTCCTACCCACTGGGGCGAGCCGAGCCGCTCAGATCCGGGAGCCGTCCTGCGGTAGCCTCACCTGATCAAGACGCCGGGACATCAGCCGCAAATATCCCCCCTCCTCTCCACCACCGCTGCAGGTTTAATGGGAAACCAAGACACCCGGAGTATGAAGAGTCATCATCATTGTGCCGCTCGTCTCCTCCACATTTACAGCCTCATTCTCGTGTGCCGATCCCTCCACCTGCGGAGGCGAAACCGACATTGACAAATGCTCCTGCGGCTCATCTAGCACCTTCTGGGATCCGATGTGAGGACAGCGCCCGGTGCCGGGCTTCTTACGCCCGTGCATCTGCCACCGCGCAGGAATAAGGCCGTTGAGACGTTTGATCACATTTGTCAGGCGACCTTCCCTCACCTCGATTACCGCCAACAGTTTCTTAACTTTTCAGTAAAGTGTTGGTTATAGCAGAATTATCGGTGGCGTCCAAGTCCGACCATCGGACCTCCCTCCTGCCCCTCTAGAATAGTGCAATCGGGCAGCGTCATGCCCTCCTCCCCCGAGTAAAAAGGGTTTAACAACAAACACAACTTTTCTTCACTTCAATTGTTAGTAAAAAAGTAATTGTATCTAAAAAAAAAAGAGTAAAACATTAAGGAACTTTCTTCCTGGTGACAGATGGAGCAGTCGCCCCCCGCAGCGGCCGTGTTTCTGCTGTAATCTTCCAGAGTGTCGCAGCTTGTGACGTATTCCAGCAGAATGAGCGGAGACCACTAATGACCGGGGTCTTTCCGATCACTCACATTTACATCGGTGATGGATGGAGAGCGGCCGGGATGTCTCCGCACTGCAGCCTGGTCGGTATACACTGTGTACAGCGTGTCCTCCCCTTATAATAACTTATCACCCCATTATTCACTCGTTACTGGACCCTCTGCAGATACGCTCCCGCTCCGTGCGCCTTACATCTCGCTGGTAGAAGGGATTTTTACTTATTTTGCCGTTATTGATCCTTACTCATTGTTTTCCATAATCATTAAAAAAGAGAGAAAAAGACTAAAATAAAAGTGAAAACTGCGACAAACCTGTGAACAATACTGAGACCCCAACAAGGAGCGTGAGGGTCCGGCCATCATTTCACCGTATAAAACCTTGATAATTAGAAATATAAACACACAAATGCGATAATCACAGTAAAAGACGGTCGGAGGAAATGGAATGAAGTTTTCTAGTTTTTGGGTGAATTCATTTTTTTATTGTATTTTGAAACGTTTTGCAAGTTTCTGTTAGACTTGATACAATTGTAACAAACCATCAGCTGTGAGCGGTATTTGGTTGGGACGGGTTTTCTAAGTATGTGTCAGTTATTGACAGCAAGTATTGGTTTTCTGTGCCGGATGTGACGTGGGTTTTGGTGCAGACTCCACATCCAGAGCCGCATTATGCCAATCTGCGTCCCATTGAAGTGAATGTGGTCTGCAGATCACCGCTCATACATGTTACAAACGCCGCAGTCACAAGTAGCGTGTTACCTATAAAGGGTTAATCGTGGTGTGGATCCTCAGCGGACACAGCACCGCCGGTGTAGAGATCCCCGGCACCGCCTCGGACATACACATCGGACGCTGGCGTGTAGGAAGTCGCCGCACTACCCGTGATGCCATGTTACTGCCTCACATGGTGCCGCCCTGCTGCTGACCTACGTGTCCGCTCTGTGGCCTCGCGGGTCACTTGCACTGATGACAGCGGTTGCGGTGGGTTCTTCGTTACGGCATGGGAGATCAGGGGTTAAGTATTGCTGGGATCAGCGGCTGTGATTGGCTGCGTAGCGCAGTAATCTTGTGTCCGGACACCAGGGTCATAATTGCTATTTTCAATTAGCGGGCTGATCTGTTGTCAGTGATCCGGTGCCGGGTGTCAGCGCTTGTGATGAAGCCCCTGACAGCAGCGAGGACTTCATCCTGCCAGACGTGACGCGGCCACTGACAGCGATGTGACAGACTGCAACGTGCGCCAATCCTCCCCGATGCTTCACCTTCACACCGCAGCCAAAATAAATTGTGGAAGTTATCAGTGGAACGTTTCCCAGAGGCCGGGCCGCGCTCCCGCCGGTAATGAGGCCCTGGCGCGGGATGCCATTTAGCATGGAAATTGCCTGACACAATGGCTGAGCCTGGCAGCGACGACGCTGAGTCCCGGGGAATGTGCAAAGCTCATCGCACGCCGATCCCCCCGAACAGCACAATGGAGGCACAGCAAGACCCCCCCACAAGTGTGCGCGGCGTGCACCCTACATGATGCGCGGGGCTGACACACGCTGACAACTTACCATTCCTAAAACGCATCACCATTAATATAGGATGGCAGCAAAGGCAGCGCACATCACAGGGGCTCGTTCACACAGGGCACGTACAATGGGCATGTTCTGCCCGCAGACCTGGACGGAGAATCTGCAGCACAGCGCACCACCATCATCATCCGTGTGCTGAGTACATAGTGCGGAGACTCCGCAGCGTCATGTCTGTATGGACCTTGTGCACGGGGCGCAGTCATGGGGGCAGATAAGGGTCTTCCCCAAACTGTTCCCACAAAGCTGGAAGTACAATAATCTACAAAGTCATGTGCTGAAGATTAAGATTTACGATCACTGGAGCTGAGGGTCCGAGGCCGCCCCCTGATAACAGCACATAGCATTATCCCCCTCCACCATCTGTACAGGGGGCACAATGCAGTCAGGGGGTAACGTCCTCCTGGTGTCACAAAACCCCGACTCCTCCATCAGACGCAGATAGAGAAGTGCGATCCGTCACTGCACAGAACACGTCTCCTCCAGAGTCCAGTGGTGGCGGCTTTACACCACTCCATCCGACGCTCGGCATTGTGCTTGGTGATGTACGGCTGCACGCAGCTGCTCGGCCATGAAGCTCCCGGCGGGGGCGCAGTGTTACTTCCAGAGGAGGTCTGGACATGGTCAGCAGAGTGGTGGTGACATTTCTGCAGCTCAGCACTTGGCCCCCCGCTCTGTAACGTTACAGGGTCTCTACTTTATGGCTGAGTTGCTGAAGGTCCTTCCATTTCTCAGTATTATCACTCACAAGTGATGGAGAAGATCCAGGAGGAGAAATGTGATGGACGGACTTGTTACATGGTGACTCCTATTACGGGACTGCGCTGGTATCAGGAGCTCTGCACCACCGGCCGCTCTGTCACATGGTGCGGAGCTTTTCCCTATGTGGCGATACAATGCAGTATATAATGTATCACGGTCTGCATTATTCACTGGTCGTGGTGAATATGGAGCAGCTGAGGCGTCGGGTTCTTCCTCCGGCATCTTATGAAGGAATGGATCGGGCGAGCCGCGCTCCTGGGTTATTGATCGGCCGCAGTCTGGCCGGTCTGGTCCTGGGCGCAGTCTCTGAGGTTTTGGAGGCGGCTCGGTCCCTAATCCTGCGGCGCGTTGCCCCTTGCAGATAATTATTTGGATGTGATAATGCAGTTAGTGCACTATTAAAAAAAGCCCCTGATCCGATTAGTATGGATTTAATATCACATGATATATCATTATATCGTTACCCGCTGACAGATGTAATTGAAATACACTTATTGCAGCCGTGGGTCAGGTTTCATTCAATCACCGTCACCTCAGGGGAGATCCGCGACATCGAAAAATCATCGTCAGGAGGGAAAATTGCAATAAAAATAAAGAAAGCGGCGACCTGCTGTTATCTGCCTTCAGCTGGATGCCAGAGACCCCAATCCCTCCGCCCGGGGACTTCTCTATGACTCCGGGCACAGAATCCCCCTGCTGCGGCTTCTGCGGGGGCAACGTGGGGAAGCCCAGCCTTTACATATCGGGATAAGGTTATACATCTGTGGAGGCTGCACTAAATGTCGCTCCACCTGCCCCTCCGTCCGCGCTCCTGTGCTTCATCTGATCGCTGACACTTACAATGTTTCTTTATGGAGAGAATTTCTGGATTTGATTGTGTTTAATGCGCTGTCATAAGGCTGCTCATTATCGCGGCACCTACAGGAGGGGGCAGAATCCACGCGCTCAAATCACAGAAGCCGCATTTTTATTGCCAACAAAACCCCGGATTTATATGAAAATGTCTTCATGAATTTCCCACTTACAAGGTGACAGCCGGCTCACGTGACAAGTGGCTAAATACGACCGACGAGCGGCTCAAACCGTCCCGGAAATCTTTGCTGGAGGGCGGATACCTGTTATAGAGGAGCTGCACCATGTTGTGAGTGTTACATTGTATCAGCTGTGCTCGCCATGGCGATGGTGGAACGTTACATTGTATCAGCTGAGCTCTCGCCATGGCGATGGTGGTACGTTACATTGTATCAGCTGTGCTCGCCATGGCGATGGTGGTACGTTACATTGTATCAGCTGTGCTCTCGTCATGGCGATGGTGGAACGTTACATTGTATCAGCTGTGCTCTCGCCATGGCGATGGTGGTACGTTACATTGTATCAGCTGTGCTCTCGCCATGGCGACGGTGGTACGTTACATTGTATCAGCTGTGCTCTCGCCATGGCGACGGTGGTACGTTAGATTGTATCAGCTGTGCTCTCGCCATGGCGACAGTGGTACGTTACATTGTATTAGCTGTGCTCTCGCCATGGCGACTGGTACAATACATTGTATAAGCTGTGCTGTCGCCATGGCGACGGTGGTATGTTAGATTGTATCAGCTGTGCTCTCGCCATGGCGACGGTGGTACGTTAGATTGTATCAGCTGTGCTCTCGCCATGGCGACGGTGGTACGTTACATTGTATCAGCTGTGCTCTCGCCATGGCGACGGTGGAACGTTAGATTGTATCAGCTGTGCTCTCGCCATGGCGACGGTGGTACGTTACATTGTATCAGCTGTGCTCTCGCCATGGCGATGGTGGTAACGATAGGCCGCCATGCTCATCCGTCTTCTCAGCTGACGTGTGTCTTAACTCTTTTTAGCTTGTTGCCTTTTTTTGCTCTTTTCTTTCTCGTCACGGGACTCGTCCGAGCCGCTAAACGTCGTAACAACATGAGGCAGCAGCTTAAGGAGCGTGGGGTTAACTTGACTTTGATCCTTGATTTCCACTGAAGACCTGATAAAGGCTTTGTGCCTGCGGATCGATACCTCGGAGGCTGCGGATTTATTGCTGGGCCCCAGATTAATCACACACCACCTCGCCTGTTTACACTGCACGGCGGCCGATAATTCCAATTCTCCCTCTTCGCCGGCTCCAGCTTCTTTTGACTTTCTGTCCTTCCAAAGCTCAACCAGTCCCGAGTTCAGAAATCCCTTCAATGGCGATGACACAATGTATAGATAAAGAATCCACGTAATGATGACAGGTCCTGACTGCAGGTTTGTTACGGGATTATTCCACAATACAAATGAAACTTTTCTGCGGCGCTGGACAGTCGAAACTGAGCGGCGACCCCAAAACCTTCCCGAAATGATAGAATCCCTAATACATTCCATGCCAAAGTCTGGAGTGCCCCGTAATCATTAACCCTAAGGAGGATGGCAGCCTGTGCCTCCTGGGCAGGAATTGGTAAAATCTGACAGGGCATAAGGAATTGTCACTGGGCTAAATAGATATAATATATGTTAATATATGTTAATATGTAGACCCACATGCGCCCAAGGTGCCTTTCAGTGCGGCCACTAAATGCGCTTGGTGTCACCATGCGGGGAGATCGCAGTCCACGTCCCTGCAGGATTGTTGTGCTGTTTAATTGAGTGGAAACCTTCAATCATCATTAGTTGAAGTTAATCAGGAGTTGTGTTGAGGGGCCCCATGATCCCGAATTGTGTATAAAGGGTCAGCAAGCAGCTGAATATTTATCTGTAGGAGCCCTCCATCATATGTTGGGGGGCACTATCGTATTTAAGGCGGCCACCATTCATACAGTACTGGTCAAATATTTGGAGACACTTTAGAAATCGTTTTTCTTGTTTCACCGGTAAAATGTACTCTGTAAATTTAGACTTAAAGCGGCTTCTTACAGTATCGAGTCCTATTCCACAACAGTTCTAAGCCAGGATATGGCAAGAAGCACTCATCTAAATGAGAAGAAACCACAGTCCAGCATTACAGTAACAGTCACTCTGGAGAATTGCTAGAGCCTTGAAGATATACTCAAATGCAGTAATGAAAACCATCAATAGCTATGATGAAACTGGCTTTCATGAGGACTGCCCGAGGAAAGAAATGACCTGTGCTGCAGAGGATAAGTTCATCAGAGTTGCTAACCTCAGAAAAAACAAAGTTAAATAACCTTGGAGAATGGTCCATATAAATGATGCACAGACATCAATAAGCAGGAAAATACCATCATTGTGTTCAGAGGAGACTGCAAGGAGGGTCCTTCATAATCGAATTGCTGCAATGACTGCGATACGGAGTATCACATTCAAGACGAGACTTGTAAGGACCGAGCAACACAAGGACTGGACAGGAGATCAGTGGAAATGTGTGCTGTGCTCTGAGGAGTCAGAACCAGAGATTAGCCGCCAAGTGCTTGTGACATGCAGAAGAGCGGATGTTTTCTGGCTGTGTGGGGCCCTCTATGACGCACTGAGGGGAGGTGAGATCGGGGGCCTCTGCTGGTGGTGATTTATTCCACGTTCATGGTACATTATCCCCCACTGCTGCCATAGCGTTCTGCAGCGACCGTCCGCCCATCTGGGACCATCGTTTGTGCTGGGATGGAGGCTGGAGAGGACATGGCCTCCACTATCGCCCATTGGAGATGGTTTGGGACCATTTGGACCTGATTTATGAAGGTCGGCGTTGTTCACACCAGTCTTGTTGAGGGTGTGTGCTGGAGTCAGAGGCGCAAATAATGGGAAACGTGGCAAAAAGTCACATTTTCAAAGCGATATATGGCAGAATTCTGGTGTGAAGACTGATGGATCCAGGCCCTTGTGTTTTGGAGAAGAGCAGGTCCTTGTCTATCAAACTGTATGCACACGTAACAGAGGCGGAGTATTGGTCCAGGCCACGTGATCTCAGGAGCAATGCATGCTGGGAAGTGAGAGTAAGGTTGTTCCTGCACTTACAATGCTGGCAGAATGCTAATGAGGAGCAGCCACCCACTGATAAGGCAGATGGCGAGTTACCGAGCGGGGAATCGGGACAGTAATTGGAACCAGTGCAGATTTCCCTCGTGGGCGATGAGGACAGGTGACCGTGTTCGGAGTTTACATTTTACGCTGTGCCTGTGGATGACGCGTCTGTGCAGACGACACCCCTATAGCTTCATGGTGATTACGCTGATTCTCGGGGTCCATTTACCCCGGCCCCTGTGCCCCCGGCGATTGCCCCCCCCCCCCGGGGTTTACTGGTGTCTTGGAAAACAAATATCTGACCATTGTAGCAGCAAATGAGTGAACCCGACGCCATCTATGCTTGGCAAACTGAGAGTGTCGGAGGCGAGGAGCGCGGGATAAGTACATGTAATGTATGTGTAATCCGCGTGCAGCGCGCACTTGTAGCCGCCGTCACATCCATCCGCCGCTTCGGCAGGCACGCGGCTGACAGTGCATGGAGCCGCCTGATTATACACACTTCCATCTCAGCAATGTAATTTCACAGGGCGATCAGTGTTCGGATGTAATGGCCGCCTGCGCCGGGTGACGGAATATTAGAGGGGCTAATGGAAAAGCTCCCGGAGACACAGGGAGGGAAGGGCGGCAAGAACGGGGGGGAGATCGGCCACACATGGCTGCCATAGAACTAATGAGGCGCGAGGCGCAATGCAGCCCGTCTCCCTGAAGTCCAAGCACCTGCGCCCCGACTGCAGCAGGGAGCGGGAGTCACGGAGGCTGGAGTATTATACAGCGGCTCCCTCGTTATAACGCCGCTGTATGTACATACCACCCTCAGATCATTGGAAAAAGTTCTGCACCTCTCGCCATCCCAAGATCTCTGCTCACTGTCAGCAAGCGGAAGCCCTCACTGCTTCGAGGATGACAGCTGGGCCGCGAGGCATTGTGGCCGTTATGGCTTTGTGGCTCTTTTCTGACTCTCCCTGATTTTGGCTTTTATTCCTTCCTTTTTGTGCCAGCCTCTTCTTTGAAGTTGTGCCCGTTTTGAAGTCTACTTTCTATTCCTCTGATTTTTCCCGGTTCACCGTTATAGACGGTTTTCTTATAATTCAGATGTTTGATTCATTATCTGCAACTTCTTATCGAGTCAAGAAGTTTTTTTGCACAATGTTCTCTGTGCAGCTGTGGGTGGGTTTCTGCCCGAGTCTGTCCTGTGAGTGAATCATAATTTGCACTGCTAACATCCATGGGGCCGATCCTGTGATGTCTTCACTCGTCCTGGTGATCTCACCAACCTCCATATGTGTTGTCTGTTTGTATGGACTGCGGACACCTTGCAGGGGGTCTGTATGGACTGCGGACACCTTGCAGGGGGTCTGTATGGACCGCGGACCCCTTGCAGGGGGTCTGTATGGACTGCGGACACCTTGCAGGGGGTCTGTATGGACCGCGGACCTCTTGCAGGGGGTCTGTATGGACCGCGGACCTCCTACAGGGGGTCTGTATGGACTGCGGACACCTTGCAGGGGGTCTGTATGGACCGCAGGACCTCTTGCAGGGGGTCTGTATGGACTGCGGACCTCTTGCAGGGGGTCTGTATGGACCGCGGACACCTTGCACGGGGTCTGTATGGACTGCGGACACCTTGCAGGCAGTCTGTATGGACCGCGGACACCTTGCACGGGGTCTGTATGGACTGCGGACACCTTGCAGGCGTCTGTATGGACCGCGGACACCTTGCAGGGGGTCTGTATGGACTGCGGACACCTTGCAGGGGGTCTGTATGGACTGCGGACACCTTGCAGGGGGTCTGTATGGACTGCGGACCTCTTGCAGGGGGTCTGTATGGACTGCGGACCTCTTGCAGGGGGTCTGTATGGACTGCGGACACCTTGCAGGGGGTCTGTATGGATTGCGGACACCTTGCAGGGGGTCTGTATGAACCGCGGAACCTCTACAGGGGGTCTGTATGGACTGCGGACACTCTTGCAGGGGGTCTGTATGGACTGCGGACCTCTTGCAGGGGGTCTGTATGGACTTGCGGACACCTTGCAGGGGGTCTGTATGGATTGCGGACCTCCTCAGGGGGTCTGTATGGACTGCGGACACCTTGCAGGGGGTCTGTATGGACTGCGGACCTCTTGCAGGGGGTCTGTATGGACTGCGGACACCTTGCAGGGGGTCTGTATGGACTGCGGACCTCTTGCAGGGGGTCTGTATGGACCGCGGACACCTTGCAGGGGGTCTGTATGGACTGCGGACACCTTGCAGGGGGTCTGTATGGACCGCGACCTCTGCAGGGATCTGTATGGACCGTGGACCTCTTGCAGGGGGTCTGTATTGACCGCGGACCCCTTGCGGTGGGTCTGTATGGACCAGGGACACCTTGCAGGGGGTCTGCATGGACCGGGGACACCTTGCAGGGGTCTGCATGGACCGCGGACACCTTGCAGGGGGTCTGCATGGACCGGGGACACCTTGCAGGGGGTCTGTATGTACTGGGGACACCTTGCAGGGGGTCTGTATGGACCGTGGACCTCTTGCAGGGGGTCTGTATGGACCAGGGACACCTTGCAGGGGGTCTGCATGGACCGGGGACACCTTGCAGGGGTCTGCATGGACCGTGGACACCTTGCAGGGGGTCTGCATGGACCGGGGACACCTTGCAGGGGGTCTGTATGTACTGGGGACACCTTGCAGGGGGTCTGTATGGACTGTGGACCTCTTGCAGGGGGTCTGTATGTACTGGGGACACCTTGCAGGGGGGTCTGTATGGACTGGGGACACCTTGCAGGGGGTCTGTATGGACCGCAGACACCTTGCAGGGGGTCTGTATGGACCGCGGACCTCTTGCAGGGAGTCTGTATGGACGTGGACCCTTGCAGGGGTCTGTTGACTGGGACCTTGCAGGGGGTCTGTATGGACCGGGGACCTCTTGCAGGGGGTCTGTATGGACGGGACCTCTTGAGGGGTCTGTATGGACCGGGGACCCTTGCAGGGAGTCTGTATGGACCGTGGACCTCTTGCAGGGGGTCTGTATGGACGGGACCCTTGCAGGGGGTCTGTATGGACTGTGGACCTCTTGCAGGGGGTCTGTATGGACTGGGGACACCTTGCAGGGGGTCTGTATGGACTGTGGACCTCTTGCAGGGGGTCTGTATGGACTGGGGACACCTTGCAGGGGGGGTCTGTATGGACGTGGACCTCTTGCAGGGGGTCTGTATGGACTGGGGACACCTTGCAGGGGGGGTCTGTATGGACTGGGGACACCTTGCAGGGAGTCTGTATGGACCGTGGACCTCTTGCAGGGGGTCTGTATGGACTGGGGACACCTTGCAGGGGGTCTGTATGGTGGACTGGGGACACCTTGCAGGGGGGTCTGTATGGACCGTGGACCTCTTGCAGGGGGTCTGTATGGACCGTGGACCTCTTGCAGGGAGTCTGTATGGACCGTGGACCTCTTGAAGGGGGTCTGTATGGACCGCGGACCTCTTGCAGGGAGTCTGTATGGACCGTGGTCCGTGGACCTCTTGCAGGGGGTCTGTATGGACTGGGGACACCTTGCAGGGGGTCTGTATGGACTGGGACCCTTGCAGGGGGGTCTGTATGGACCGTGGACACCTTGCAGGGGGTCTGTATGGACCGTGGACCTCTTGCAGGGAGTCTGTATGGACCGTGGACCTCTTGCAGGGGTCTGTATGGACGGGACCCTTGCAGGGGTCTGTATGGGACGGGGACCCTTGCAGGGGGTCTGTATGGACCGTGGACCTCTTGCAGGGGGTCTGTATGGACCTGGACCTCTTGCAGGGGGTCTGTAAGGACCGCGGACCCCTTGCAGTGGGGGTCTGTATGGACTGGGGTCCAGCACTTCCATTATTTCAGGAAGCTCATATTTCCGTACGTGTAGCGAGCCATATTTACCCTAAGAGGATAGTCATTTCCATGGGCTCGATGTTCAGTAACTGTACTCCGCTTGGTATGTGGCGCGGGGGCGAGGATGGGAGCGATGACTCCGGTGTCAGGATTGCGATGGCTCTGCCGCTTTATCTGGGGATATTAAACCGTATTGCGTGACATCCGGCGGCAGCCTGAATAGATGCCGCCATTCATCTCCCACTCAGGCTCTGACAAGCTACACTGCCCCTGTTGAAAGGCATCCGTCAAACACGTCCCGGCTCTAGTCCTCCGCCCTCCATCTTCCCTCTGAGCCGTGTTCAGACCCGGGGAGAAGCGGCGAAACAAATGGTAGAACATAATGTGGCGGAGGAGGGACGGCGCCCCCTCCCTGCGATAAGCGGCTGCTGTATTAGCGCCTGTTTAGATAACATTGAAAATATCAGAATGGCTGAAACCATTACAGGATGAATAAAATAAAGCCGGCGGAATAAGCCGCGAAGGTGCCGGCGCTAATACCGGCGTTTAATATTTGATGTGATGGGATAAAGAGGATCACCTTCCAATCGAATGGCGCGTCAGCCCCAGAATCTATTACTGAAATTCCTCTGTGATTTGACAGAGGAGCGGCCGTGTTATTCTTCACTAGTTACGGCAATCTTCTCCCCCGACATCACTCACAGAATTTTTTCTTTGCATGAGTAAACACCCATTATCCCGCGTCCCTGCTACTGGCACCTTAAATCACGGCTCCGCTCATAGGGCTGATGGGCGCAGATTGTTATTTCATTATTTGCTCTGATAAATGGAATTTCGGACCATTTCTTGTTGCCATTTCCCCTTCTGCTTTTTGTGACTTATGTTTTGGGAGGAGGAGATGCTTCATAGCAGAGCAGCAATCAAAGGGCAGCTCCAGATTGTCACAAGTTTAGTGAGAAGGACAGAATCCACCGTAGACTCCAGCAACAGATGGCGGTAATCACAGGGATGCAAATTATCTGCTGTATCTGCGTCCTCCCACATTACGTCCTGCATTATACCCCAGAGCTGCACTCACTATTCTGCTGGTGCAGTCACTGTGTACATACATTACATTACTGATCCTGAGTTACATCCTGTATTATACTCCAGAGCTGCACTCACTATTCTGCTGGTGCAGTCACTGAGTACATACATTACTGATCCTGAGTTACATCCTGTATTATACCCAGAGCTGCACTCACTATTCTGCTGGTGCAGTCACTGTGTACATACATTACATTACTGATCCTGAGTTACATCCTGTATTATACTCCAGAGCTGCACTCACTATTCTGCTGGTGCAGTCACTGTGTACATACATTACATTACTGATCCTGAGTTACATCCTGTATTATACTCCAGAGCTGCACTCACTATTCTGCTGGTGCAGTCACTGTGTATACATACATTACTGATCCTGAGTTACATCCTGTATTATACCCCAGAGCTGCACTCACTATTCTGCTGGTGCAGTCACTGTGTAATACATTACATTACTGATCCTGAGTTACATCCTGTATTATACTCCAGAGCTGCACTCACTATTCTGCTGGTGCAGTCACTGTGACATACATGACATTACTGATCCTGAGTTACATCCTGTATTATACCCAGAGCTGCACTCACTATTCTGCTGGTGCAGTCACTGTATATATACATTACATTACTGATCCTGAGTTACATCCTGTATTATACTCCAGAGCTGCACTCACTATTCTGCTGGTGCAGTCACTGTGTACATACATTACTGATCCTGAGTTACATCCTGTATTATACTCCAGAGCTGCACTCACTATTCTGCTGGTGCAGTCACTGTATAATACATTACATTACTGATCCTGAGTTACATCCTGTATTATACTCCAGAGCTGCACTCACTATTCTGCTGGTGCAGTCACTGTGTACATACATGACATTACTGATCCTGAGTTACATCCTGTATTATACTCCAGAGCTGCACTCACTATTCTGCTGGTGCAGTCACTGTGTACATACATGACATTACTGATCCTGAGTTACATCCTGTATTATACCCCAGAGCTGCACTCACTATTCTGCTGGTGCAGTCACTGGTACTATACATTACATTACTGATCCTGAGTTACATCCTGTATTATACTCCAGAGCTGCACTCACTATTCTGCTGGTGCAGTCACTGTGACATACATTACATTACTGATCCTGAGTTACTCCTGTATTATACTCCAGAGCTGCACTCACTATTCTGCTGGTGCAGTCACTGTGTACACACATACATTACTGATCCTGAGTTACATCCTGTATTATACTCCAGAGCTGCACTCACTATTCTGCTGGTGCAGTCACTGTGTACATACATTACATTACTGATCCTGAGTTACATCCTGTATTATACTCCAGAGCTGCACTCACTATTCTGCTGGTGCAGTCACTGTGTACATACATTACATTACTGATCCTGAGTTACATCCTGTATTATACCCAGAGCTGCACTCACTATTCTGCTGGTGCAGTCACTGTGTACATACATTACATTACTGATCCTGAGTTACATCCTGTATTATACCCAGAGCTGCACTCACTATTCTGCTGGTGCAGTCACTGTGTACATACATTACATTACTGATCCTGAGTTACATCCTGTATTATACCCCAGAGCTGCACTCACTATTCTGCTGGTGCAGTCACTGTGTACATACATTACATTACTGATCCGAGTTACCCTCCTGTATTATACCCCAGAGCTGCACTCACTATTCTGCTGGTGCAGTCACTGTGTACATACATTCATACTGATCCTGAGTTACTCCTGTATTATACCCAGAGCTGCACTCACTATTCTGCTGGTGCAGTCACT
>JARQOD010000009.1:73451053-73516804 GCA_033576555.1 Oophaga sylvatica
AGGCATGTATCAGATGCAGAATAATTTGTACACAGTGACTGCACCACAGAATAGGAGGCAGTTCTGGAGTATAATACAGGATGTAACCTAAGGATCATAATGTTGTACACAGTGACTGCACAACAAGTAGTGAGTGCAGCTCTGGGGTATAATACAGGGTTGTCATGATCTTCTTATAGCCTCGGCCATCTTTATGTAGAGTAACAATTATTTTTTTTCTGTTCTTTTCCATGATGAACTTCAGTGACCGGTGTGAGAGTTGTGTCCCGATGTTACACACCTGCCTCCCATTCACACCTGACACCTGTTGACATAATTAGTCACATGACACCGGGGAGTGAACATGGCTGATTGGGCATACTTTGGACATTTTCACATAGGGTGTACTCACTTTTGCTGCCAGACAGTTTAGACCTTAATGGCTGTGAGTTCTTTGCACTGTTACTGCTGCACTTCGGCTACATTGTATCACAGTCAGATCTGCAGAGTTGTCCCAGGAAAACCTGGTAAATATTTACTGACATGTGCGGGGTGTACTGAGTTTTGCGATGTACTGTTACTCTGTCATTACGCTGTCCTTCCCTTCTCTCCTTGGTGCAGTCGCCGCCTCTCCCGTGTGCCGGAGCAGACAGTGATCTTCACACCCGGCGCTCTCTGACATTTCCCGTGTCACCTCGCCGTCTCTAGATTCGCGCTCACACAGCAGTCGACACATCCCACAAATCCCAGCAAAGCCTCGTCCTCATCAATATTCACAACTCATTACCGACAATGGCAGTTCAAGGTGAGACGTGAATGTCAGAGGACGGAGACGCTGCCAGCTCCGCCGCTCCTGTCTACCTGCTCTGATTATCGGGGTCTGCGCGGTTTCCTGCAGACCGTTAGTAAATCAGTGTCGGTCAGATTCTCGTGCTTCACTTTAGGCAGAAATAAATCTGAATCCTGAAAACCTTCCAGTGTCACTGATGCCCCCTGCTAGAGCCGCAAGAGCCTACAATGGTCCGCTTCTGACCCGGACCATCCGCGGTGCAAGAAGGCGCCGACCCTGGTGACTCCTGTTCTCCATCATGTGGTTGGCCGGTGCTTCTGCATCACTTACCTGGGAAGAGATGGTACCAGGATGCTCTAGGCAAGGAAGACCAGCCGGCGGAGGCAGTGTGACAAGCGCAATGTTCTGCAGGGTTATCAGGCAGTGTCCTGCCCTATGATGGCGCAATATTCTGCTGGGTTATCAGGCAGTGTCATGCCCTATGATGGCGCAATATTCTGCTGGGTTATCAGGCAGTGTCCTGCCCTATGATGGCGCAATATTCTGCTGGGTTATCAGGCAGTGTCATGCCCTATGATGGCGCAATATTCTGCTGGGTTATCAGGCAGTGTCATGCCCTATGATGGCGCAATATTCTGCTGGGTTATCAGGCAGTGTCATGCCCTATGATGGCGCAATATTCTGCTGGGTTATCAGGCAGTGTCCTGCCCTATGATGGCGCAATATTCTGCTGGGTTATCAGGCAGTGTCCTGCCCTATGATGGCGCAATATTCTGCTGGGTTATCAGGCAGTGTCCTGCCCTATGATGGTGCAATATTCTGCTGGTTATCAGGCAGTGTCCTGCCCTATGATGGTGCAATATTCTGCTGGTTATCAGGCAGTGTCCTGCCCTATGATGGCGCAATATTCTGCTGGGTTATCAGGCAGTGTCATGCCCTATGATGGCGCAATATTCTGCTGGGTTATCAGGCAGTGTCATGCCCTATGATGGCGCAATATTCTGCTGGGTTATCAGGCAGTGTCCTGCCCTATGATGGCGCGATGTTCTGCTGGGTTATCAGGCAGTGTCATTCCCTATGATGGCGCAATATTCTGCTGGGTTATCAGGCAGTGTCCTGCCCTATGATGGCGCGATGTTCTGCTGGGTTATCAGGCAGTGTCATGCCCTATGATGGCGCAATATTCTGCTGGGTTATCAGGCAGTGTCCTGCCCTATGATGGCGCAATATTCTGCTGGGTTATCAGGCAGTGTCCTGCCCTATGATGGCGCAATATTCTGCTGGGTTATCAGGCAGTGTCCTGCCCTATGATGGTGCAATATTCTGCTGGGTTATCAGGCAGTGTCCTGCCCTATGATGGTGCAATATTCTGCTGGGTTATCAGGCAGTGTCCTGCCCTATGATGGCGCAATATTCTGCTGGGTTATCAGGCAGTGTCATGCCCTATGATGGCGCAATATTCTGCTGGGTTATCAGGCAGTGTCATGCCCTATGATGGCGCAATATTCTGCTGGGTTATCAGGCAGTGTCCTGCCCTATGATGGCGCGATGTTCTGCTGGGTTATCAGGCAGTGTCATGCCCTATGATGGCGCAATATTCTGCTGGGTTATCAGGCAGTGTCCTGCCCTATGATGGCGCGATGTTCTGCTGGGTTATCAGGCAGTGTCATGCCCTATGATGGCGCAATATTCTGCTGGGTTATCAGGCAGTGTCATGCCTATGATGGCGCAATATTCTGCTGGGTTATCAGGCAGTGTCATGCCCTATGATGGCGCAATATCTGCTGGGTTATCAGGCAGTGTCCTGCCCTATGATGGCGCAATATTCTGCTGGGTTATCAGGCAGTGTCATGCCCTATGATGGCGCAATATTCTGCTGGGTTATCAGGCAGTGTCATGCCCTATGATGGCGCAATATTCTGCTGGGTTATCAGGCAGTGTCATGCCCTATGATGGCGCAATATTCTGCTGGGTTATCAGGCAGTGTCCTGCCCTATGATGGCGCAATATTCTGCTGGGTTATCAGGCAGTGTCCTGCCCTATGATGGCGCAATATTCTGCTGGGTTATCAGGCAGTGTCATGCCCTATGATGGCGCAATATTCTGCTGGGTTATCAGGCAGTGTCATGCCCTATGATGGCGCAATATTCTGCTGGGTTATCAGGCAGTGTCATGCCCTATGATGGCGCAATATTCTGCTGGGTTATCAGGCAGTGTCCTGCCCTATGATGGCGCGATGTTCTGCTGGGTTATCAGGCAGTGTCATGCCCTATGATGGCGCAATATTCTGCTGGGTTATCAGGCAGTGTCCTGCCCTATGATGGCGCGATGTTCTGCTGGTTATCAGGCAGTGTCATGCCCTATGATGGCGCAATTTCTGCTGGGTTATCAGGCAGTGTCATGCCCTATGATGGCGCAATATTCTGCTGGGTTATCAGGCAGTGTCATGCCCTATGATGGCGCAATATTCTGCTGGGTTATCAGGCAGTGTCATGCCCTATGATGGCGCAATATTCTGCTGGGTTATCAGGCAGTGTCATGCCCTATGATGGCGCAATATTCTGCTGGGTTATCAGGCAGTGTCATGCCCTATGATGGCGCAATATTCTGCTGGGTTATCAGGCAGTGTCTGCCCTATGATGGCGCAATATTTCTGTGGTTATCAGGCAGTGTCCTGCCCTATGATGGCGCAATATTCTGCTGGTTATCAGGCAGTGTCATGCCCTATGATGGCGCGATGTTCTGCTGGTTATCAGGCAGTGTCATGCCCTATGATGGCGCGATGTTCTGCTGGGTTATCAGGCAGTGTCATGCCCTATGATGGCGCAATTTGCTGGGATTATCAGGCAGTGTCATGCCCTATGATGGCGCAATGTTCTGTGGGTTATCAGGCAGTGTACGCCATGATGGCGATTCTGCAGGCATCAGGCATGAGGCATTCTGCTGATTATCGCAGTGTCCTGCCATGATGGCGCATATTGTACTGCTGGTTATGAGGCAGTGCTGCCAGCGCATTCTTGTTAAGCAGTGTCGCAATGGCCATTTCTGTAGGATTATCAGGCAGTGTCCTGACTATGATGGCGCGATGTTCTGTAGGATTACAGGCATGCCTGCCCAGTGGCGCGATGTTCGTGGATTATCAGGCATGTGCGCGTGGACGTTCTGCAGATCTGGTGGAGTGACTTGCGCCCCTGACATTTCCTGTGCCCCGTCATTGGCCGCCATCAGTCTTGTACAGACTCGTGAAGAGTCTGAGGACTCCGTCTTAGAATGATTTGACCTCAGCCCAGGTGATTCAGTGGCATTGTAGGTGACTAGACCGGGCAGTGGTTTGTACCAGGACGCGTGGCGGGCTGATTAGTACTGGCCATGAGTGCTGTGGGGCGAGGGCTTGTGACCAGATCGGGCGAGTCTTGTGACCAGACCGGGGCGAGGCTTGTGACCAGACCGGGCGAGGGCTTGTGACCAGACCGGGGCGAGGGCTTGTGACCAGACCGGGGCGAGGGCTTGTGACCAGACCGGGGCGAGGGCTTGTGACCAGACCGGGCGAGGGCTTGTGACCAGACCGGGGCGAGGGCTTGTGACCAGACCGGGGCGAGGGCTTGTGACCAGACCGGGCGAGGGCTTGTGACCAGACCGGGGCGAGGGCTTGTGACCAGACCGGGGCGAGGGCTTGTGACCAGACCGGGCGAGGGCTTGTACCAGACCGGGCGAGGCTTGTGACCAGACCGGGGCGAGGGCTTGTGAACCGGGGCGAGTGCTTGTGGACCGGGGCGAGTGCTTGTGACCAACCGGGGCGAGGGCTTGTGACCAGACCGGGCGAGGGCTTGTGACCAGACCGGGCGAGGGCTTGTGACCAGACCGGGGCGAGGGCTTGTGACCAGACCGGGGCGAGTGCTTGTGACCAGACCGGGGCGAGGGCTTGTGACCAGACCGGGGCGAGGGCTTGTGACCAGACCGGGGCGAGGGCTTGTGACCAGACCGGGGCGAGGGCTTGTGACCAGACCGGGGCGAGGGCTTGTGACCAGACCGGGCGAGGGCTTGTGACCAGACCGGGCGAGGGCTTGTGACCAGACCGGGGCGAGGGCTTGTGACCAGACCGGGCGAGTGCTTGTGACCGGGGCGAGTGGCTTGTGACCGCGGGCGAGTGCTTGTGACCAGACCGGGCGAGGGCTTGTGACCAGACCGGGCGAGGGCTTGTGACCAGACCGGGGCGAGGCTTGTGACCAGACCGGGGCGAGGGCTTGTGACCAGACCGGGGCGAGGGCTTGTGACCAGACCGGGGCGAGGGCTTGTGACCGGGGCGAGGGCTTGTGACCAGACCGGGGCGAGTGCTTGTGACCAGACCGGGTCGAGGGCTTGTGACCGGACCGAGGCGAGGGCTTGTGTCCAGACCGGGGCGAGGGCTTGTGTCCAGACCGGGGCGAGGGCTTGTGACAACCGGGGCGAGGACTTGTGACCAGACCGGGGCGAGGGCTTGTGACCAGATCGGGGCGAGTTCTTGTGACCTGACCGGGCGAGGCTTGTGACCAGATCGGGGCGAGTTCTTGTGTCCAGACCGGGGCGAGGGCTTGTGACCAGACCGGGGCGAGGGCTTGTGACCAGATTGGGGCGAGTTCTTGTGACCAGACCGGGGCGAGGGCTTGTGACCAGACCGGGGCGAGGGCTTGTGTCCAGACCGGGCGAGGGCTTGTGACCAGATCGGGCGAGTTCTTGTGACCAGACCGGGGCGAGGGCTTGTGACCAGATCGGGCGAGTTCTTGTGTCCAGACCGGGGCGAGGGCTTGTGACCAGACTCGGGGCGAGTTCTTGTGTCCAGACCGGGGCGAGGGCTTGTGACCAGACCGGGGCGAGGGCTTGTGACCAGATTGGGGCGAGTCTTGTGACCAGACCGGGGCGAGGGCTTGTGACCAGACCGGGGCGAGGGCTTGTGTCCAGACCGGGGCGAGGGCTTGTGACCAGACCGGGGCGAGGGCTTGTGACCAGATCGGGCGAGGTTCTTGTGTCCAGACAGGGGCGAGGGCTTGTGACTAGACCGGGGCGAGGGACTTGTGACCAGATTGGGGCAAGTTCTTGTGACCAGACCGGGGCGAGGGCTTGTGACCAGACCGGGGCGAGGACTAGTGACCAGACCGGGTCGAGGGCTTGTGACCAGACTAGATATGAAGCATGACCTCGGCCGTACGCTCCGTCCAGCAATGAGTGGCGGCTGCCGGAGTCCTGGACGTGTAAGAAGTCCGATCACTTCCCCCATTGGTGTAAGATCATTAGGACGGGAAGTGTCTGGTCCCGGGGACGATGGCTCTTTCAGGACTAATAATACACTGAGGCTCCTGACAAAGCCGCGGCACGTCCTCGTATTGAGGCGACGGCACGCTGTGGAGCAGTTGGCCTTGTTTCTTGCCTCCGCTGCACTCCTGCGGCGAGGCCCTCCCTTACCGGGAGTTAACGAGAGCGTCTGTTCACCACCGTGACCTTCTGCCTCCGTGTCTGCTGGAGCCTTCCTTGATTAAGCCGGACTTGAAGATGCTTCACCTCCGTTAACTTGTTTTACATGGAAGAGAAAAAAGAAAAAAGGCAATAAAATAAAAAAGAAACTTTCTGTTAATTGGTGGCGGCCTCGGTGTGCTCCGTGAAGGCTCTGATCAGGATAATGAAGTTGGAGTGTACGATGAGAAGCGGCAGGAAGAGTGCGCGGAGGAGAGCGAGAGCGCGGCGATCTGGAGCCTCTGCCATTGTGGATCAGACACTTGTGTCCGTACGCAGCGCTCTGCACACCGTCACTGTCAGACACTGGCGTCCACGATCAGGGTAGCACAGGAGCAGCCGTTATGGGAGAGATGTCACGTAATCTTGTTCACACGCTGCAAAAAATATCCGCAGTTTAACGGCACAAATGCGGAAGATGAAATGTGCAAAACGTCCGCTTCATTTCTGCACTGAAATGTCAGTAGCAATGTCCCACGGGGACGCACCGAAAGTGTCGTACAACACCAGAGAACGGCGCGGTAAATCCGGATACACCCCAGCTGACTCGTGGGTTTGCTCTACTGTTCACAGTGTCCCCCATCCTCTGCTGTCCATGTACTGAGCCCCTCTTCATTGTCATACACCTGCTCCTGGTGAACTGCAGAATAGATGTGCTTGTTGTCCATGCCGCTGCCTCCAGCCCATCCCTCCCAAGAGGTTCTGCAGCATCTCATGATAGTGATCGTGCCCGCTGGCTCCTGTGATTAACAGCGCATCCCTCTGAAGAGGTTCTGCAGCATCTCATGATGGTGATCGTGCCGCTGCCTCCTGTGATTGACAGCCCATCCTTCCCAAGAGGTTCTGCAGCATCTCATGATGGTGATCGTCCATGCCATTGCCTTCTGTGATTAACAGTTCATCTCCCAAGATGTTCTGCAGCATCTCATGGTGTTGTAGTCATGCAGTGGGCCATCACTCTACGGACACTGTCCGTCTGCAGGGATTGGCATTTACCCTTCATCCTTTTCTGGAGTCTCGTCCAGAGTCACACTTTCGTCCTGCATGGACGCTGCACTTCTGCCATTTGGCCACTAGATGTCGCAGCATTCTGCATGTGCGGGTGGGGGGCCGCGGTGTGCGGCAGGTGAGGGGGGCTCAGGTGTTGGATGAGAGGGTCACTGTGATGTCTGCCGAGCATTAATATGTGCCGTCATCACGAGCCGCTCTCGTCCTTCCTTACACTTAGCTAATGATCACAATTGCCTCCCAGCCGGCGGCGGATCACAGCGATTACAGTCAGTGACTGGAGGCAGCCGCTCTTCATCCCGTAATAGAAAGAAGGCATATGTGTTTGATATCGGGGTGTGAAGAAGTCGCTGTGTAAATGGTGGCGTATGTTGGATTAGTGAGGAGGGCATCCCTTCTCCACAGGGGGCCGTGGCCACAGGATAAAGAGGCGCTGCAGCCGGATAATGCTCTGCAGCGGCTTGTGCCATGTATAGGAAGTGTGCGACCTCCGAGGCGTCTTTACCATCGTGTGCCAGGCGCTCACATGGCGGACATGACTTTACCCCTTACCGTCATACGGGGAGGCGGTGACCCGTGACTGCCGATATCCGGAGCGGCCGCACATTCCCGTCACATACACTGTGACACTTCGGTCCTGATCGTGTACATAGTGTCCCCGCTCCTGCGCGGCCGACCAGCACCGCTCTGATCCCATCTCCCCGCCCGCCCTCGCTCCTCTCACGTTGCGTTGCCTTCTCACACCCCGAGGGGTTAATAAAAGGGACTGTTACTTTGGAGATGTTTCTTTATTCATCCGCTTGTCTTATCCCCCCTCTCCCTGACGGAAGGGTCCGCAGATCAGTTGTGGAGCCGCACTCCTATGGAGTCGATCCCGGCAGGCCCATCTCTGCGCGCACCGAGTCCGGCTCCTAATGAGACGGCGGCAGCTAGTTAGCAGAGGGGTGTGTGCGCCGAGCTCAAATGAGATAGTTAAACTGCGGTGATTGAAGGTGGAGGTCGCAGGTCAGCGCAATTATGTTGTTGCAGAATAATCGCCGGCTCGTTTGATATGGAGGTTCTAAGCGCGGCGGCGGCGATGGCACAGACAAGCTGCTTTGTGTCTGTGTGTGAGGAGAAGACGCGCTCCCCAAATGAGAAGTATTCCACTAGTTACCATCATTAGAGAGCGTTCCTCCGCGGCCTCCCCCGTCCTCGCCAACGCCGGGGCCCTCCCCGTACCGCGCCATTTCAGAAGCCAGACTCATACTGCGAGTGCAGCTTCAGCTCTAAAGATCCGGGACCAGTTACTCGCACCAAAATAATCCTCACGTTCCCCATCATTTACTCCGTACAAAGTCCCTTCCAGGAAATCGCTGCGAGTCAGAATTAAAAGTCGAGCGCACTGGCTTTCAACGAGGACGCCATCGCTGATGCCGATCTCCTTCCTGCAGCCCGCCATCAGCGCGCTAAACGACAGAGGCGGCAGCGGCTTCCAATGGGTTAATGGGTGATGTCGATGAGCGCTCCACACACAGACGATGGAGCGGGGAGGTTTATGTGTTTATAGCTTTATTAGATCAGCATGTAATCTTCCTACACTTATGTTATGGTGGAGCCCTGTTCATCCTGAGCACCTGCTTCATAACGAGGAAGATGGAACTCGGCCTGAAGATTGTGTCCAGCCTGACAGAACTGATACAATGTGTAACAAGGTGAAATGCGTTGGAGTCTCTGTTGCAGAGACAAAACATTGGTCGTGTGTGACAGGCCGCATTATGGTCAGTGGGGTTCATCAGGCGCCTCTGCTGTCCGTCATGTGATCGATCCGACACTGCAGAAAGCCAACATGGGCAGAGCCGAAGATGTATCCTCATCCGCCATGTTTAACTCAGAGGGGATCGTGACAAGCTGCAGCAACCTATATAGTGCCGTCAGTGATTTGTAGGTCCGGTGACGTCTCCGGTGACTTATAAAGCTGTCGGTCGTGTTTCCGGTGTCAATGATCCGAGCTGCAGACTGATGTCCGCTCTCGTGTCGCTCACGTGAGGCTGAGCCTGCAAATCCTTATTGTGGAGGCGAGCGGGAGCACGGGAGGAGGGCGAGGGAGATAAATGTTAGCTCATTTCTTAAGTAATTAGTTACCTCCTCATCCCCGTGTTGTAATTGTGAAGAAGCTGTAATGTTTAATTAGTCTGTAAATGAAACCCCAATTTCATAATGGCTGCGTTGACAGCGTTAAGTGAGACGGGCACAGAAGGGGACGCATTGTTTCAGCTGGAGATGAAGCCGTCCGTCAGTAAACCAAGCGTCTCGGGGAGAAAATGGAAATGATAAGCGAAGTGAGGCTAATTAGCAAAATCATGCAGGCCCCCGCTGATGGCTCTCATGAAAGAGGGAGGGTAATGGAGCCTGGACGCTGAGAGATCCATTAATTGGAGCTGATCCCTGCTCCATACAGAACATAGAAGGTGCGAGACGCCACCGTCCGGTCTCCTTCATACTCCTCTATTGCACAACAGGTTCCTGGCTCTGTAAATTGCCAATCTCATCCCTCAATGTGATCTGCAGCCCGGAGAAAAGAAGATTCCATAAGCCTGAAAATATCAAAGCAGTGATGAAGAATTGCAGTCAACTCCTATTATACTTATACCTGAGAAAGCAAAATGACAACCAGTATAGACACCGGTAGTGTAATGGCAACTGTACTGGTGGCAGCCATACTGGTGGAAGCCCTTGTCTATGTTTTTCAGCCACCTCCTTCACTTCCTTGCTTTCCTGTCTTACATTTGTTCGCCTCACCTCCCTTTCCTCTCTTTTCTTTTTCCCATTCCTTTTCTCTTCTCCTCCACTGTGTTCCTTTTCTTTTAATTGTTTTTCTTCTTTTTCCTTTGTTTTGCTTCCCTCCATTCCCGTTTCCTTTTGTTACTTTTTTCTGTCTGGTCTTTTTTTCCCAGTTTTTCCGCTTTCCTCCATGTGTTCTTTCCTACTTCCTTTCCCCTCTGTTTTCTTCTTTTCCCTTTCGTTCTCTTCCTCTCCCTTCCGTTTCCCACCTTTCCCCTCTGTTGCCCTTTTTCCCCTCCATTGTCAGCCTTTCCTTTCCATTGTCCTCCTTTCCCCACTGTTCTCCTCCTTCCCCCTTTCCTTCATTCTCGTTATTCTGTTGTATCCCTCATTTCCCCTTCATTCTCCTCTTTTCACCCTCCGTTGTCCTTTCCCCTTCAATTCAGTATTTTCCTTGACATTCTCATTCTTTCTTAGTTGTTCTCCTCTTTCCCCTGCTCTGTTTTCCGCCTTCCTTCTCCGTTTTCCTCCTTCCTTCTCCATTGTCTTTTTTTCCCCTCCATTTCCACCATTCTACTTTCCCCTTTGGTCTCCTCCTTACACCATTGTTCCATTCCTTTCCCCACTATGTCCCTCCTTTCCCCTCTATTCTCCTCCTCTTCCTCTTGTTTCCTCACAGTTCTCCTTTTCTCACCGCTTCCCTCTTCTCCGTTCTCCTCTTTTCTCTGCAGTTCCCATTTTCCCCTCTTTTTCCCTCCTTTTCCCTCTATTCCCCATTCACTTCCTTTTCCCGTTGTTCCCCTCCATGCCCTATCATTCTCCTCTGTTCTCCTTTTCTCTCTGTTCTCCTCGTTTCCTCTCCATTCTCCTTTCCTCTACGTTCTTTTCCTTTCCTCCCCATTTCCCCTCATTACCACTTTGTTCTCCATTCCCCTCCATTCTCCCTTTTTTCCTGTCATCCCCTCCATTCTCCGCCTTTGCCTGTGCTTCCCGTTTTTCCCCTCATTACCGCTCCGTTCCCCATTCATTCCCCTCCATTCTCCTCCTGTTCCTGTTGTCCCCTCCATTCTCCGCCTTTCCCCGTTCTTCCAGTTTTTCCCCTCATTACCGCTCAGTTCCCCATTCATTCCCCTCCAATCTCCTTTCCTGTCGCCCTTCAATTCTCCGCCTTTCCCCTTGTTACACTCCGTTCACCCCCTTTCCCCTCATTACTTCTCCGTTCCCCGTTCATTCCCCTCCATTCTCCGCCTTTCCCCTCATTACTGCTCCGTTCCTTATTCATTCCACTCCCTGCTCCTACTTTTCCTGTCGTCTCCTCCATTTTCCACCTTTCCCCTCTTTGCCGCTCCGTTCCCCTCCATTTTCCACCTTTCCCCTCTTTGCCGCTCCATTCCCCTCCATTCTCCTTTCCCCTCGTTTATGCTCCGTTCCCTGTTCATTCACCTCCATTCCTTACATTTCCCTTCGTTACCCTCCGTTCATTCCCCTCCATTCTCCTTGTTACCGCTCCGTTCCCCGTTCATTCCCCTCCATTCTCCGCTTTTCCCTTCATTACCGCTCCGTTCTCCTTTCATTCCCCTCCATTCTTCGCCTTTCCCCTCGTTACTGCTCCGTTTCCCATTCATTCCACTCGATTCTCCTCCTTTTCCTGTCGTCACCTCCATTCTCCGCCTTTCCCCTTCTTACTGCTCCATTCCTCATTCATTCCACTCCATTCTTTTCCTTTTCCTGTCGTCCCCTCCATTTTCCACCTTTCCCCTCGTTACCGCTCCGTTCATTCCCCTCCATTCCCCTCCTTTCCTCTCGTTACCCTCAGTTCCCCGTTCATTCCCCTCCATTCTCCTCGTTACCGCTCCGTTCCCCATTCATTCCCCTCCATTCTCCGCCGTTCCCCGTTCATTCCTCTCCATTCCCCACTTTCCCCTCGTTACCACTCCGTTCCCCGTTCATTCCCCTCCATTTCCGCCATTCCTCGTTCTTTCCCCTCCATTCCCCACATTTCCCCTCGTTACCCTCCGTTCATTCCCCTCCATTCTCCTCGTTACTGTGCTGTTCCCCGTTCATTCACCTCCATTATCCGCCGTTCCCCGTTCATTCCTCTCCATTCCCCACATTTCCCCTCGTTACCGCTCCGAGGTTCCCAGTTTATTCCCCTCCATTCTCCACCTTTCCCCTCATTTCTGCTCCATTCCCTGTTCATTCCCCTCCATTCTCCTCCTTTCCCCTCATTACCTCTCCGTTCATTCCCCTCGTTACCCTCCATTCCCCGTTCATTCCCCTCCATTCTCCTCCTTTCCCCTCGTTACCCTCCGTTCCCCGTTCGTTCCCTTCCATTATCCTCCAGTTACCGGTCCGTTCCCCGTTGATTCCCTTTTTTCTCTGCTGTTCCCCTCGTTACCGCTCCGTTCCCCTGCGTTCTTCGTCTTTCCTCTCGTTACCGCTCCGAGGTTCCCCGTTCATTCCCCTCTATTCTCCCCCTTTCTCCTTGTTACTGCTCCGTTCCCCTCCATTCTCCACCTTTCCCCTCGTTTTCTGCTCCATTCCCTGTTCATTCCCCTCCATTCTCCGCCTTTCCCCTCGTTACAGCTCCGTTCCCCGTTCATTCCTTCCATTCTCCGCCTTTCCCCTCGTTACCGCTCCGTTCCTCGTTCATTCACCGCCTTTCCCCTTGTTACTTCTCTGTTCCCCTCCATTCCCGCCTTTCCCCTCGTTACCGATCCGTTCCCCGTTCATTCCCCTTTTTCTCTCCGCCGTTCCCCTTGTTACCTCTCCGTTCCCCTCCATTCTCCGCCTTTCCCCTTGTTACCGCTCCGTTCCCCTCCATTCTCCGCCTTTCCCCTTGTTACCGCTCCGTTCCCCGTTCATTCCTTCCATTCTCCGCCTTTCCCCTCGTTACCGCTCCGTTACTCGTTCATTCACCGCCTTTCCCCTTGTTAACCGCTCCGTTCCTCGTTCATTCACCGCCTTTCCCCTTGTTACCGCTCCGTTCCCCTCCATTCTCCGCCTTTCCCCTCATTACCGCTCCGTTCCCCGTTCATTCCCCGCCTTTCCCCTTGTTACCGCTCCGTTCGCCTCCATTCTCCGCCTCTCCCCTCGTTACCGCTCCGTTCCCCGTTCATTCCCCACCTTTCCCCTTGTTACCGCTCCGTTCCCCTCCATTCTCCGCCTTTCCCCTCGTTACCGCTCCGTTCCCCGTTCATTCACCGCCTTTCCCCTCGTTACCGCTCCGTTCCCCGTTAATTCCCCGCCTTTCCCCTTGTTACTGCTCCGTTCCCCTCCATTCTCCCATCGTTACCGCTCCGTTCCCCGTTCATTCCCCGCCTTTCCCCTTGTTACCGCTCCGTTCCCCTCCATTCCCCGCCTCTCCCCTCGTTACCGCTCCGTTCCCCGTTCATTCCCCGTTTGTCCCCTTGTTACCGCTCCGTTCCCCTCCATTCACCGCCTTTCCCCTTGTTACCGCTCCGTTCCCCTCCATTCACCGCCTTTCCCCTTGTTACCGCTCCGTTCCCCTCCATTCTCCGCCTTTCCCCTTGTTACCGCTCCGTTCCCTGTTCATTCCCCTCCATTCTCCGCCTCTCCCCTCATTACCGCTCCGTTCCCCTCCATTCTCCGCCTTTCCCCTCGTTACCGCTCCGTTACCCGTTCATTCCTTCCATTCTCCGCCTCTCCCCTCATTACCGCTCCGTTCCTCGTTCATTCCCTGCCTTTCCCCTTGTTACCGCTCCGTTCCCCTCCATTCTCCGCCTTTCCCCTTGTTACCGCTCCGTTCCCCTCCATTCTCCGCCTTTCCCCTCGTTACCGCTCCGTTCCCCTCCATTCTCCGCCTTTTCCCTTGTTACCGCTCCGTTCCCGTTCATTCCTTCCATTCTCCGCCTTTCCCCTCGTTACCGCTCCGTTCCCCGTTCATTCTCCGCCTTTACCCTTGTTACTGCTCCGTTCCCCTCCATTCTCTGCCTTTCCCCTCGTTACCGCTCCGTTCCTCGTTCATTCCCTGCCTTTCCCCTTGTTACCGCTCCGTTCCCCTCCATTCTCCGCCTTTCCCCTTGTTACCGCTCCGTTCCCCTCCATTCTCCGCCTTTCCCCTTGTTACCGCTCCGTTCCCCTCCATTCTCCGCCTTTCCCCTTGTTACCGCTCCGTTCCCCTCCATTCTGCGCCTTTCCCCTTGTTACCGCTCCGTTCCCCTCCATTCTCCGCCTTTCCCCTTGTTACCGCTCCGTTCCCCTCCATTCTCCTCCTTTCCCCTTGTTACCGCTCCTTTCCCCGTTCATTCCCCTTATTCTCCGCTGTTCCTCTTTACTCGCCCTTCTCCGTCCCTGACTCCGGATTATTGGACGCGTTCCTTAGATGGCGGTATTTACAGCAGCGTCTGACGTCCGCTAGTCGCTCTCTGCCTGCCGCTGTGTATTATTCATTGCAATAATCTTGTCGGATTGTTACAAAGTGCGGCAGCGTCAGGCCCAGAGCGGCAGCGGCACGCTGGCTTCAGTCGCTCGCCTGCCCTCGCTGCACTGAAATATTGGCATATACAACCATAAATCTCAATTTACAAGTGTGACTGCAGCGCGGGGAGTTACAGTTATACTAATGATCGCTTCTCACCATTATTTTTCATGTTACAACAGAGTTATAAATTTTTAAGAACAGCAGTGGCTGCACAGACGGTCTCTGCTTTTATTTCTCGCGCTGGTTAACCCTTCATCAGCTGGTGCAGCGACCCTGACCTGCCTTTTCCTTCTGTAATGGACAGCACTTTGTGGATCACATAGATTTTACCCTGGTTGATCCTTAACTGCCATTATAGGGGGTTTATCGCTGGTCCGTGGTCCAGACGAGCATTATCCCTCGGCCACTAATATCCTATACGGCCGACAACTACGAATTGCAGCATTACTGTACTCGTAGGGGGCTGATTCTCATCCTGGAAGGCAGAGGCAGTAAATGCCACACGTAATGCCAGTCTTCACTGCGGTGCTGGCATTGTGTTCACATAACACCGGGCGTTATGGCAGGGCACAGGTCCTGTCTGAGAAATATCAGTAAGCAATGCATAATGCAGTGGGGAAAATAAGTATTTGATCCACTGACAATTTTCCAAGTTTTTCCTCCTACAAAAAACAGACAGGTCAGAAATTTCCATCGTTGGTCACTTCACCTGTGAGAGACAGAATCTTAGATAAAATCCAGAAAATCACATTGTAGGATTGTTACATAATTCATTTGCATTTTCTTTCATGAAATAAGTATTTGATACAATAAATAAACAGCATTTAATATTTGGTGCAGAAACCTTTGTTTGCAGTTAGAGGTCGGACGTTTCCTGCAGTTCTTCACCAGGTTTGCACACACTGCAGCAGGGATTTTGGCCCCCTCCTCCATACAGATCTTCTCCAGATCTTTCAGGTTTAGGGGCTGTCACTGTGTAATATTGAGTTTCAGCTTCTCCAAAGATTTTCTGTTTGGTTCAGGTCTGGAGACTGGCTAGGCCACACCAGGGCCTTGAAAAGCTTCATACGGTCCACTCTGTTTGTGTGTTTGGGGTCATTGTCATGCTGGAAGACCCAGCCACGACCCATCTTCAATGCTCTTACTGAGGAAAGGAGGTTGTTGGACAAAATCTCGTGATACATGACTCCATCCATCCTCCCTACGGTGCCGTTGTTCTGTCCCCTTTGCAGAAAAGTACCCACAAAGTATGTTTCCTCCACCATGCTTCACAGTTGGGACGTTGTTATTGGGTTGTTCTCATCCTTCTTCCTCCAAACACGGCGAATGGCGTTGATACCATAAAGTTCTATTTTGGTCTCATCTGACCACATGACCTTCTCCCATGCCTCCATCCAGGTGGTCATTGGTGAACTTACAACAGGCCTGGACATGTGCTGGCGGGAGCAGGAGGACCTTGGGTGCCCTGCAGGATTTTAATCTATGACGGCGTAATTTGTTACTAAGGGTAATGTATGAGACTGTGGTCCCAGCTCTCTCAGGTCATTGACCAGGTCCTCCCTTGTAGTTCTGGGCTGATTCCTCACCTTTCTCAGGATCATCCTTACCCCACGAGGTGAGATCTTGCATGGAGCCCCCATCCATGAAGATTGACAGTCATCTTGTGTTTCTTCCATTTTCTAATAATTGTGCCAACAGTTGTCTTCTCACCAAGCTGCTTGCCTATTGTCCTGTACCACATCCCAGCCTTGTACAGGTCTACAATTTTGCCCCTGGTGTCCTTAGACAGCTCTTTGGTCTTGGCCATGGTGGAGAGGTTGGAATGTGATTGATTGAGTGTGTACAGGTCCAATTAATACAGGTAATGAGTGTGGAGTAGGATGCTTCTTACAAAACTAACAGGTCTGTGAGAGCAGAGTTCTCGCTGGTCGGTCGGTGATCAAATACTTATTTCATGCAATAAAATGCAGTTTAATTATGTAACAATCCTACAATGTGATTTCCTGGATTTATTGTTAGATTCTGTCTCTCACAGGTGAAGTGACCTACGATAATTACAGACCTCTCCATTCAGTGTAGGTGGGAAAACTTGTAAAATCGACAGCGTATGAAATACTTCTTTTCCCCACTGTATGTGACGGTTCCTGGCGTTGTTATACTGGTTACCACATGCTGGTAAGGTAGCTCCCTATAAGATTATCTTTCCATCTCTCCTCGGGTTAATGCCGCAGATCTTGTAGGACAGTTTAATATGTGCCTCAGTGATGGCCCCCTGAGTCCGGACAGTCACTGTGGGGTAGCGGTGCATAAGGACTTGCAAGTTAACCCTCCTCTCCCTACATGTTGCTGTCTGGATGCCCCAACCTTGGCACCTGCTATCGGCTTATGTCATTGTTGCAATGGACGTTTTGTCACCAGCCCCATGCCTCCGTCCTCGTGTCATCCACATGTTAGTCACTTGGTGACATCTATAAATGTGTGAGGCCACTTGTATCCGGCTGTCGCAGCGATACCCGGCCATGTCCATCAAGAGCGCAGCTTTAAGACACACAGTGGGTACGGAAAGTCTTCCGACCCCTTTATATTTTTAACTCTTTGTTTCATTGCAGCTATTTGGTAAATTCAAAAAAGTTAATTTTTTCCTCATTAATGTGCACTCTGCTCCCCATCTTGACTGATAAAAACAGAAATGTAGAAATTTTTGCAAATTTATTAAAAAAGAAAAACTGACATCTCACATGGTCATAAGTCTTCAGCCCCTTTGCTCAGACACTCATATTTACGTCACATGCTGTCCATTTCCTTGTGATCCTCCTTGAGATGGTTCTACTCCTTCATTGGAGTCCAGCTGTGTGTAATTACACTGATAGGACTTGATTTGTAAAGGCGACACCTGTCTATATAAGACCTCACAGCTCACAGTGCATGTCACACCAAATGAGAATCATGAGGCCAAAGGAACTGGCCAATGAGCTCAGAGACAGAATTGTGGCAAGGTACAGATCTAGCCAAGGTTACAAAAGAATTTCTGCAGGACTCAAGGTTCCTAAGAGCACAGTGGCCTCCATAATCCTTAACTGGAAGAAGTTTGGGACCACCAGAAGTCTTCCTAGACCTGGCCGGCCAGCCAATCTGAGCAATCGTGGGATAAGAGCCTCGTTAAGAGAGAGGTAAAGAAGAACCCCAAGATCACTGTGGCTGAGCTCCCAGATGCAGTAGAGAGATGGGAGAACGTTCCACAAAGTCAACTATCACTGCAGCCTCCACCAGTCGGGCCTTTATGGCAGAGTGGCCTGACAGAAGCCTCTCCTCAGTGCCAGACATATGAAAGCCTCATAGAGTTTACTAAAAACACATGAAGGACTCCAGACTATGAGAAATAAGATTCTCTGGTCTGATGAGACGAAGATAGAACTTTGTGGTGATAATTCTAAGCGGTATGTGTGGAGAAAACCAGGCACTGCTCATCACCTGCCCAATACAATCCCAACAGTGAAGCATGGTGGAGGCAGCATCATGCTATGGGGGTGTTTATCAGCTGCAGGGACAGGACGACTGGTTGCAATTGAAGGAAACATGAATGCGGCCAAGTACAGAGATATCCTGGATGAAAACCTCTTCCAGAGTGCTCTGGACCTCAGACTTGGCTGAAGGTTCACCTTCCAACAAGACAAGGACCCTAAGCACACAGCTAAAATAACAAAGGAGGGCTTCAGAGCAACTCTGTGACCATTCCTGACTGACCCGGCCAGAACCCTGACCTAAACCCAACTGAGCATCTCTGGAGAGATCTGAAAATGGCTGTCCACCAACGTTCACCATCCAACCTGATGGAACTGGAGAGGATCTGCCAGGAAGAATGGCAGAGGATCCCCAAATCCAGGTGTGAAAAACTTGTTGCATCATTCCCAAGAAGACTCATGGCTGTACTAGCTCAAAAGGTGCTTCTACTCAATACTGAGCAAAGGGGCTGAATACTTATGACCATGGGAGATTTCAGGTTTTCTTTTTTAATAAATTTGCAAAATTTTCTACATTTGTTTTTTTTCAGTAAAGATGGGGTGCAGAGTGCACATTAATGAGGAAAAATGAACTTTACTGAATTTACCAAATGGCTGCAATGAAGCAAAGAAAAATTTAAAGGGGTCTGATTACTTTCCGTACCCACTGTAGCCTTTGGGTCCCGTTTCCTCGGGGTTCCCGCAGACTCTGGTTCCCGTTTCTTCTGGGTTCCCGCAGACTCTGGTTCCCGTTTCCTCTGGTTCCCGCTTCCTCTGGGTCCCTCTTCCTCTGGTTCCCATAGTCTCTTGTTCCCGCAGTCTCTGGTTCCTGTTTCCTCTGGGTTCCTGCAGACTCTGGTTCCCGTTTCCTCTGGTTCCCGTTTCTTCTGGTTCCTGTTTCCTCTGGGTTCCCGTTTCCTCTGGGTCCCGCTTCCTCTGGTTCCCGTTTCCTCTGGTTCCTGCAGTCTCTGGTTCCCGCAGTCTCTGGTTCCCATTTCCTCTGGGTTTCCGCAGACTCTGGTTCCCATTTCTCTGGGTCACGTTCCTCTGGTTCCCGTTTCCTCTGGTTCCCGTTTCTTCTGGGTTCCCGCAGACTCTGGTTCCCGCTTCCTCTGGTTCCTATTTCCTCTGGGTCCTGCTTCCTTTGGGTCCTGCAGCTTTTGGGTCCCGCTTCCTCTCGGTCCCGCAGCCTATGTGGTGGCCAAAAGCAGCCGCAGAATACGGAGCTTCACTGGTGGAGGTGAAGGGAAACACGGCAGAAGGACGCGCTCCTGCGGCCTGTCCTCGCAGGATATGCTGCACTGTAGTCAGATGATGGATTTGTACCAATGTCTTGATTTCTTTACTGACCTCGGAGTCTGGCAAATCTCAGCCCTGTCTCTCTATATGAGACAGCAGCGCTGCGGACAGTCACAGAAAGTTTTCCGGTCACCACTTTCACAAGAGCGTTGTCTGACATTCCCAGCGAGAGCCGCTCATTCTACAATTGGTTGTTTGCAGACAGGGGCTATGACAGATTTGCAGCTGTTAGGGCACAGCCATTAAGTCAGTATTGTGGCTCTGACCTACCAGCGATGGAGTGATAGATGCAAGTAATTTGAAAGCCAAAGCTGCCATGAGGCTGCCCCTGTGAGTGCGACGTACACGTCCCAGTGCATAAATAATGCACATCGCAGCAAACGTGCCAAACAACACAATTAGCCCGACGTGGCGGCTGCAGCAGGCAGGGGACAAGTGCGACCACCTGAAACTTTGAAAACTTTTATACTGTGGCTGTATACAGAATATACAGTGATGATCCTGTGCGGCCGCTGCGTATCTATGCAGAACTTCCATAGCATAATGACCAGAAGGACCATAACACGGGACACGTAATGCTTCCTATGTCACAAGGCCATTCGGAGCCTCTCAGATTGGATTGTGGAGGCAAACCCCATACACGGGTCTGCAGGTCATTCCCATTGGTTCCTAGAGCACTCCCATTGGTTCCCAGTGCACTTCCATTGGTTCACAGTGCACTCTCATTGGTACCCAGTGCATTCCTATTGGTTTCCTGTGGTTCCCAGTGTTTCCCATGGCCCTCCCAGTGGTTCCCGGTGGTTCCCAGAGCCCTCCCAGTGGTTCCCAGGGCCCTCCCAGTGGTTCCCAGAGCCCTCCCAGTGTTTCCCAGGGCCCTCCCAGTGGTTCCCGGCAGTTCCCAGGGCACTCCTTGTGGTTCCCAGTGCATTCCTATTGGTTCCCAGTGCATTCCCGTTGGTTCCCAGTGCATTCCCATTGGTTCCCAGTGCACTCCCATTGGTTCCCAGTGCATTCCCATTGGTTCCCAGTGCACTCACATTGGTTCCCAGTGCATTCCTATTTCCCAGTGGTTCCTGGTGGTTCCCAGGGCCCTCCCATTGGTTCCCAGGGCCCTCCCAGTGGTTCTCGGTGGTTCCCAGGGCACTCCTTGTGGTTCCCAGGGCCCTCCGAGTGGTTCACAGTGCCATTCCCATTTGTGTTCCCAGTGCACTCACATTGGTTCCAGTGGTTCCTGGTGGTTCCTCCGGGCCCTCCCAGTGGTTCCTGGTGGTTCCCAGGGCCCTCCCAGTGGTTCCTGGTGGTTCCCAGGACTCTCCCAGTGGTTCCCAGTGCATTCCTGTTGGTTTCCAGTGGTTCCTGGTGGTTCCCAGGGCCCTCCCAGTTGTTCCCAGTGCATTCCTGTTGGTTTCCAGTGGTTCCTGGTGGTTCCCAGGGTCTTCCCATTGGTTCCCAGTGTTTCCCATTGGTTCCCAGTGTTTCCCAGTGGTTCCCAGGGCCCTCCCATTGGTTCCCAGTGTTTCCCAGTGGTTCCCGGTGGTTCCCAGGGCCCTCCCATTGGTTCCCAGTGGTTCCCGGTGGTTCCCAGGGCACTCCCATTGGTTCCCGGTGGTTCCCAGGGCCCTCCCATTGGTTCCCGGTGGTGTCCCAGGGCACTCCCATTGGTTATTCCCGGTGGTTCCCAGGGCCTCCCATTGGTTCCCAGTGTTTCCCAGGGTTCCCGATGGTTCCCAGGCCCTCCCAGTGGTTCCCAGTGGTTCCCGGTGGTTCCCAGGGCCCTCCCATTGGTTCCCAGTGGTTCCCGGTGGTTCCCAGGGCCCTCCCATTGGTTCCAGTGGTTCCCGGTGGTTCCCAGGGCCCTCCCATTGGTTCCCAATGGTTCCCGGTGGTTCCCAGGGTACTCCCTTGGTTCCCATGGTTCCCGGTGGTTCCCAGGGCCCTCTTGGTTCCCAGTGGTTCCCAGGGCCCTTCCATTGGTTCCCAGTGGTTCCCAGGGCCCTCCCATTGGTTCCCGTGGTTCCCAGGGCCCTCCCATTGTTCCCATGGTTCCCGGTGGTTCCCAGGGCCCTCCCATTGTTTCCCAGTGGTTCCCGGTGGTTCCCAGGGCCCTCCCATTGTTTCCCAGTGGTTCCCAGGGGCCTCCCAGGGGTCCCATTGTTTCCCAGTGGTTCCCGGTGGTTCCCAGGGCCTCCCATTGGTTCCCGTGGTTCCCAGGGCCCTCCCATTGGTTCCCAGTGGTTCCCAGGGCCCTCCCTTGTTCCCAGTGGTTCCCAGGGCCTCCCATTGGTTCCCGATGGTTCCCAGGCCCTCCCATTGGTTCCCAGTGGTTCCCAGGGCCCTCCCATTGGTTCCCAGTGGTTCCCAGGGCCCTCCCATTGGTTCCCAGTGGTTCCCAGGCCTCATGGTTCCCGAGGTTCCGGCCCTCCCATTGGTTCCCAGTGGTTCCCAGGGCACTCGCAGTATTCCCTGTTCACTTCCATTGGTTCCCAGGTCATTCCCAGTGCACTCCCAGAGGTTTCCATTTTTTGCACACATTGGCCAGTTGTGAGGTTATGATGAGGTGTAACTGGAAATGGCAGCCCCCTTTGTCGGCACCTGGTGCTCAGGTGTTGGCCTGTGATCATAATATAGACGCATGTCATTGCCTGTGTGGGGCGCTCCTGGTGTGATACCCGGTGGTCAAGTGGAGGAGGTTGAGAATAAAGTACACTAACCTGCCGTGGTTATGCTGCCGGCATAACCACGTTTGCAGAGCCTGCGGCGCTTATCGTGCACCATTCGCCGTCCCTGTTCCGGGTTCGGAGGTTAGCCGGTCACGTGGAACGTCACCTGATGCTGATGTCACCGCAGGTCCTCCGTCTTTCAGGTCCTACAGGATGGTCGATATTCAGCTGGGTCCGTGCTGCACCAAGCCGCTCGCCCAAAAGGGTGTAAAATGCAAGGAAGGAGAGGTGCGGCTGATCGGGGCGCTCGGACTAGACAGACACTTAGACAGAAAAGAAACTTCTTTATTTGGTCATTCTCCTCACAAAGCTTTCACCTGATGAAGGTGAATTCACAGAAAAGCTTTGTGAGGAGATAATGACCAAGTAAAGAAGTTTCTTTTGTCTTGGTCCGAGCGCCCCGATCAGCCGCACCGCTCCTTCCTTGCATTGCCTGTGTTTGGTGACAGATAACTGCAATCTGCTCGCAACGTAATGGACATTTAGCCCTTTATTCCATTTACATAGGTAATAAAAAATGATCCCCTGAAAACTAAAGCCCGATCCCTCATTTAAGTGATGTTTACTTGTTTCTGTATTTTTTACACCAAATGTTTGAAAATGCTGCAGAACAGTTGGTTATTATTGCACATAATCAAAGAAAGTTTTGTAGTTTTAAGGTTAAAGGTAATCTTAAGTCCCTCATTCATCATGTAGCCGAACACGTTGATCCTGAGAAAGGCAAAGACCCCGATGGGCAGACATGAATTTCCCCATATTAGGGGAAACATTTCCTCCCAACTCCATAAGGCAATCAGACGAGTTCTCTGGATCACAGGATCAGAGACCATAACCTGTAATATTATATTATCAAGAAAGATGTCAAGAGCTCTCTGTACTTTCATAGGGAATCAACCATTACAACATCATGTGGGTCGAGATATTCCTAATATTTACTGCTCTTACAGGAAATAATCCATAGTCTCACTGCTCTTACAGTAAAGAATCCGTAGTCTCACTGCTCTGACAGTAAAGAATCCGTAGTCTCACTGCTCTGACAGTAAAGAATCCGTAGTCTCACTGCTCTGACAGTAAAGAATCCATAGTCTCACTGCTCTGACAGTAAAGAATCCATAGTCTCACTGCCCTTACAGTAAAGAATCCATAGTCTCACTGCTCTTACAGTAAAGAATCCGTAGTCTGAGTGCCCTTACAGTAAAGAATCCATGGTCTCACTGCTCTTACAGTAAAGAATCCACAGTCTCACTGCTCTGACAGTAAAGAATCCGTAGTCTTACTGCTCTTACAGTAAAGAATCCATAGTCTCACTGCTCTGACAGTAAAGAATCCGTAGTCTCACTGCTCTGACAGTAAAGAATCCGTAGTCTCACTGCTCTTACAGTAAATAATCCTAGTCTCACTGCTCTACAGTAAAGAATCCATAGTCTCACTGCTCTTACAGTAAAGAATCCATAGTCTCACTGCTCTTACAGTAAAGAATCCATAGTCTCACTGCTCTACAGTAAAGACTCCATAGTCTCACTGCTCTCACAGTAAAGAATCCATAGTCTCACTGCTCTGACAGTAAAGAATCCAGTCTCACTGCTCTTACAGTAAAGACTCCATAGTCTCACTGCTCTTACAGTAAAGACTCCTAGTCTCACTGCTCTGACAGTAAAGAATCCGTAGTCTCACTGCTCTGACAGTAAAAATCCAATCTCACTGCTCTTTACAGTAAAGAATCCATAGTCTCACTGCTCTACAGTTAAGATCCAGTCTCACTGCTCTTACAGTAAAGATCCAGTCTCACTGCTCTACAGTAAAGAATCCAGTCTCACTGCTCTGACAGTAAAGAATCCGTAGTCTCACTACTCTTACAGTAAAGAATCCGTAGTCTCACTGCTCTACAGTAAAGAATCCGTAGTCTCACTGCTCTACAGTAAAGAATCCATAGTCTCACTGCTCTTACAGTAAGAATCCATAGTCTCACTGCTCTTACAGTAAAGAATCCATAGTCTCACTGCTCTGTACAGTAAAGAATCCAAATCTCACTGCTCTCACAGTAAAGAATCCGTAGTCTCACTGCTTCTTTACAGTAAAGAATCCTAGTCTCACTGCTCTTGCAGTAAAAGAACCAAGTCTCACTGCTCTACAGTAAAGAATCCGTAGTCTCACTGCTCTTACAGTAAGACATTATCTCTAAGTCATCTCACTGCTCTTACAGTAAAGAATCCTAGTCTCACTGCTTTTCAGTAAAGAATCCGTAGTCTCACTGCTCTGACGTAAAGAATCCGTAGTCTCACTACTCTTACAGTAAAGAATCCGTAGCTCACTGCTCATACAGTAAAGAATCCATAGTCTCACTGCTCTTACAGTAAAGAATCCTAGTCTCACTGCTCTTACAGTAAAGAATCCCTAGTCTCACTGCTCTTACAGTAAAGAATCCATAGTCTCACTGCTCTGACAGAAAGAATCCATAGTCTCACTGCCCTTACAGTAAAGAATCCATGGTCTCACTGCTCTTCAGTAAAGAATCCATAGTCTCACTGCTTCTACAGTAAAGAATCCGTAGTCTCACTGCTCTTACAGTAAAGAATCCATAATCTCACTGCTCTTACAGTAAAGAATCCATAGTCTCACTGCTTTTCCAGTAAAGTATCCGTAGTCTCACTGCTCTGACTGTAAAGAATCCGTAGTCTCACTACTCTTACAGTAAAGAATCCGTAGCCTCACTGCTCTTACAGTAAAGAATCCATAGTCTCACTGCTCTTACAGTAAAGTATCCGTAGTCTCACTGCTCTGACAGTAATGAATCCGTAGTCTCACTACTCTTACAGTAAAGAATCCGTAGTCTCACTGCTCTTACAGTAAAGAATCCGTAGTCTCACTGCTCTTACAGTAAAGAATCCGCAGTCTCACTGCTCTTACAGTAAAGAATCCATAGTCTCACTGCTCTGACAGAAAGAATCCATAGTCTCACTGCCTCTACAGTAAAGAATCCATGTCTCACTGCTCTTACAGTAAAGAATTTGTAGTCTCACTGCTCTTACAGAAATAATCCGATAGTCTCACTGCTCTTACAGTAAAGAGTCCGTAGTCTCACTGCTCTACAGTAAAGAATCCATAGTCTCACGCTCTTACAGTAAAGAATCCATAGTCTCACTGCTTCACAGTAAAAACCATAGTCTCACTGCTCTTACTCTATAATCTCACTGCTCTGACAGTAAAGTGTCCATAGTCTCACTGCTCTCACAGTAAAGAATCCATAGTCTCACTGCTCTGACAGTAAAGACTCCATAGTCTCACTGCTCTGACAGTAAAGTATCCATAGTCTCACTGCTCTCACAGTAAAGAATCCATAGTCTCACTGCTCTTACAGTAAAGAATCCAGTCTCACTGCTCTTACAGTAAAGAATCCATAGTCTCACTGCTCTTACAGTAAAGACTCCATAGTCTCACTGCTCTCACAGTAAAGAATCCATAGTCTCACTGCTCTGACAGTAAAGAATCCAGTCTCACTGCTCTTGCAGTAAAGACTCCATAGTCTCACTGCTCTTACAGTAAAGACTCCAGTCTCACTGCTCTGACAGTAAAGAATCCGTAGTCTTACTGCTCTGACAGTAAATAAACCAATCTCACTGCTCTGACAGTAAAGAATCCAGTCTCACTGCTCTTACAGTAAAGACTCCAGTCTCACTGCTCTTACAGTAAAGAATCCAGTCTCACTGCTCTTACAGTAAAGAATCCAGTCTCACTGCTCTTACAGTAAAGACTCCAGTCTCACTGCTCTTACAGTAAAGACTCCAGTCTCACTGCTCTTACTATAAAGATTCCAGTCTCACTGCTCTTACAGTAAAGACTCCATAGTCTCACTGATCTTACAGTAAAGAATCCATAGTCTCACTGCTCTTACAGTAAAGACTCCATAGTCTCACTGCTCTTACAGTAAAGAATCCATAGTCTCACTGCTCTCACAGTAAAGACTCCATAGTCTCACTGCTCTCACAGTAAAGACTCCAGTCTCACTGCTCTTACAGTAAAGACTCCAGTCTCACTGCTCTGACAGTAAAGACTCCAGTCTCACTGCTCTTACAGTAAAGATCCAGTCTCACTGCTCTCACAGTAAAGATCCAGTCTCACTGCTCTGACAGTAAAGATTCCAGTCTCACTGCTCTGACAGTAAAGATTTCCAGTCTCACTGCTCTGACAGTAAAGAAATCCATAGTCTCACTGCTCTGACAGTAAAGACTCCATAGTCTCACTTCTCTTACAGTAAAGAATCCATAGTCTCACTGCTCTTACAGTAAAGACTCCAGTCTCACTGTCTCTTGACAGTAAAGAATCCAGTCTCACTGCTCTACAGTAAAGATTCCAGTCTCACTGCTCTGACAGTAAAGAATTAGTCTCACTCTGACAGTAAGATCCAGTCCACTGCTCTGACAGTAAAGATCCAGTCTCACTGCTCTGACAGTAAAGAATATATAGTCTCACTGCTCTGACAGTAAAGACCATAGTCTCATTTCATAAGATCCAGTCTCACTGCTCTGACAGTAAAGAATATATATAGTCTCTCTAATAAGACCAGTCCACTGCTCTGACAGTAAAGAATATATATAGTCTCACTGCTCTGACAGTAAAGAATATATATAGTCTCACTGCTCTGACAGTAAAGAATATATAGTCTCACTGCTCTGACAGTAAAGTATCTCGTTGAATGATATAAGCTCATTCTCGAAGTATTATAGTCTCACTGCTCTGACAGTAAAGAATATATATCCAGCTCTCACTGCTCTGACATGTAAAGAATATATATAGTCTCACTGCTCTTACAGTAAAGACTCCAGTCTCACTGCTCTGACAGTAAAGTATCTCTGTGATTGATTAAAGCTTCTTTCCTCTAGACGTAGAGATGCCCCTTGACCCTGTGGCCGGCCCAGGAGTAATGATCCTTGTACAGCTCTCTGGACTGTCCCGTCATACATTTGTACATTGTAGTAACATCGCCCCTCAGCCTTCATCTTTCCATACTGAAGGATTGTTTGTTTGTTTTATTCCCTTTCTTACAGTCAAAAGTCGCAGGACTTATTAAAATGTTGCAAGTTAATCTTCGTTTTGACCTCCACTAGGGCACGGGAGCACAATTGTGCAAAAAGTTTTGCTACATTTTTAAAAGTCGCAAATGATGAACTGGAGATCTTGACAAACCAAAAACCCAGATGAAAGAGTCATTGCTAATGGGAGCAATGTAGCAGAGCCAAGTCCCATTAACACAAATGGAGCGGAGGTGTTCTCTCGGTCCCTTCTCAGACAATCAAGGGGCGTTCCAGTGGTCGGACCCCAACTATCATAACGATATCCTTCAGTCAATGGATCGGAGGTGACTGCTAATTGTTGTACAAAGCCCTTCACTTATAAAAGGTGCAGTGAAGTAATGAATAAGGAGCAAACACAAGTCAATACCAACCGTTCTTACTGCAAAAGGTGCAAAGACAGCAGTGGATTGGGATCTCTGATCTCCCTCACTGATCGCGAGCTGAAGGCCGGTGAGATGATCCATGGAACGGTGAGACACAAAGATCTAATAATCTGAAACACTGCGGGATACAGTGTGAACCCCACAACATCCGCGCTGTGCAGGCACCGAACAAGCAGGAGATGCTGAGAGATGGTAGATCTGCAGTACTGTCAGACGCGGATCGAGAATAAGCCCTGATCCCCGGACGATCGCGATGTAATTTGGAGCGCCGCTCTTCGTTTATGAGGAGACCTTACAAGCTGCAGTTGTGCGACTCTGACATTTGCTCTCTTGCGCCGCCCTTGGTGGATCATGGCCGGTGGAGGGTCTCGCTGAGCAGCAGACGTCCGCCAGGATTTAGCCGTGGACTGTGAATCTACATTATTACATTATGGAGCAGTGAATCCGGCCACAGAAGATGATGGCCGCTGGTCAGTCGATATCCCACCAAGTAATATGGCGCCACTAATTTCACCACCTCCTCGTGTCTGAGACTTTGGTTCTGGGCTCTCAGGACGTGACATGGTGGATGATGTGGAGATAATACTGTGAGCGTCCAGTAATTCAGGCCTCACCAGTGCCGAGGTGTCGCCCACGTTCACCTTCCTTGTGCCATTCTTCCATAGAGATGTGCAGCCGCAGACATCTACCTCCAGGCAGCGAGCCGCCATATTGCACCATGGTTTGATACCAGCTCCTCTTCTTACAGTCGATGCCTCCCTGAGGACTAATGAAGTAGGGTTGTCCACTCTGTAATGAGACGACTATGACTGGGGCCCCATCTCTCGCCGGGCCCCATCGGCTCTATGGGCGAGCAGTAAACAAGGCTGCCTGTATTAATGGGCTGATGAGTAAAATTCCTTCCACTCCATAAATCAGGCGGCACGCTCTTTACCGCGCCGGTGCCGGGATCCTCCCCGTCACAGCAATTTGTTCCAGACGATTATTGCTCGGCTCCGATAATATTCCTCCCTCACTACAGGAGTCACATTGTCACCAAAAATCTGTCCCCGAGGGGAGCGGAGGAGGCCGCGCCAGATGACGTGATAATTCTGCCGTGACACCGGCTATAGAGCAGGAGACTCGATGCCATGTCAGACCCCCGTTATAATATCATATAGTATCGTAAAGTATCAGTATATATAGTATCTATATTATAGGTAAAGAGGCGAACGCTCGGCTCAGACTGAGCACCCACAATCGTTACCACCCATCCGGCGGCCTCAGACTGAGCACCCACAATCGTTACCACCTATCCGGCGGCCTCAGACTGAGCACCCACAATCGTTACCACCCATCCGGCGGCCTCAGACTGAGCACCCACAATCGTTACCACCCCTCCGGCGGCCTCAGACTGAGCACCCACAATCGTTACCACCCATCCGGCGGCCTCAGACTGAGTACCCACAATCGTTACCACCCCTCCGGCGGCCTCAGACTGAGCACCCACATTCGTTACCACCCATCCGGCGGCCTCAGACTGAGCACCCACAATCGTTACCACCCCTCCGGCAACGACGCATGGCTGCAGTTTGGAGCTAACGACTGTAAGGTGCAGGAGGTGCAATGGAGACAGAGGAGTCAGGAGGGGACAGAGGAGTCAGGAGGGGACAGAGGAGTCTGGAGGGGACAGAGAGTCAGGAGGGACAGAGGAGTCAGGAGGGACAAGGATCAGGGGGGACAGGAGTCAGGAGGGGACAGAGGAGTCTGGAGGGACAGAGGAGTCAGGAGGGGACAGAGGAGTCAGTCAGGAGCGGACGGAGGAGTCAGGAGGTGACGGAGGAGTCAGGAGTGACGAGGAGTCAGGAGGGGACAGAGGAGTCAGGAGGGACAGGTCTGGAGGGGACAGAGGAGTCAGGAGGGGACAGTGGAGTCAGGAGGGGACAGAGGAGTCTGGAGGTGATAGTGGAGTCTGGAGGGGACAGAGGAGTCAGGAGGTGATAGAGGAGTCAGTCAGGAGGTGACAGAGGAGTCAGCAGGAGGGGACAGAGGAGTCAGGAGGTGACAGAGGAGTCAGTCAGGAGGGGACAGGAGTCAGGAGGTGACAGAGGAGTCAGTCAGGAGGGGACAGAGGAGTCAGGAGGTGACAGGAGTCAGGAGGGGACAGAGGAGTCAGGAGGTGACAGAGGAGTCATTCAGGAGGGGACAGGGGAGTCAGGAGGTGACAGAGGAGTCAGTCAGGAGGGGACAGAGGAGTCAGGAGGTGACAGAGGAGTCAGTCAGGAGGGGACAGTGGAGTCAGGAGGGGACAGTGGAGTCAGGAGGGGACAGTGGAGTCAGGAGGTGACAGAGGAGTCAGGAGTGACAGAGGAGTCAGGAGGTGACAGTGGAGTCAGGAGGGGACAGAGGAGTCAGGAGGTGACAGTGGAGTCAGGAGGGGACGGAGGAGTCTGGAGGTGATAGAGGAGTCAGTCAGGAGGTGACAGAGGAGTCGTCAGGAGGTGACAGAGGAGTCAGTCAGGAGGGGACAGTGGAGTCTGGAGGGGACAGTGGAGTCTGGAGTGGACAGAGGAGTCAGTCAGGAGGGGACAGAGGAGTCTGGAGTGGACATACCTTGCCCGGTACAGACACTGAACAAGTAGGGGGAGTTAGTTTGCATCCTGTTGTTTCTCCTGAGCGCAGCTCTGAATGTGAATGACGTATAGGTTATGAGACCCAAGTCCTGAAGATATTTTATAAGTGACCCACCCCCGCTGTTAGATTTTGCCTCCTGTTCACATTCACTGGATTGGTTTACACTGAATTATCAGGTAATTGTGGCGCAGTGGTCTTGGTGGAGGCTTTCTAAAACTGACTGATCTGTCCATTAGTCCGAGCGTCCGGTGTTCCCCGCACGGTGATGGTGGATGATGGACGCCCGCCGCCTCTCGTGCTGAGAACTTCTTATTAGTAATGTGTAACCAGGCCTGATGAACGCGCCGTGCTCTTACCGCAGCCCCAGCAATATGGAAATTAGCTGTTATGGCGCCGAATGGGCCCAAAGTTGTCCTCTGTCGTCATCAAATATTTACTACATCCATTTGTTTCTTCTGAGACTTCACCATCGAGAAGTTATAACCTGAAGAGTGGTTCGTTAGCATCGAGATCTGAGCCGGGACTGGAGCGACGATGGATTCTTGCTGCTAATTTATCTTGTCGGAACACTTGTAATCAGAGATGTTCAGCGCCGAGACAGCTGCTTTGTGTAATGTCCACCCATCGTAACGAGACCCTTCCCCACCCTGTAATTATTAGACACCATCTTATATGAAGCCAGTCCATTATTCTGAGTTTTTGTCCTCTTATATTGGAAGCAGATTAATGACCAGGAGGCTCAGGATGAGCGGAACAACGTGAAGTCATTATCCCCCTCTACGCCTCCTAGGTCAGACCTCATCTGGAATACTGTGTCCAGTTTTTCGCTCCACATTCTAAAAAAAATACATTGAAATACTAGAGCAAGTTCAGAGAAGAAGCGACCAGGATGGTGAGCGGACTAATAAAGAGAAGGGGTAAGCCAGCTCACCCGTAACCACCGCAGACCCTCGGAACTCCATGCAGTCAAAACGTGGAGACAAACCGTAGAAAAGAGTTTTCACTTCCAGCTGTGTAAAAAATTGTTTTCTTTATTATATCATATTAAAATGGGCATATATTGATATGCTCTCCAAAAAAGTGCCAAGACCACGGACAAAGAAGACAATTTTTTACGTAGCTGGAACTGAAAACTTTTCTATGGTGAGCGGACTGCAGAGTATGCCCCACGAGGAACGGTTAAAGGATCTGGGATTGTTTTGCTGCAAAAAATACTGAGCAGAGACTTAATAGCTGTCTACAAATATCTGAAGGGCTGTCACAGTATAGAGGGATCATCATTATTCTCATCTGCCCATGGAAACATGAGAAACAATGGAATGAAACTGAAAGAGAGAAGATACAGATTAGAAAAAAACTTTTGACAGTGAGGATGATCACTCAGTGGAACAGGCGGCCACGAGAGGTGGTGAGTTCTCCTTCAATGGAAGTCATCACACAAAGGCTGGACAGACATCTCTCTGAGATGGTTTAGTGAGTCCTGCATTGAGCAGGGGGTTGGACACGATGACCCTGGAGGTTGCTTCCAAACATAACATTCTATGATAGAACATGTCTAGGAAGATTTGAGACAGCGTTAGGTGAAATGGCTGTCTAGCCGTGTTATTTCTGCAGTATCATAGTTTCAATACCTGATGAGGTAGAGAATCCTCCCTGATGATGTAGAGAATCCTCCCTGATGATGTAGAGAATCCTCCCTGATGATGTAGAGAATCCTCCCTGTTGATGTAGAGAATCCTCCCTGGTGGTGTAGAGAATCCTCCCTGATGATGTAGAGGATCCTCCCTGATGATGTAGAGAATCCTCCCTGTTGATGTAGAGAATCCTCCCTGGTGGTGTAGAGAATCCTCCCTGATGATGTAGAGAATCCTCCCTGGTGGTGTAGAGAATCCTCCCTGATGATGTAGAGAATCCTCCCTGATGATGTAGAGAATCCTCCCTGTTGATGTAGAGAATCCTCCCTGGTGGTGTAGAGAATCCTCCCTGATGATGTAGAGGATCCTCCCTGATGATGTAGAGAATCCTCCCTGGTGGTGTAGAAAATCCTCCCTGATGATGTAGAGAATCCTCCCTAGTGGTGTAGAGAATCCTCCCTGATGATGTAGAGAATCCTCCCTGGTGGTGTAGAGAATACTCCCTGGATGCGTAGAGAATACTCCCTGGATGCGTAGAGAATCCTCCCTGATGATGTAGAGAATCCTCCCTGGTGGTGTAGAGAATCCTCCCTGATGATGTAGAGAATCCTCCCTGGTGGTGTAGAGAATCCTCCCTGATGATGTAGAGAATCCTCCCTGATGATGTAGAGAATCCTCCCTGGTGGTGTAGAGAATCCTCCCTGAGGATGTAGAGAATCCTCCCTGATGATGTAGAGAATCCTCCCTGGTGGTGTAGATAATCCTCCCTGATGATGTAGAGAATCCTCCCTGGTGGTGTAGAGAATCCTCCCTGAGATGATGTAGAGAATCCTCCCTGATGATGTAGAGAATCCTCCCTGATGATGTAGAGAATCCTCCCTGATGATGTAGAGAATCCTCCCTGATGATGTAGAGAATCCTCCCTGATGATGTAGAGAATCCTCCCTGATAATGTAGAGAATCCTCACTGTTGATGTAGAGAATCCTCCCTGATGATGTAGAGAATCCTCCCTGATGATGTAGAGAATCCTCCCTGATGATGTAGAGAATCCTCCCTGTTGATGTAGAGAATCCTCCCTGGTGGTGTAAAGAATCCTCCCTGATGATGTAGAGAATCCTCCCTGATGATGTAGAGAATCCTCCCTGATGATGTAGAGAATCCTCCCTGTTGATGTAGAGAATCCTCCCTGGTGGTGTAGAGAATCCTCCCTGATGATGTTGAGAATCCTCCCTGATGATGTAGAGAATCCTCCCTGATGATGTAGAGAATCCTCCCTGTTGATGTAGAGAATCCTCCTGATGATGTAGAGAATCCTCCCTGTTGATGTAGAGAATCCTCCCTGGTGGTGTAGAGAATCCTCCCTGATGATGTAGAGAATCCTCCTGGTGGTGTAGAAAATCCTCCCTGATGTAGAGAATCCTCCCTAGTGGTGTAGAGAATCCTCCCTGATGATGTAGAGAATCCTCCCTGGTGGTGTAGAGAATACTCCCTGGATGCGTAGAGAATACTCCCTGGATGCGTAGAGAATCCTCCCTGATGATGTAGAGAATCCTCCCTGGTGGTGTAGAGAATCCTCCCTGATGATGTAGAGAATCCTCCCTGGTGGTGTAGAGAATCCTCCCTGATGATGTAGAGAATCCTCCCTGATGATGTAGAGAATCCTCCCTGGTGGTGTAGAGAATCCTCCCTGATGATGTAGAGAATCCTCCCTGATGATGTAGAGAATCCTCCCTGATGATGTAGAGAATCCTCCCTGATGATGTAGAGAATCCTCCCTGGTGGTGTAGAGAATCCTCCCTGTTGATGTAGAGAATCCTCCCTGATGATGTAGAGAATCCTCCCTGATGATGTAGAGAATCCTCCCTGATGATGTAGAGAATCCTCCCTGGTGGTGTAGAGAATACTCCCTGGATGCGTAGAGAATACTCCCTGGATGCGTAGAGAATCCTCCCTGATGATGTAGAGAATCCTCCCTGGTGGTGTAGAGAATCCTCCCTGATGATGTAGAGAATCCTCCCTGGTGGTGTAGAGAATCCTCCCTGATGATGTAGAGAATCCTCCCTGATGATGTAGAGAATCCTCCTGGTGGTGTAGAGAATCCTCCCTGATGATGTAGAGAATCCTCCCTGATGATGTAGAGAATCCTCCCTGATGATGTAGAGAATCCTCCCTGATGATGTAGAGAACTCCTGGTGTGGAGAATCTCCCTGTTGATGTAGAGAATCCTCCCTGATGATGTAGAGAATCCTCCCTGATGATGTAGAGAATCCTCCCTGATGATGTAGAGAATCCTCCCTGGTGGTGTAGAGAATCCTCCCTGATGATGTAGAGAATCCTCCCTGATGATGTAGAGAATCCTCCCTGATGATGTAGAGGATCCTCCCTGATGATGTAGAGAATCCTCCCTGATGATGTAGAGAATCCTCCCTGATGATGTAGAGAATCCTCCCTGTTGATGTAGAGAATCCTCCCTGGTGGTGTAGAGAATCCTCCCTGATGATGTAGAGGATCCTCCCTGATGATGTAGAGAATCCTCCCTGGTGGTGTAGAAAATCCTCCCTGATGATGTAGAGAATCCTCCCTAGTGGTGTAGAGAATCCTCCCTGATGATGTAGAGAATCCTCCCTGGTGGTGTAGAGAATACTCCCTGATGATGTAGAGAATCCTCCCTGGTGGTGTAGAGAATCCTCCCTGATGATGTAGAGAATCCTCCCTGGTGGTGTAGAGAATCCTCCCTGATGATGTAGAGAATCCTCCCTGGTGGTGTAGAGAATACTCCCTGGATGCGTAGAGAATCCTCCCTGGTGGTGTAGAGAATCCTCCCTGATGATGTAGAGAATCCTCCCTGGTGGTGTAGAGAATCCTCCCTGATGATGTAGAGAATCCTCCCTGGTGATGTAGAGAATCCTTCTGTCACAATTCATCCACTCAGTGTGTCTTGGACGCAGTGACTGACAGCTCAGTCTCTTAATCTAGTGCTGAGCTGTCCGTATTTTGATTGACTGCCCAGACGTCCAATCTGAGACTGGAAGGTGCTGAGCTCCCTTCAGGTGCTCCCTGTTCTCAGTGATTACCCAGCTGCTGAGCTGAACTGTTGTTCCCAGATTTCTGCCAGTCGTACCATTTGCTCGGTGGTGCATGTTTGCCTTGTATTCCTGTGCTCTGTTGATCTATTGCTACCTGAGCTTGGACCTCGTTCTGACCATCCTTTTACCTAGCGCCTTTGCTCTCATCCCCATCTTCCTGGTGTTCTGACCTCGGACCGTGACCTGACTACTCCTTTGTGTTTCTCCTTTAGTTTACGACTTGCTCTCTTGGTATCTGACTCTGGAACGTTTGACTACTCTGCCTCACAGCTTGTCTGTTAGTGACTAATGTCACACGTTCCTCTTGATGTAGAGAATCCTCCGATGGACAGCAGTAAGAAATCCGGGGGTAGCTGCTACAGGCTTGGACTGGCCCACAGGAGAACAGAAGAATCCTCCGGTGGGCCACCACCCTCTTATATGAGCAGTGCTTGGCACTATATGCATGAATCACTGTGTACAGGCAGGCGGCATCTTATCCATCTAACAATCTTCCCCGTTCATTGTTATATAAATTTGTGATTGAGGACAATGTCACATTTGATCTAATTAAAAAGTGGAGTCCTGGAGTTTGTTACTGGCGGGCCCTTGACACGTCAGTCCGACACTGGATAGGGCCATAGGTCATTGTTTTCAAGGACCCGATGTTGCAGTTCCCTCGAGGTCATGGCGGCACATCCTCCGCAGAGGTGGCCTTTTCAGATAGGTGACTGCTGAGGTGGCTAAATTGGTGGCATGTTCTGCTGCTGAGGACTTAGGTGTCGGATCGCTGTGAGGCTGCAGCCTGTTGTGGCCCCAAGAAGAGTACAAGACTCCAGACGACATAATCTGGAGGTTCTTGAGCTCTCACAAGCCTCTCCTGCTGCACTGATACATTGTAACAAACTACTAGGGCAGCAGAGATTGTTTACCTCCCAGAGGATGGTTTACACTGACACATTGTAACAAACCCTTATCTCTCAGGATCAGGACAGGATTTCAGCCTCTACCTGTGAACGGGAATATTTCCATTTACTGATGGTCAGAGATCAAGAAAATGATCAGAAAATAGAACATAAAGTGATTGATCTGATGCCACATTTTTGAGTTAAGGTAAAAAAAACTTTCTGTCGTGTTATGTGGTCGGACACTTGGACGGCGGTCACGGAGAGATGTCTGAGGTCTGTCACGTTGACACAAGCGCCCGTCCTCCTCGATGGTCGCTGAGTGCACATTTCTCTGCATAGGACTAGTGTTGGGGCATTAGATCCGCCATCATTGGAGCCTCAGAACCGTTGATCCCAGCTCTGTCCATAGACGGCGCTCTTCTGACGCAGGTGCTCCCACGACAGTCTCCTGCGAGGCCAGAGCTGTCACTTACTGTCAAGACAGATGGCAGAAAACATGGCAGCCGGGGGCTATCTGTTTCTCCCCTCACTAATCGCCTCCTCCTGCTGACATTTGAATAAAATAGCGCTGCCTGTTCGCTGTATGAACGCTTTCCTGATGTTCCCGGGGCGGAGGGCGGGGGCCGCGCTATCACATCCAGTCCATCTTATCACAGGGGTAATTTGATGATAACAAATAATCCGCTGCTGGAAAGGAAACATGTGTATCCAACTAAAGATTGGATGTAGGTGGATTGTGCCCCCCGGCTGAGGCTGCTGAGCCGCCGCCTCACAAATGTCCTTCTGTTTGACATACAGCGAGAAGCAAGAGACCCTTGAGCCCACGACTGTTAACCCTTGTACCACTGCAGTGCTCCGTGTCCCAGTGAAGGAATGTGGGGGGTAATTAGCCTGATTGTTAATTAGAAGTATGATTAGTATTTGGCACCGGAAAATCTCCTGTTTAGCAGAGAGATGTGTGATGAGCATTCATTATTTACCCCAATACCTTAAGAAGAGACCGAGCGTCTCCCCCCTAATGTCACAACAACCCCAAGATCTGGGGAGAAGTCTGAGCGTCTCCCCCTAATGTCACAACAACCCCAAGATCTGGGGAGAAGTCTGAGCGTCTCCCTCTAATGTCACAACAACCCCAAGATCTGGGGAGAAGTCCGAGCGTCTCCCCCTAATGTCACAACAACCCCAAGATCTGGGGAGAAGACTAAGCGTCTCCCCCTAATGTCACAACAACCCCAAGATCTGGGGAGAAGACTGAGCGTCTCCCCCTAATGTCACAACAACCCCAAGATCTGGGGAGAAGTCTGAGCGTCTCCCCCCTAATGTCACAACAACCCCAAGATCTGGGGAGAAGTCTGAGCGTCTCCCCTAATGTCACAACAACCCCAAGATCTGGGGAGAAGACTGAGCGTCTCCCCCCTAATGTCACAACAACCCCAAGATCTGGGGAGAAGTCTGAGCGTCTCCCCCCTAATGTCACAACAACCCCAAGATCTGGGGAGAAGTCTGAGCGTCTCCCCCTAATGTCACAACAACCCCAAGATCTGGGGAGAAGTCTGAGCGTCTCCCCCTAATGTTACAACAACCCCAAGATCTGGGGAGAAGTCCGAGCGTCTCCCCTAATGTCACAACAACCCCAAGATCTGGGGAGAAGTCCGAGCGTCTCCCCCTAATGTCACAACAACCCTAAGATCTGAGGAGAAGTCCGAGCGTCCTCCCCCTAATGTCACAACGACCCCAAGATCTGGGGAGAAGTCTGAGCGTCTCCCCCTAATGTCACAACGACCCCAAGATCTGGGGAGAAGACCGAGCGTCTCCCCTAATGTCACAACAACCCCAAGATCTGGGGAGAAGTCTGAGCGTCTCCCCCTAATGTCACAACGACCCCAAGATCTGGGGAGAAGACCGAGCGTCTCCCCCTAATGTCACAACAACCCCAAGATCTGGGGAGAAGTCTGAGCGTCTCCCCCCTAATGTCACAACAACCCTAAGATCTAGGGAGAAGTCCGAGCGTCTCCCCCTAATGTCACAACAATCCCGAGACCTTGGGAGAAGTCCGAGCGTCTCCCCCTAATGTCACAACAATCCCCAAGACCTTGGGAGGAGTCCGAGCGTCTCCCCCTAATGTCACAACAACCCCAAGATCTGGGGAGAAGTCTGAGCGTCTCCGCCTAATGTCACAACAACCCTAAGATCTGGGGAGAAGTCCGAGCATCTCCGCCTAATGTCACAACAACCCTAAGATCTGGGGAGAAGTCCGAGCGTCTCCCCCTAATGTCACAACAATCCTGAGACCTTGGGAGGAGTCCGAGCGTCTCCCCCTAATGTCACAACAATCCCGAGACCTTGGGAGAAGTCCAACTGTCTCCCCCTAATGTTACAACAACCCCAAGATCTGGGGAGAAGACCGAGCTTCTCCGCCTAATGTCACGACAACCCGAGACCTTCGGAGAAGTCCGAGCGTCTCCCCCTAATGTCACAACAACCCTGAGACCTTGGGAGAAGTCCGAGCGTCTACCCCTAATGTCACAACAACCCTGAGACCTTGGGAGAAGTCCGAGCGTCTCCTCCTAATGTCACAACAACCCTAAGATTTTGGGAGGAGTTTGATCGTCTCCCCTGAATGTCACAACAACCCCGAGACCTTGGGAGGCGTCCGAATGTCTCCTCTAATGTCACAACAACCCCGAGACCTTGGGAGAAGTCCGAGCGTCTCCACCTAATGTCACAACAACCCCGAGACCTTTGGAGAAGACCGAGCGTCTCCACCTAATGTCACAACAACCCCGAGACCTTTGGAGAAGTCCGAGCGTCTCCCCCTAATGTTACAACAACCCTAAGATTTTGGGAGAAGTTCAAGTGTCTCCCCCTAATGTCACAACAACCCCGAGACCTTGGGAGGAGTCCAAACGTTTCCCCTAATGTCACAACAACCCTAAGATCTTGGGAGGAGTTTGAGCGTCTCCCCTGAATGTCACAGCAACCCTGAGACCTTGGGAGAAGTCCGAGCATCTCCCCCTAATGTCACAACAACACTGAGACCTTGGGAGAAGTCCGAGCATCTCCCCCTAATGTCACAACAACCCCAAGATCTGGGGAGAAGTCCGAGCGTCTCCCCCTAATGTCACAACAACCCTAAGATCTGAGGAGAAGTCCGAGCGTCTCCCCCCTAATGTCACAACGACCCCAAGATCTGGGGAGAAGTCTGAGCGTCTCCCCCTAATGTCACAACGACCCCAAGATCTGGGAGAAGACCGAGCGTCTCCCCCTAATGTCACAACAACCCCAAGATCTGGGGAGAAGTCTGAGCGTCTCCCCCTAATGTCACAACGACCCCAAGATCTGGGGAGAAGACCGAGCGTCTCCCCCTAATGTCACAACAACCCCAAGATCTGGGGAGAAGTCTGAGCGTCTCCCCCCTAATGTCACAACAACCCTAAGATCTAGGGAGAAGTCCGAGCGTCTCCCCCTAATGTCACAACAATCCCGAGACCTTGGGAGAAGTCCGAGCGTCTCCCCCTAATGTCACAACAATCCCCAAGACCTTGGGAGGAGTCCGAGCGTCTCCCCCTAATGTCACAACAACCCCAAGATCTGGGGAGAAGTCTGAGCGTCTCCGCCTAATGTCACAACAACCCTAAGATCTGGGGAGAAGTCCGAGCATCTCCGCCTAATGTCACAACAACCCTAAGATCTGGGGAGAAGTCCGAGCGTCTCCCCCTAATGTCACAACAATCCTGAGACCTTGGGAGGAGTCCGAGCGTCTCCCCCTAATGTCACAACAATCCCGAGACCTTGGGAGAAGTCCAACTGTCTCCCCCTAATGTTACAACAACCCCAAGATCTGGGGAGAAGACCGAGCTTCTCCGCCTAATGTCACGACAACCCCGAGACCTTCGGAGAAGTCCGAGCGTCTCCCCCTAATGTCACAACAACCCTGAGACCTTGGGAGAAGTCCGAGCGTCTACCCCTAATGTCACAACAACCCTGAGACCTTGGGAGAAGTCCGAGCGTCTCCTCCTAATGTCACAACAACCCTAAGATTTTGGGAGGAGTTTGATCGTCTCCCCTGAATGTCACAACAACCCCGAGACCTTGGGAGGCGTCCGAATGTCTCCTCTAATGTCACAACAACCCCGAGACCTTGGGAGAAGTCCGAGCGTCTCCACCTAATGTCACAACAACCCCGAGACCTTTGGAGAAGACCGAGCGTCTCCACCTAATGTCACAACAACCCCGAGACCTTTGGAGAAGTCCGAGCGTCTCCCCCTAATGTTACAACAACCCTAAGATTTTGGGAGAAGTTCAAGTGTCTCCCCCTAATGTCACAACAACCCCGAGACCTTGGGAGGAGTCCAAACGTTTCCCCTAATGTCACAACAACCCTAAGATCTTGGGAGGAGTTTGAGCGTCTCCCCTGAATGTCACAGCAACCCTGAGACCTTGGGAGAAGTCCGAGCATCTCCCCCTAATGTCACAACAACACTGAGACCTTGGGAGAAGTCCGAGCATCTCCCCCTAATGTCACAACAACCCTGAGACCTTGGGAGAAGTCCGAGCATCTCCCCCTAATGTCACAACAACCCCGAGACCTTGGGAGAAGTCCGAGCATCTCCCCCTAATGTCACAACAACACTGAGACCTTGGGAGAAGTCCGAGCATCTCCCCCTAATGTCACAACAACCCCGAGACCTTGGGAGGAGTTCGAGCGTCTCCCCCTAATGTCACAGCAACCCCGAGACCTTGGGAGGAGTTCGAGCGTCTCCCCCTAATGTCACAACAACCCGAGATCCCTGAACGTCACAACAAATGTGAGCCGTTATCTATTCACATCCCTTTTTTCTTACGTATTTCGGGTATACGTAGTGTTCCCCAGTCTATACCTCATGTCCAAGGGTCCCTTGTGCCCACTGTACGCAGAAAGTGGCCATTCATCATATGCTTGTGCCAAGCATCCTCCTTTTTTTCCTATGTAGAGTAAATGTATACTTTCCCGGAGCCCTGAACAGCACGCGCTCCTGATCGTCAGGTTTACTGGGGCAGTATAACTGTCAGGAGTCTGACGGTTCTTGTGCAGTAAATCTACGATTCCATCAATAAGTGTCTGATGTGATCCCATCAGAGATTCCCGCATGTTTCTCCAGTAAGGCGGCTTTGCCGCGGTTGATTTGCGCCTTTCCTGCTCCGTCCGTCTTCAGCTTGTTAAGGATCTTTCTATTATTTTAGAATCACTAATTCCCTTGTGACGTATTGTCAGAGTCACTAATGTGATCAGTGACTTGCGGCCAATGTCTGTGACTTCTGGGTGTTGCAGGTAAGTGGCTATGATTAGCGTTCCGCTGAGTACGTTGGTGATGGACTGAGGATTCTTGTATTTCCAGAAAAGATGCAAGATCGAAAAGTGCATTTATGCGCCGTTTACTGCCACAAAAAAGACTAAATTGTTGTCGCACAGGACCGCGCTGCAGATATCATTTAGCACTTAGAAAGCTCAAGTATGGTGCAATTCTCACTAGTGATGTCCGTTTATATTGTGAGTCCCACTGCAGAGACACACTGAGATAATAGGGGAGTCCTAGGCCGTGCCCATCTTTTGTGTATTCAGTTTGCCAGGGTATTATACAAGAAAATCCAGAAGTAGAAAGTTCTGAAAAAGAAAAGCACCAATCAAAAACATGAAAAGTGGACGTTGTGATGAGCACAGCGCTGGAGGAAGATGCGCCAAGGTCATTGACTGGCTGCGCTGCCATGCACCGCTGCGCTGCCATGCACCGCTGCGCTGCCATGCACCGCTTGCGCTGCCATGCACCGCTGTGAGACCTGTCTGCCGGATCTGGAATGCATCTCTGTTATAGTTTGTGCCATTTGTGCTGTATATCATGATGAGTTTGTCGGCCACGTCCATCCCCAATAATCAACTTTTTGGAAAGTTGCCTGAAAAAGCCAGACCATGCATCAATTTTTCATAACTGAGAGTCGTGGAATTTTCAGCCATTTAAGCAGTGTAGCGCTAGGAAGCTCGTATGTCGTGCCGGAGCATCGGCCCCTGATCTGTACATTTAGGCCCAGCTTAGGCTCCTAGATTCCAGCGTTTAGGCACACAGAGGTATACATGTATCACTACTATCCCGCAGTTGTATCACTAGTGTGCAGTCATATATCACTGTCTCCGGGTGTCTGACCCTGCGCACAGGACTGATCTGAGTGCGCCGAGCGCAGTACGAGCTCCGCATCACTCACTGATGTTACTTTTAAGATCATCCACTGCTAAATTGAGAAGCCGCTGTTCCATGAGAGCGCCCATTGTGTGACCGCATCCTGTCCTGTCTCTTCTGCTACTATCGATTGCAATAACCTCTTAAGACAGTGACTGCGCGGACGGATCGATGCTGAAACCTCCTGGAAATAAGGAATATGGTGTCCCCCATCCTGTCATCCCTGAGCGCCGCGTCTCCTCCGTTCCTCCAGGCTGATGAAGGGCGGAGGTCAGGAATTGCAGAATTGACAGTGGAGTCACTCGCCGCTTCGGCCGTACATCTCCCTGAAATCTCATTTAGTTGACACCATCTTTGTTCCAGGAGATCACAGGACGAATTACACCCAATTGCACCTGGTGAGTTGGCGCAGCCGCCATAACCACAGCTTTGTATATTATCCACTACCACAGGCTGCACCGTGTGTCTGGCCGCAGCTGCCCCGGCGCATTTCCTGCTCGTTTGTTGGCTTCATCACTGTCTGAATATAATTGTTCTAATCTGCAAAAAAAAGAGCAGTACCAAGAAAATGACGTAACCAGCACCTACAGCACTTCTGCCCCCGGCCTGCAACCACCGGGAGCTTGACCAGCACAGACAGCATGGCTGCACTGCGGCCTGCAACCACCGGGAGCTCGACCAGCATCAATATCATGGCGGCATCGCGGCCTACACCATCGGGAGCCTGAATAGCACCCACAGCACGGCGGCACTGCGGCCTGCAACCACCGGGAGCTTGACCAGCATGGCTGCACTGTGGCCTGCAACCACTGGGAGCTCGACCGGCTTCAATATCACGGCTGCACTGCGGCCTGCAACCACCGGGAGCTCGACCAGCATCAATATCATGGCGGCATCGCGGCCTACACCATCGGGAGCCTGAATAGCACCCACAGCACGGCTGCACTGGGCCTGCAACTACCAGAAGCTTGACCAGCATGGCTGCACTGCGGCCTGCAACCACTGGGAGCTCGACCGGCATCAATATCACGGCTGCACTGCGGCCTGCAACAACTGGGAGCTCGACCGGCATCAATATCACGGCTGCATTGTGGCCTGCAACCACCGGGAGCTTGATTAGCACCCACAGCACGGCGGCACTGCAGCCTGCAACCACTGGGAGTGTGATCAGCACCCACAGCACGGCGACATCGCGGCCTGCAACTATCGGGAGTGTGATCAGCATCTACAGCACGGCAGCATCGCGGCCTGCAACCACCGGGAGCGTGATCAGCATCTACAGCACTGGTGCATTGAGGACTGCAACCACCGGGAGTGTGACCAGCAAGAGACAGCATGGCTGCATCTTGGCCTACAACCACCGGGTGCATGACCAGCACCCACAGCATGGCTGTACCTTGGCCTGCAACCACTGGGAGCGTGATCAGCGCTGACAGCATGGCTGCACCGTGGCCTGCAACCACCGGGAGCGTGATCAGCATCTACAGCACTGATGCATCGAGGACTGCAAGCACCGGGAGTGTGACCAGCAAGAGACAGCATGGCTGCACCATGGCCAGCAACCATGGCCACTCGTAGTATTCATCACAGGAACAAGTGGTTGTTGACGTTTCTTACACATGGAACCTCCGTGATAATTACCCGACATCCCACCAGATGGTGACCGTCAGAGGCCGTTGGCTCCGCGCTATGTCCGGCCTTGGTTCGGTTCAGGTTCCGTTGGCTCCGCGCTATGTCCGGCCTTGGTTCGGTGCAGGTTCCGTTGGCTCCACGCTATGTCCGGCCTTGGTTCGGTGCAGGTTCCGTTGGCTCCACGCTATGTCCGGCCTTGGTTCGGTGCAGGTTCTGCGGGAAGGTGCGTGGTGTCGGTGATGTTACCTCACCTGCGATACCTGCCTGCACGCACCCTACTCACCATCACTGGGACCACTCCCTCCACCCAGCAGTCCCTTTACTGAAGTTTTCTAAAAGTCCGTGTAAGTGACATCCATGCCAGGATCTTTGCAGTCCGTGAATAGTTCAGCTGATGACGATGTGAGAGGGACATATTCCAGCCTGGGCGGTGTGAGCTGCCAGATGGGGGTAATGTGCCACCTCTGGTGTGAACACGGATAGTGTTTTACATAGAAGACGACGTCTGATGGCAGCGATCGATTTCCAGCTGGGGTGAGATCGGATCGTCTGCAGATTGCGGCCGGACACTTGTCAGGAGCTGAATGTGTAATCTGACGGATGGCGGATGGGTGAGATAGTGTCCCCTCCCCTGTCGCAGCCATTGTTCTGCCGCCATTAGTCCTAGCGCTCGGCCACAGATTACACGGAGCCGTTATCAGACGGAGAGGCCTGATAATAGCGCTCAGCAAATCCTCTGCTGTCACAGATTAACTGTCCAAGGCGCCGCGCATTAGCCTCCATCTCATCGCCTCCTTTATTCTCACTTTCTCCAGTGGAGAGTCAGGTCTAATCTGATCTGCGATTCTTCTTCGATCTGCGCAGCCCTGAACGCTCATCACCTTGTCTATAGGAAAATACGGGATGAAGGATGTGTGGGGGAAAGACATGGTCCGATCCGAGAAACGAGCCACCGAAAAAGTGTCCTCACTGAGGACCCCAAAGGCCACGACCTTCCTGTGGGGCAGAAAATATGCACGGCAGACTTCTTCATTACTGGGGAGGCACAAAGTGCCATTCATATCACTTTGGTGCAAATCTCGTAAGAAATGGTACACCTCCTCTGCCCCATCAGTTATCACAGTCACCTCCTCTGCCCCATCAGTTATCACAGTCACCTCCTCTGCCCCATCAGTTATCACAGTCACCTCCTCTGCCCCATCAGTTATCGCAGTCACCTCCTCTGCCCCATCAGTTATCGCAGTCACCTCCTCTGCCCCATCAGTTATCACAGTCACCTCTTCTGCCCCATCAGTTATCACAGTCACCTCCTCTGCCCAATCAGTTATCACAGTCACCTCCTCTGCCCAATCAGTTATCAGTCACCTCCTCTGCCCAATCAATTATCACAGTCACCTCCTCTGCCCAATCAGTTATCACAATCACCTCCTCTGCCCCATCAGTTATCGCAGTCACCTCCTCTGCCCAATCAGTTATCGCAGTCACCTCCTCTGCCCCATCAGTTATCGCAGTCACCTCCTCTGCCCCATCAGTTATCGCAGTCACCTCCTCTGCCCCATCAGTTATCGCAGTCACCTCCTCTGCCCCATCAGTTATCGCAGTCACCTCCTCTGCCCCATCAGTTATCGCAGTCACCTCCTCTGCCCCATCAGTTATCGCAGTCACCTCCTCTGCCCCATCAGTTATCACAGTCACCTCCTCTGCCCCATCAGTTATCGCAGTCACCTCCTCTGCCCCATCAGTTATCGCAGTCACCTCCTCTGCCCCATCAGTTATCACAGTCACCTCCTCTGCCCCATCAGTTATCACAGTCACCTCCTCTGCCCCATCAGTTATCACAGTCACCTCTTCTGCCTCATCAGTTATCACAGTCACCTCCTCTGCCCCATCAGTTATCGCAGTCACCTCCTCTGCCCCATCAGTTATCACAGTCACCTCTTCTGCCCCATCAGTTATCACAGTCACCTCCTCTGCCCCATCAGTTATCACAGTCACCTCCTCTGCCCAATCAGTTATCACAGTCACCTCCTCTGCCCAATCATCACAGTCACCTCCTCTGCCCAATCAGTTATCACAATCACCTCCTTGACCCATCAGTTATCACAGTCACCTCTCTGCCCCATCAGTTATCAGTCACCTCTGCCCCATCAGTTATCACAGTCACCTCCTCTGCCCAATCAATTATCACAGTCACCTCCTCTGCCCAATCAGTTATCACAATCACCTCCTCTGCCCAATCAGTTATCACAGTCACCTCCTCTGCCCAATCAATTATCACAATCACCTCCTCTGCCCCATCAGTTATCACAGTCACCTCCTCTGTCCCATCAGTTATCGCAGTCACCTCCTCTGCCCCATCAGTTATCACAGTCACCTCCTCTGCCCCATCAGTTATCACAGTCACCTCTGCCCCATCAGTTATCACAGTCACCTCCTCTGCCCCATCAGTTATCACAGTCTACTCCTCTGTCCCATCAGTTATCGCTGTCACCTCCTCTGCCCCATCAGTTATCACAGTCACCTCCTCTGCCCCATCAGTTATCACCAGTCACCTCCTCTGCCCCATCAGTTATCACAGTCACCTCTTCTAACCCATCAGTTATCACAGTCACCTCCTCTGTCCCATCGATTATCGCAGTCACCTCCTCTGCCCCATCAGTTATCACAGTCACCTACTCTGCCCCATCAGTTATCACAGTCACCTCCTCTGTCCCATCAGTTATCACAATCACCTCCTCTGTCCCATCGGTTATTGCAGTCACCTCCTCTGCCCCATCAGTTATCACACCTATAACTTCCACCTGATGAAGACGGTTTAGCCGTTGAAACGCGTTGTGGTTTAACACTAATATCCTTTTATTGGTCTTATTTCCTGCGCTCCTAGGACAGTTATCATTTTTTTCTGCATTTTATACCCTCTTAGAAGGTTGGCGGCTGGAGCTGCGGTGGACTTCATTTTTTTTTTGTTTCGATTTGCGGCCCTCACAGCGCTCCCTAGTGACCGCTTTCTTTTTTCCTTGATTCCATCAGTTATCACAGTCATATCTTGCTCGGTCTGTCCCATCAGTAATCAGTCATATCCTGATCGCTCTGCTCCATCAGATATCACAGTCACTTCCTCTGCCCTATCAATTATCAGTCATATCCTGCATTCTCTGCCTCATCTGTTATCAAAGTCACCTCCTCTGCCCCATCAATTCAGTTATATCCTGATCGGTCTGCCCCATCAGTTATCACAGTCACTTCCTCTGCCTCATCAGTTATCATAGTCACCTCCTCTGCCTCATCAGTTATCATAGTCACCTCCTCTGCCCCATCAGTTTTCACAGTCACCTCCTCTGCCCCATCAGTTATCACAGTCATATCTTGCTTGCTCTGTCCCATCAGTAATCAGTCATATCCTGATCGCTCTGCTCCATCAGTTCAGTCAGCTACTCTGCCCCATCAGTTATCACAGTCACTTCTTCTGCCCCATCAGTTATCAGTCACTTCCTCTGCCCCATCAATTATCAGTCATATCCTGCGTCCTCTGCCCCATCTGTTATCACAGTCACCTTTTCTGCCCCATCAGTTATCAGTCACCTCTTCTGTCCCATCTTTTATCACAGTCACCTCCTCTGACCCATCTATTATCACATTCACCTCCTCTGCTTCATCAGTTATCACAGTCACCTCCTCTGACCGATCTGTTATCACATTCACCTCCTCTGCTCCATCAGTTATCAGTAACCTCTTCTGACCCATCAGTTATCAGTCACCTCCTCTGCCCCATCAGTTATCAGTCACCTCCTCTGCCCCATCAGTTATCAGTCACCTCCTCTGCCCCATCAGTTATCAGTCACCTCCTCTGCCCCATCAGTTATCAGTCACCTCCTCTGCCCCATCAGTTATCAGTCACCTCCTCTGCTCCATCAGTTATCAGTCACCTCTTCTGACCCATCAGTTATCTCAGTCACCTCCTCTGCTCCATCAGTTATCAGTCACCTCCTCTGCTCCATCAGTTATCAGTCACCTCTTCTGACCCATCAGTTATCAGCCACCTCATCTGACCCATCAGTTATCACAGTCACCTCCTCTGACCCATCTATTATCACAATCACCTCCTCTGCTTCATCAGTTATCACAGTCACCTCCTCTGACCGATCTGTTATCACAATGTAAGAAGGGAGCAGCATCCATCCAGGTGAAGAAAAATAGAAAAGCTTTATTCTGCCATCATAAACAACGACGTTTCGGCCATTCAGTGGCCTTTTTCAAGTGTGAAAAAGGCCACTGAATGGCCGAAACGTCGTTGTTTATGATGGCAGAATAAAGCTTTTCTATTTTTCTTCACCTGGATGGATGCTGCTCCCTTCTTACATTGTGGACGTTGTTGGCCCATTGGGATCCGTGGACCTGAGCGTGCATCCCTAATACAATGAGTGCTGTCTGCTAACTACTGTTCGATCTGTTATCACATTCACCTCCTCTGCTCCATCAGTTATCAGTCACCTCTTCTGACCCATCAGTTATCAGTCACCTCCTCTGCCCCATCAGTTATCGCAGTCACCTCCTCTGCCCCATCAGTTATCGCAGTCACCTCCTCTGCCCCATCAGTTATCGCAGTCACCTCCTCTGCCCCATCAGTTATCGCAGTCACCTTCTCTGCCCCATGAGTTATCGCAGTCACCTCCTCTGACCCATCAGTTGTCGCAGTCACCTCCTCTGCCCCATCAGTTGTCGCAGTCACCTCCTCTGCCCCATCAGTTATCGCAGTCACCTCCTCTGCCCCATCAGTTATCGCAGTCACCTTCTCTGCCCCATCAGTTATCGCAGTACCTCTGTCCCATCAGTTATCGCAGTCACCTCCTCTGCCCCATCAGTTATCGCAGTCACCTCCTCTGCCCCATCAGTTATCGCAGTCACCTCCTCTGCCCCATCAGTTATCGCAGTCACCTCCTCTGCCCCATCAGTTATCGCAGTCACCTTCTCTGCCCCATCAGTTATCGCAGTCACCTCCTCTGACCCATCAGTTATCGCAGTCACCTCCTGTGCCCCATCAGTTATCGCAGTCACCTCCTCTGCCCCATCAGTTATCGCAGTCACCTCCTCTGACCCATCTGTTATCGCAGTCACCTCCTCTGACCCATCAGTTATCAGTCACCTCTTTGGACCCATCAGTTATCAGTCACCTCCTCTGCCCCATCAGTTATCGCAGTCACCTCCTCTGCCCCATCAGTTATCGCAGTCACCTCCTCTGCCCCATCAGTTATCTCAGTCACCTCCTCTGCCCCATCAGTTATCAGTCACCTCCTCTGCCCATCAGTTATCGTCACCTCTCTGCCCATCAGTTATCAGTCACCTCCTCTGCCCATCAGTTTATCAGTCACCTCCTCTGCCCATCAGTTATCAGTCACCTCTTCTGACCATCATTATCTCAGTCACCATCCTCTGCTCCATCAGTTATCAGTACGCTCCTCTGCTCAATCAGTTATCAGTCACCTCTTCTGACCATCAGTTATAGCCACCTCATCTGACCATCAGTATACAGTCACCTCCTTGACCCATCTATTATCACATTCCTCCTCTGCTTTCATCGTTATCACAGTCACTCTCTGGACCGATCTGTTATCACAACGTAAGAAGGGAGCAGCATCCATCCAGTGAAGAAAAATAGAAAGCATTAATTCTGCCATCATAAACAACGACGTTTGCCATCAGTGGCCTTTTTCAAGTGTGAAAAAGGCCACTGAATGGCCGAAACGTCGTGTTTATGATGGCAGAATAAAGCTTTCTATTTTTCTTCACCTGGATGGATGCTGCTCCCTTCTTACATTGTGGACGTTGTGGCCCATGGGATCCGTGGACTGAGGTGCATCCCTACATCAATGAGTGCTGTCTGCAACTATGTTCGATCTGTATCACCATTCACTACCCTCCTCCATCAGTTATCAGTCACCTCTTCTGACCCATCAGTTATCAGTCACCTCCTCTGCCCCATCAGTTATCGCAGTCACCTCCTCTGCCCCATCAGTTATCGCAGTCACCTCCTCTGCCCCATCAGTTATCGCAGTCACCTCCTCTGCCCCATCAGTTATCGCAGTCACCTTCTCTGCCCCATGAGTTATCGCAGTCACCTCCTCTGACCCATCAGTTGTCGCAGTCACCTCTGCCCCATCAGTTGTCGCAGTCACCTCCTCTGCCCCATCAGTTATCGCAGTCACCTCCTCTGCCCATCAGTTATCGCAGTCACCTTTTTCTGACCCATCAGTTATCCAGTCACCTCCTCTGCTCCATCAGTTATCAGTCACCTCCTCTGCTCCATCAGTTATCAGTCACCTCTCTGACCCATCAGTTTCAGCAACCTCATCTGACCCATCAGTTATCACAGTCACCTCCTCTGACCCATCTATTATCACATTCACCTCCTCTGCTTCATCAGTTATCACAGTCACCTCCTCTGCCCGATCAGTTATCACACGTAAGTAAGGGAGCAGCATGCCATCAGGTGAAGAAATTTGAAAAGCTTTATTCTGCCCCTCATAACAACGACTTGTTTCGGCCATTCAGTGGCCTTTTTCAAGTGTGAAAAAGGCCACTGAATGCAGAAACGTAGTTTTTTTATATGGCAGAATAAAGCTTTTAATTTTCTTCACCTGGTGGATGCTGTCTTCTTAACATTGTGGACGTTGTTGGCCTTGGGATACCTGGACCTGAGGTGCATCCTAATACAATGAGTGCTGTTTGCTAACTACTGTTCGATCTGTTAATCACATTACACCTCTGGCTCCATCATTATCAGTACTCTTTGGGCCCATCAGTTTATCAGGTCAACCTCCTCTGCCCCATCAGTTGTATCGCAGTCACCTCCTCTGCCCATCCTTAATCGCTGTCACCTCCTCGTGCCGCATCAGTTATCGCAGTCACCTTCGCCCATCAGTTATCGCAGTCACCTTCTCTGCCCCATGAGTTATCGCAGTCACCTCCTCTGACCCATCAGTCTGTCGCAGTCACCTTTTGCCCATCAGTTGTCGCATCACCTCCTCTGCCCATCATGTTATCTGCAGTCACTCTGCTGCCCATCAGTTATCGCAGTCACCTCTCTGCCCCATCAGTTATCGCAGTCACCTCCTCTGCCCCATCAGTTATCGCAGTCACCTCCTCTGCCCCATCAGTTATCGCAGTCACCTCCTCTGACCCATCAGTTATCGCAGTCACCTCCTCTGACCCATCAGTTATCGCAGTCACCTCCTCTGCCCCATCAGTTATCGCAGTCACCTCCTCTGACCCATCAGTTATCACAGTCATATTCTGCGTCCTCTGCCCCATCAGTTATACAGTTACCTGTTATGATTTGGTAGCTGAGGAGGACAGGAGCAAAAAACAGCCTAGGCAGCCGAACACCCAGAGAGGTTGGGAACTACTGGGTTGCAGATCCCTAAACTAACCGCACAACTAGAAGCAGCCGTGGGACATACCTATGGTGACCTAGACGCCTCGGCACAGCCGGAGAGCTAGCTACACCTAAAGATAGAAACAGGAAAGCTATCTGCCCTGGAGTAGAGCCCCAAAGAAATAGGCAGCCCCCAAACATATAATGGCGGTTAGACAAGAAGAAATACAAACGCAGGCAGAAAATAGAGTGAGCCAACGCTGGGGCCAAACACTGCCTAAATAGGAAAGGACAAGACAGAATACTGTCTGCAACCCAGCAAAACCCTAGAAAAACTTCCAACACTTCTGATTTCAAAAATGCTGAGATCACACGATCTCGCCACCCGCTAAATCAGATCTCTGGTGTGAAAAAGAGGCTAACCCGCAGCCACTCAAATAGCAGGGATAGAGCATTTGAACAAATAAACAGTGGCTACTGAGAAACAGAGAGTAGCACAGGCCCCTGGAGGGGAACCCAGCTAACCTCCCACAAAAGTGCAGACAAAAAAAGGAAATAGCAAACACAATAGAAACAAGCAGCAAATAACTTATCTGAAAGTAGCAGACGAAGGCAAGACACCAGCTGACTTCCAAATGGACCAGGAAACAACAATTGTTCACCGGTGAGGATCATGGGAATGCAGCTCACTTATATCAGCCCAGTCCGTCTCTCCTGATTGCCAGTCCTCGCTTCCAGGTGAGGAAGCCTTGTCATTCAATACAGCTTCAATACCGTCAGCAACCACCAGAGGGAGCCTCAGCTCAGAAGTCGTCTCCAGAACGTTCACAACAGTTACCTCCTCTGACCTATCAGTTATACAGTCAACTCCTCTGCCCCATCAGTTATCAGTCATATCCTGTGTGCTCTGCCCCATACATCATCACAATCATGTCCTGCACGCTCTGCCCCATTTGTTATTAGTCATATCCTCCGCACTCTGCCCCATTTATTACAGTCATATCCTACGCGCTCTGTCCCATCTGTGTAGTCATATCGTCCACACTCTGTCCCATCTGTTATTAGTCATATCCTCCGCACTCTGTCCTATCTGTTATTAGTCATATCCTCCGCACTCTGTCCTATCTGTTATTAGTCATATCCTCCGCACTCTGTCCTATCTGTTATTAGTCATACCTCCTCCACTTGTCCTATCGTTATTAGTCATATCCTCCGCATCTGTCCATCTGTTATTAGTCATATCCTCCGCACTCTGTCCTATCTGTTATTAGTCATATCCTCCGCACTCTGTCCTATCTGTTATTAGTCATATCCTCCGCACTCTGTCCATCTGTTATTAGTCATATCCTCCGCACTCTGTCCATCTGTTATTAGTCATATCCTCCGCACTCTGTCCCATCTGTTATTAGTCATATCCTCCGCACTCTGTCATCTATTATTAGTCATATCCTCCGCACTCTGTCCATCTGTTATTAGTCATATCCTCCGCACTCTGTCATCTGTTATTAGTCATATCCTCCGCACTCTGTCCCATCTGTTATTAGTCATATCCTCCGCACTCTGTCATCTTTATTAGTCATATACTCCGCACTCTCTCTCATCTGTTATTAGTCATATCCTCCGCACTCTGTCATCTGTTATTAGTCATATCCTCCGCACTCTGTCCCATCTGTTATTAGTCATATCCTCCGCACTCTGTCATCTGTTATTAGTCATATCCTCCGCACCTCTGCTCATCTGTCTATCTGTTTTAGTCATATCCTCCGCACTCTGTCCATCTGTTATTAGTCATATCCTCCGCACTCTGTCCTATCTGTTATTAGTCATATCCTCCGCACTCTGTCCTATCTGTTATTAGTCATATCCTCCGCACTCTGTCCATCTGTTATTAGTCATATCCTCCGCACTCTGTCCATCTGTTATTAGTCATATCCTCCGCACTCTGTCCTATCTGTTATTAGTCATATCCTCCGCACTCTGTTCCATCTGTTATTAGTCATATCCTCGCACTCTGTCCTATCTGTTGTTAGTCATATCCTCCGCACTCTGTCCATCTGTTATTAGTCATATCCTCCGCACTCTGTCCTATCTGTTATTAGTCATATCCTCGCACTCTGTCCTATCTGTTATTAGTCATATCCTCCGCACTCTGTCCTATCTGTTATTAGTCATATCCTCCGCACTCTGTCCATCTGTTATTAGTCATATCTCCGCACTCTGTCCATCTGTTATTAGTCATATCCTCGCACTCTGTCCATCTGTTATTAGTCATATCCTCCGCACTCTGTCCATCTGTTATTAGTCTATCCTCCGCACTTGTCCTATCTGTTATTAGTCATATCCTCCGCACTCTGTCCTATCTGTTATTGTCATATCCTCCGCACTCTGTCCATCTGTTTTAGTCATATCCTCCGCACTCTGTCCATCTGTTATTAGTCATATCCTCCGCACTCTGTCCTATCTGTTATTAGTCATATCCTCCGCACTCTGTCCATCTGTTATTAGTCATATCCTCCGCACTCTGTCCATCTGTTATTAGTCATATCCTCCGCACTCTGTCCATCTGTTATTAGTCATATCCTCCGCACTCTGTCATCTGTTATTAGTCATATCCTCCGCACTCTGTCCATCTGTTATTAGTCATATCCTCCGCACTCTGTCCATCTGTTATTAGTCATATCCTCCGCACTCTGTCCTATCTGTTATTAGTCATATCCTCCCACTCTGTCTATCTTTTTAGTCATATCCTCCGCACTCTGTCTATCTGTTATTAGTCATATCCTCCGCACTCTGTCCATCTGTTATTAGTCATATCCTCCGCACTCTGTCCCATCTGTTATTAGTCATATCCTCCGCACTCTGTCCATCTGTTATTAGTCATATATCGATCCTTCCCATCGTTATAGTATACCTGCTCTGCCACAGTATATCAATATCCTGCATCTGTCCCATCTTGTTATTAGTCATATCCTCCGCACTCTGCTCATTTATTACGTCATATCCTCGCGCATCTGTCCATCTGTATGTAGTCATATCCTCCAACTCTGTCCTATCTGTTATTAGTCATATCCTCCGCCACTCTGTCCTATCTGTTATTAGTCATATCCTCCGCACTCTGTCATCTGTTATTAGTCATATCCTCCGCATCTGTCCAGTCGTTATTAGTCATATCCTCCGCACCTGTCCATCTGTTATTAGTCAAATCCTCCGCACTCTGTCCCATCTGTTATTAGTCATCCTCCGCACTCTGTCCTCTGTTATTAGTCATATCTCGCACTCTTCTATCGTTTTAGTCATATCCTCCGCACTCTGTCATCTGTTATTAGTCATATCCTCGCACTCTGTCCTATCTGTTATTGTCATATCCTCCGCACTCTGTCCATCTGTTTTAGTCATATCTCCGCACTCTGTCATCTGTTATTGTATATCCTCACACTCTGTCCCATCGTTATTAGTCATATCCTCCGCACTCTGTCCCATCTGTTATTAGTCATATCCTCGGCACTCTGCCCCACCCATTAAAGGCTGGAATCCAGGTTAATGGGGGGCTTCCAACATACATATGTTTGTAAATCCGCATGTACTCCAATGTCTGTGATTTGCGGGTTTCTCTGGGGTGTACGGTAGAGCTGGTACATACAGAATGTCCTGTAGAGGGAGGATCCAAGTCATGGATATAAGCATGGGTGGTGCCTATCATGGGCTCCGCCCCTTTTCAAGTACACGCCCCTGCTTACACCTGCGTCACCCTTTGTTTCCTTTTTAGCCAGAGCTCGTTTATTGTATCTACTTAGCGGCTTCCAGCAGATTTGGGGCAGACACCATCGGGCAGGTAAAGCCCAGAATGAATGTCACAAAGCCAAGGACTGCCCTGAGCAGAAGGCTCGCGGCTGCAGACGTCCCAGACAGCGGCCGCTTCTTTGCGTTGTTTTGGCAGCAGAGACGCCCGGATCCGGTGTTAATAGGGCGTATTTCACTGTAATTCTGACATATCAGGTAATGATCCGAGTGATGCTCCCGGGTATTACGTGCATGGCTGCCTTATTGAGCTCTCATCACCTCCTGATAACTTTATAGCCGAGACGAGGCCCAGAATTTATTATCAGTCAATGAGGCTCGATACTCTAACAAGGCGTGTAATAAGATATACATATTTAATGATCTGGACTCAAACATCCTCTTAATGGGATGATGAGAACCTGCCCTTTTAATTTTCTTCTCCGCTCAGTAATATCTCCATATAGCGGCTTTATTGGGGGGGTGACACCAGCGAGGCCACATTTAAAGGGACAGCGCCGTTCACCTGTCCGTCACTGTGCAGAACTCAGACTTTTTATAGTTTCTGGTTTGGACGACTAAAAAGGATTTCACCGAATCGCAGTGTAAACGTCCCACAAAGAAAAATCGAAAAATGCGAAGATTTATTACATGATTTTATAGAAATATTGAAATGAATGTTCATCACCGAAGAGAGAAATAATCACACGGTGAATATATCTGACAAAAAGTGGCTGATAACAGGGAATAATAGATTGTAGGTCTCTTTTATTATATAGAAGTACATCACATAACACCACACAATACATTACAGGATCAGACACAACAGAACAAAACATAAGAGCAAAGCTCCAATCAGAGAACAAGACGACAAAATCAGACACAAATCACAGCGGCGAAAACTAAAGAAACAAAACTCAAACAAAATAATGAAGAAAATAAAATAAAACTTAAAGTGAAGATCCAAAATAACTATCACCACATAAAAATAATATATATATACACAGCTCTGGCAGAAATTAAGAGACCACTGCAAAATGTTCAGTTCATGTCTGATTTTTCTCTTGATATTTTTGAGTAAAATGTAGATTGCTCTTTTATTCTATAAACTACTGACAACATGTCTCCGAGTTTCCAAGCAATACATTTTTATATTTTCAGAAAATGAGAAATGGTCAAAAGAAAAAAAAAAATTGCAGTGCTTGCAGCCCTCAAATAATGATAAGAAAACAAGTTCAGAATCATTTAGAAGCAACAATACTAATGTTTTAAGTGGGTGCAGGATGCTGTGGCTTGTGCGTCTCTCCAGGTCTCCGTCTAACCATTAGACGACCAGGTGTTGGGCAAAGCTGAAAATTAGACTCATCAGAGAAGATTACCTTACTCCAGTCCTCTATGGTCCAATCCTTATGGTCTTTGGTAAACTTCAGCCTGGCTCTCCTTTGCTTCTCATTGATGAAAGGCTTTTTTCTAGCTTTACATGACTTGAGCCCTGCCTCTAGGAGCCTGTTACAAACTGTTCTTGCCGTGCACTTCACCCCAGCTGCCATTTGCCATTCCTTTTGTAGGTCACTTGATGTCATCCTGCGGTTGCTGAGTGACATTCGAATAAGATGCGGTCATCCCGGTCAGTGGAGAGTCGTTTTCGCCCTCTGCCGGTCTGTAGCTTTGTTGTCCCCAATGTCTGCTGCTTGACCTTGTTAAAGAACAAAAGGAGTGCAATACAATATGGTGTAAAGAAATATATAGATAAAATATCACAAAAATTATATACAATACATCAATATATACACCACTAATTGGAATTACACCACTAAGTGCGGTTGGATGACCAACCAATTAAATGTATAAAACACCCAAGTGCAAGCGAAAATAGGGGGAAGAAAGAACCACCAAGGCAGGTAAAGGTACAATAAGTATTTTATTGAAAAAAATCACATGGACATTTGCACAAAAATAATAATATAATAATGTTAAAATGATGTTAAAAAGAAAGCAAGAACACCACCCTACAGTACCTAATAACCGGATATGTATCCATATGACCAGGTAAGTATATAACACCAAGGTACATATACCAATAATGGTGCAAAAATAAAGTGAAAAAATTATGCTGATGTAAGAAACGAAATCAAAACTCAATGTGCTGAAAACATAATATACATGTGCTAATGTGGCCAATAACAAATGTAAATGGGTATTGTAACCCGAAAAAATATCACTAAATAGCAAACATATAATGTGCTAGGTAGTAATGAAGTGCCTATAATCAACACAGAAAAACATACTGCAACACAATACACCCAAGCACCAACAGTGCTACCATAGAACTACCACTAATGTGTACACTATACCTGGAAAATAACGGGAAGGCAAAGAGGGTGGATGGATGGCTTTCTAGAACGCGCCCCGACGCGCGTTTCGGAAAATATTCCTTCGTCAGGGGGACATTCGAATAAGATGACGGTCATCCCGGTCAGTGGAGAGTCGTTTTCGCCCTCTGCCGGTCTGTAGCTTTGTTGTCCCCAATGTCTGCTGCTTGACCTTGTTGTAATGGACTGCCGTCTTAGAAATTTTAAGGATGGAGGCAACATGACGCTCACTCTGCTAGTAAAGCCAGAATTGATCCCTTCTTTCCCTCACTCAAGAATTTTCTTTTCAACTCCTTTGGCATGGTTAAAAGTTATTTTTCATTCCTACTACTTTTGGGATATTACTAGCACTTGTTTTGCCTCCAGCTTGTCCTATTGCAGGAGGATTGTGAACACCACAGCAGTGGTTTTTATACTTTCCTTCGTTACATAAGATTTGGTTCAGGTGATCACTGATCAGAAGAACATTAAGTAAAATGAGGTGAACTCTGGGTGGAATTCAACTGACACTGGGATGGAACGGCCGTCAGACATGTGGAGAACCAGATTTTTATAAAACTGGGCAGTGGTCTCTTAATTTTTACTAGAGCTGTAAATATATATCTATATATATATTTTTTATTTTATTTTAATATACAATATAAACACATTACACTAGACCGAATATTATACGGGACTACAAATACCCACTAGTCCCACTGCCTTACTTTACAGCCACCCCCTTACACTACAACAAACCTAAGTACAACATGATTTATTTTTATACAGTCATGGCCAAAAGTTTTGAGAATGACACAAATATTCTATTTTCACATGATCTGCTGCCCTCTGGTTTTTATGTGTGTTTGACAGATGTTTTTATCACAGACAGAAATATAATAATTGCAAACATATGAGTAACAAAAGCTTATATTGACAGTTAGAATGAGTTAATGCAGCAAGTTAATATTTGCAGTGTTGATCCTTCTTCTTCAGGACCTCTGCAATTCTCCCTGGCATGCTCTCAATCAACTTCTGGACCAAATCCTGACTGATAGCAGTCCATTCTTGCACAATCAATGCTTTCATTTTGTCTGAATTTTTAGGTTTTTGTTTGTCCACCCGTCTCTTGATGATTGACCACAAGTTCTCAATGGGATTAAGATCTGGGGAGTTTCCAGGCCATGGACCCAAAATCTCTATGTTTTGTTCCCTGAGCCATTTAGTTATCACCTTTGCTTTATGGCAAGGTGCTCCATCATGCTGGAAAAGGCATTGTTGATCGCCGAACTGCTCTTGGAGGGTTGGGAGAAGTTGCTCTTGGAGGACATTCTGGTACCATTCTTTATTCATGGCTGTGTTTTTAGGCAAGACTGTGAAAGAGCCGATTCCCTTGGCTGAGAAGCAACCCCACACATGAATGGTTTCAGGATGCTTAACAGTTGGCATGAGACAAGACTGGTGGTAGCGCTCACCTTGTCTTCTCCGAATGAGGCGTTTTCCTGATGTCCCAAACAATCGAGAAGGGGATCATCAGAGAAAATAACTTTACCCCAGTCCTCAGCAGTCCACTGCCTGTACCTTTTGCAGAATATCAGTCTGTCCATGATGTTTTTTTGGAGAGAAGTGGCTTCTTTGCTGCCCTCCTTGAGACCAGTCCTTGCTCCAAGAGTCTCCGCCTCACAGTGCGTGCAGATGCACTCACACCTGCCTGCTGCCATTCCTGAGCAAGCTCTGCACTGCTGGTAGCCCGATCCCACAGCTGAAACACTTTTAAGAGACGGTCCTGGCGCTTGCTGGTCTTTCTTGGGCGCCCTGGAGCCTTTTTGGCAACAATGGAACCTCCTTGAAGTTCTTGATGATGCGATAGATTGTTGACTGAGGTGCAATCTTTCTAGCTGCGATACTCTTCCCTGTTAGGCCATTTTTGTGCATTGCAATGATGACTGCACGTGTTTCTTTAGAGATAACCATGGTTAACAGAAGAGAAACAATGATGCCAAGCACCAGCCTCCTTTTAAAGTGTCCAGTGTGTCATTCTTACTTAATCATGACAGATTGATCTCCAGCCATGTCTTCATCAACACCCACACCTGTGTTAATGGAGCAATCACTGAAAAGAGGTTAGCTGGTCCTTTTAAGGCAGGGCTGCAATGATGTTGAAATGTGTTTTGGGGGATAAAGTTCATTTTCTAGCCAAATATTGACTTTGCAAGTAATTGCTGTTAAGCTGATCACTCTTTATAACATTCTGGAGTATATGCAAATTGCCATTAGAAAAAGTGAAGCAGTAGACTTTGTAAAAATTAATATTTGTGTCATTCTCAAAACTTTTGTCCATGACTGTATATATAAAACACACACCTACACTAACTATCCCACCACCCCTGATCCAGCTCTGGCCACAAAGTTCAGGAAATCTCAGAGCTATGATCAGGCCCCAAAGTTGTTCCCCGGGGTGGGGGTGTCCTGGACCAGGCCAGATCTGTCTCTTATCTCCGCTATTGAATTCCCCATCCCCCAATCCCCCACCCTACCTAAGACCCTCTATTATTCACAATATAAGCAATATATACAGAAAACCAACATTACAGAAGACACCCTACGTACTCACCACCCAAGGATCAAGGTCGATGCCTGCAAACCTCCTATTCAGGAGACAGAAATACAAAACAAAATTCTAGGGTGCAAAGACATCAGCCCACCACCAGGATATAGCAGTACTCTAGGAGCACCTAGAATTCTGCTACAAACTTTATCTACATGGAGGATTTTACTCCATGTAGACAACTTTATCTTCCTAAAGGTAGGGGAGAAAACAAGGGGATCTGCTATCTTGGATCTAATCCTTATAAACAGCGAGGAAATGGTTGAGAAGGTAAGAGTGGCTGGGAACCTAGATCAGGGGTGGGGAACCTCAGGCTCCAGGGCCATTTACGGCTCTCGATGACCTTTTATCCGGCCCCCGGGCAGATTCTCAGGGACTGCTGTGCTTAGGCAGGGAGCTGTATTTTGATTGCCACCAGCTCATTAATTTATTCTTGCTCTGTGAGCACACATGTAGTGTTCACTACTGAACACTGAAGGGCATGCAATGAAAGATTACGTCCTGACACCAGTGCCAGAGTCAGGATGTACTTTGTGGGCGGAGTTTGTACGGCCCCCGAAGGATGGTATAAATATCCAAATGGCCCTTGGCAGAAAAAATATTCCCCACCCCTGCCCTAGGAGGTAGCGACGATGCTATTTTAGAATTTTGGATAACTAGAGGAGGAAGACCTGTGAAGACTCAGACGTCAAGGTTAGAGTTCAGAAAGGTAGATTTTAAGGGACTCAGAAAGAGAATTGGAGGGATCCAATGGCTGGATATCCTTAAGGACAAAAATGTCCAGGAAGGATGGGAAATCTTGAAAAATGAGATTCTCAAGCACAATCGTTAACAATTCCGAAAAGAGGGAAGAATGGGAAGCATTTAAGGAAACCAGGATGGATGAACATAGAACTTAAACACATGCTAAAAAGGAAGAAAGAAATGTTTATCAAATGGAAAGAGGGAGGCATATCTAAAGAAGAATATAATGCTGTCTGCAGAACCTGCAGGGCACAAATCAGATTATCTAAAGCTGACAATGAATTAAGGCTTGCAAGTGACGTCAAAAGCAACAAAAAAGGATTTTGGGGATATGTCAAAAGGAAAAGAAAAGTCAAAGATGCTATAGGATTTTTACAGGATGAAAATTATAAAATGGTAAGAAGGATGTTGAGAAGGCTGAACTTTTAAATTTCTATTTTGCATCTGTTTTCTCTCAGAAAGGAAATGTAACATCAACTGATCTTCACTTTCCTATTAAGAGAATAGAAGAATCCAGGATATCTATAAACAGAAAAACAGTGAGGAAACACTTAGCTAACCTAAATGAATTCAAGTCTCTAGGTGCAGATGAATTACACCCCAGGTACTGAAGGAGATAGCAGAAGAAATTTTTGAACCACTCCATAATCTTTGAAAATTCTTGGAGAACAGGAGAAGTCCCAGAAGACTGGAGAAGAGCAAATGTTGTTCCTATCTTCAAAAAGGGGAAGAAGGTGGACCCAGGGAACTATAGGCTGGTGAGTCTGACATCTATACCAGGAAAGATCTTTGAACAAATTATTAAACAACATGTATGTAAGTACCTGAACAAGAATGAAGCGCTTAACCAGAGTCAGCATGGGTTTGTAACTAATAAGTCATGTCAGACTAACTTAATTTCCTTCTATGACAGAATCACTGACTGGGTGGATCAGGGAAATGCTGTAGATATAGTATATCTTGACTTCAGCAAAGCATTTGACAAAGTATCTCACACAATCCTTATTGAAAAAATGACTAAGTATGGAGTGGACAAGGCAACTGTTAGGTGGATTCATAACTGGCTTAGTGATCAGACCCAAAGAGTGGTAGTAAATGGCTGCACATCCAGTTGGAAGAATGTATCAAGTGGGGTACCACAGGGCTCTGTCTTGGGCCCTGTATTGTTCAACATCTTTATCAATGATTTAGATTAAGGAATTGAGGGTAAACTGATTAAATTTGCTGATGACACAAAGCTAGGAGGGGTAGCTAATACTAGAGAAGAGAGAGGGAGGATTCAAAAAGATATAAATAAACTGGAGCAGTGGGCAGCAACTAAAAGAATGGTTTATAACAGGGAAAAATGCAAAGTACTACATCTGGGAAATAAAAATGAAAAAAGTGTATACAGAATGGGAGGAATAGGGCTAAGTAACAGCACATGTGAAAAAGACTTGGGTATACTAATAGATCACAGACTGAACATGAGTCAACAGTGTGATGCAGCAGCAAAAAAGGCAAATGCAATTCTAGGATGTATCAACAGAAGCATACAGTCTAGATCACGTGAGGTCATTATTGCCCTCTACTCCTCTTTGGTCAGACCTCATCTGGAATACTGTGTCCAGTTTTGGGCACCACATTTTAAAAAAGACATCAACAAACTGGAGCAAGTTCAGAGAAGAGCCACCAGAATGGTGTCCGGTCTGCAAACCATGTCCTATGAGGAACGGTTACAGGATTTGGGAATGTTTAGCTGCAAAGAAGAAGACTGAGAGGAGACTTAATAGCTGTCTACAAATATCTCAAGGGCTGTCACATTGTAGAAGGATCATCTTTATTCTCATCTGCACAAGGAAAGACTAGAAGCAATGGGATGAAACTGAATGGGAGGAGACACAGATTAGATATTAGAAAAAACTTTTTGACAGAGTAATCAATGAGTGAAACAGGCTGCCACGAGAGGTGGTGAGTTCTTCTTCAATGGAAGTCTTCAAACAGAGGCTGGACAGACATCTGTCTGGGATAATTTAGTGAATCCTGCTTTGAGCAGAGGGTTGGACCAGATGACCTAGGAGGTCCCTTCCATCTCTACCATTCTATGATTCTTTGACTCTACGTCGAAACTAAATCTAGTGCTTTCCACGTGAAATACCTGACTATGGATAAAATGGCTCGGTACCTTCTCCCGATGTCGCCAAACGTTCCACAGGCCCACTCGGTATAGGACAGAGTTGCCAGCCGTGGCCAACCAATGGAAGCTCCCACCCTGTTGTACACCTCTGTATTAAAGGAACAATGAAGCAGGAAGTGCTCCATACTTTCCAGCATGGTAGCACAAGCCTCACGGGGCAGTTCCTGTCCTCGGACCTCCTATACTTCAAATTGTCCCTCACATAAAACTTACCTTGGAAGCAGCGCCAAGTCATGTCCCAGTACTTCTTGGGGATCCTGCTAGAATTTAACAAACCCAACCCAACCTCTAGATCCCGACTTGGGCAGTACTTGAGGACAAATGGTCTCTGAAAATGCAGAAGCAAGACCCGCATGTCTAGGAGTTTCCTCGGGAGGGACCTCACCTCCCACATTCCCAGACCCCACCGGCGCATCATTTTCAGAACCGGGGTAACATAAGCCGGGAGATGCCCGTGCAGTGTGCAAAGATCCTTCAATCTTCCCCCTGTCTTCCATTCCTGGAAGAAAGGCTGAAACCATCCCTTGCAGGAGAATACCCACGGAGGTTTGCCACATTAACTTTCAAAAAGGTGTTTACTAGGAACACCACAGGGTTCACCATATTTAACCCCCCTAGTCTCCTCGTTCGGTAAGTGACCTCCCGCTTGACTAGATTCACTCTATTCCCCCATAACAGCTGGAAGAACAGACTGTAGACCCGAGTCCAGAGAGACTCCGGCAAGACACATACGTTGCCCAGGTAGATTAGAAAGAGGCAGACACAGGCCAACCCTTTCCCTCAGGGTCAAAGACCAGCCCTTCCATTGGTCCACTCTTTGGACGACACCTTTGATTCTGCCTTCCCAGTTTTATGTGGGGTAATCACCCTGGTCAAATTTAATGCCCAGGACTTTGACATATTCTTGGGGTTCGGGGAGGGTGTCCGGAAGATCAAACCCGGGATCCCTGCATCCTTGCGAGAGACTCACACTTGTCCTGGTTGACCTTGGACCCGGAAGCCTCTGAGTAGCTCTCCACTTCTGACATCACAACCATCGCCTCCTCTTGCAAAGAAACAATGTCTGTGACATCGTCCGTGTAGGCCAGTACCCTCAGGATAGTCTTTCCCATCCTCACCCCCGCCAGTGGTCCACAATCGACCATTCTGAGGAAAGGATCAATCGCAAACACGCAGAGCAATTCCTAAGAGGGCAGCCCTTGTGGACACCAGATCCTTCACTGAATGGATGTCCAATGTACCCGTTTACTAGAGGGAAAATCTCAGCCCCTGCATACAAGGTCTTAAGCCAGTCCAGAAACCCCCCAGGCAGACCATACCTCAAAAATGTGGAAAAGACGTACTCGTGGTTTACCCAATCAAATGCTTTTGCCTGATCCAGGGTCAAGCAAGAACCCCTTCCAAAGGCCCGCCCTGCCTTGCTCCACGGCCTCTCGGGCACCTAGAACAGCACTGAAAGTGCTACGGCCAGGAACGCAACAGTGCTGAGCCTCCGAAAGGAGCCGCGGTGCAAACTTCACCAGCCTGTTGAAAAGTATCTTAGCCAAAACCTTCCTGTCCACATTGAGAAGTGCTATGGGACGCCAATTCTCAATGCGTGACGCATCCTTACCCTTTGACAAAATGATCCTCCCAGGGAAGCCTGCCTCTCCCTGGGGAGAAGAGAGGCAGACTCTGGGCCTCCTCCTGGAAGACCTGGAGCTCAGGAAACAGGTGCTGCTCCCAGCAGGGTGTGACTGATTGTGGGCACCTGTCCTACAGTCTCCCCCCAGTAATGGCTGATAACAGGGAGTAATAGATTGTAGTCTCCTGTCCTTCAGTCTCCTCCCCAGTAATGGCTGATAACAGGGAGTAATAGATTGTAGTCTCCTGTCCTACAGTCTCCTCCCCAGTAATGGCTGATAACAGGGAGCAGTAGACTCCTCATCAGTTTCTCTGGTGGATCGACACCTGGCGGTGGGGTCAGGTTGGGCGGCTCCGCGCTCAGGAGATGAATGGCGGTAACGAGCGTCCGCACCTTCTGACGTTCTGCATGGCGGCGGTGGCTGACCCCGGAGCGCGGCGTGTTCCTATTACGCGTCTTTCTGGGGCAGTGCTGCTTCTGACAGTCGCGCCGACTTTATAGCGGATTTTTGAACTCTTTTAATAAAACACTTTTTGGAGGTTTTCAAAGCGCCGTCTTCATGTCACAGATTCCCCGCACGGCGCGGCGCTCTCCGGGAGAGAGAGGACGGCGGAGGAATGGTCGGGTTTGATCTGTCTCCTGCAGATCGGAGACAAAGGTAGCGGCGGTGATCGGTGCCGCTGTGTATAAATAGGCCACAGTCTCCCTGGAAGATGAAGGAGCCGCCACAAAATCCAGATTTTACTTCCCGGCTGAATCCCCGTGCAATGCACCGCTCTCGCTTTGAGGCCGCGCCGACACTTTTTGATTTACGTATGAAAGGGAGAAATGAGGATGATGTTAGGGCTTTTGACATGAGCGCAGCGGGAGACGGGGTGTATTTGGGACGTTATGGGCTGATACGGTGCCCGGCAGCAGTGTGCGGGATCCTACGGCACTCACAAGGGGTCACTTAGTTATGAAGTTGGCCGAGTGTCTGTGGTGTACATTATTACAAGACACCGCTCTGATAAGTGCAGCGAGCCCTGCACAGGTGTCCGTCACCAAGAGCTGCCACTGACTGACAGCAGAGGTCCTGGAAGTGTGAGCGATGGTTACCAATCACTGACAGCAAGTGGAGGTCCTGAAAGCTGTGACGCACCCATCCTGGACCGCTCTATATACCGGGGGGCGACCGCTCTATATACCGGGGGTGACCGCTCTATATACCGGGGGGGGGCGACCGCTCTATATACCGGAGGTGACCGCTCTGTATACCGGGGGGTGACCGCTCTATATACCAGGGGGTGACCGCTCTATATACCGGGGGGTGACCGCTCTATATACCGGGGGGTGACCGCTCTATATACCGGGGGGTGACGCTCTTTATACCGGGGGGGTGACCGCTCTATATACCGGGGGTGACCGCTCTATATACCGGGGGTGATCGCTCTATATACCGGGGTGTGACCGCTCTATATACCGGGGGTGACCGCTCTATATACCGGGGGGTGACCGCTCTATATACCGGGGGTGACCGCTCTATATACCGGGGGGGCGACCGCTCTATATACCGGGGGGTGACCGCTCTATATACCGGGGGTGACCGC
>JARQOD010000009.1:73516904-73588880 GCA_033576555.1 Oophaga sylvatica
TGGTGTTTACATAGGAAATGCAGTGACTCTACTACATTATCTGTACTCAGAGAGTTATCACTGGTCATCTGTGGGGTTACATAGGACTGCAGGTGACATCTACTACATTATCTGTACTCAGAGAGTTTATCACTGTGTTTTCCTGGTGTTACATAGGGCTGCAGGTGACATCACTACATTACTGTAAATCAGAGAGTTATCACTGTGTTATCTGTGGTGTTTACATAGGAAATGCAGGGACATCACTACATTTCTGTACCAGAGAGTTTTCACTGTGTTATCTGTGGTGTTACATAGGACTGCAGGTGACATCTACTACATTATCTGTATCAGAGAGTTATCACTGTGTTATCTGTGGTGTTACATAGGACTGGGAGTGACATCCACTACATTATCTGTACTCAGAGAGTTATCACTGTGTTATCTGTGGTGTTACATAGGACTGCAGGTGACATCATACATTATCTGTACTCAGAGAGTTATCACTGTGTTATCGTGATGTTACATAGGACTGGGAGGTGACAACTACTCCCTTATCTGTACCAGAGAGTTTATCCTGTGTTTATCTGTGTGTTACATAGGACTGCAGGTGACATCTACTACATTATCTGTACTCAGAGTTATCACTGGTATCTGTGGTGTTACATAGGACTGCAGGTGACATCTACTACATTAAACTGTACTCAGAGAGTATCACTGTGTTATCTGTGGTGTTCATAGACTGCAGTGACATCTACAACATTATCTGTACTCAGAGAGTTTATCACTGTGTTATCTGTGGTGTTACATAGGACTGCAGGTGACATCTACTACATTATCTGTACTCAGAGAGTTATCACTGTGTTATCTGTGGTGTTACATAGGACTGCAGGTGACATCTACTACATTATCTGTACTCAGAGAGTTATCACTGGTGTATCTGTGGTGTTACATAGGACTGCAGGTGACATCTACTACATTATCTGTACTCAGAGAGTTATCACTGTGTTATCTGTGGTGTTACATAGGACTGCAGGTGACATCTACTACATTATCTGTACTCAGAGAGTATCACTGTGTTATCTGTGGGTTACATAGGACTGCAGGTGACATCTACTACATTATCTGTACTCAGGAGTTATCACTGTGTTATCTGTGGTGTTACATAGGACTGCAGGTGACATCTACTACATTATCTGTACTCAGAGAGATATCACTGTGTTATCTGTGGTGTTACATAGGACTGCAGGTGACATCTACTACATTATCTGTACTCAGAGAGATATCACTGTGTTATCTGTGGTGTTACATAGGACTGCAGGTGACATCTACTACATTATCTGTACTCAAGAGATATCACTGTGTTATCTGTGGTGTTACATAGGACTGCAGGCGACATCCACTACATTATCTGTATCAGAGAGTCATCACTGTGTTATCTGTGGTGTTACATAGGACTGCAGGTGACATCTACTACATTATCTGCACTCAGAAGTATCACTGTGTTATCTGTGGTGTTACATAGGACTGCAGGTGACATCTACTACATTATCTGTACTCAGAGAGTTATCACTGTGTTATCTGTGGTGTTACATAGGACTGCAGGTGAATCTACTACAAATTTTCTGTACTCAGAGAGTTATCACTTGTCATCTGTGGTGTTACATAGACTGCAGGTGACATCTACTACATTATCTGTACTCAGAGAGTTATCACTGTGTTATCTGTAGTGTTACATAGGACTGCAGGTGACATCTACTACATTATCTGTACTCAGAGAGCTATCACTGTGTTATCTGTGTGTTACATAGGACTGCAGGTGACATCTACTTACATTATCTGTACTCAGAGAGTTATCACTGTGTATCTGTGGTGTTTACATAGGACTGCAGGTGACATCTACTACATTATCTGTACTCAGAGAGTTATCACTGTGTTATCTGTGGTGTTACATAGGACTGCAGTGACATCTACTACATTATCTGTACTCAGAGAGTTATCACTGTGTTATCTGTGGTGTTTACATAGGAAATGCAGGTGACATCTACTACATTATCTGAACTCAGAGAGTTATCACTGTGTTATCTGTGATGTTACATAGGACTGCAGGTGACAACTACTCATTATCTGTACTCAGAGAGTTATCACGTGTTATCTGTGGTGTTACATAGGACTGCAGGTGACATCTACTACATTATCTGTACTCAGAGTTTATCACTGTGTTATCTGTGGTGTTACATAGGACTGCAGGTGACATCTACTACACTTTTCTGTACTCAGAGATTATCACTGTGTTATCTGTGGTGTTACATAGGGCTGCAGGTGACATCTACTACTTTATCTGTACTCGAGTTATCACTGTGTTATCTGTGGTGTTACATAGGACTGCAGGTGACATCTACTACATTATCTGTACTCAGAGAGTTATCACTGTGTCTATCTGTGGTGTTACATAGGACTTGCAGGTGACATCTACTACATTATCTGTACTCAGAGGTTATCACTGTGTCATCTGTGGTGTTACATAGGACTGCAGGTGACATCTACTACATTATCTGTACTCAGAGAGTTATCACTGTGTTATTGTGTGTTACATAGGGAGGGACATCTACTTATCTTACCAGGAGTATCACTGTGTATCTGTGGTTACTAGATGCAGGGACATCACTTATCTGTACTCGAGAGTATACTGGTTATCTGTGGTTTACATAGGACTGAGGTGACATTACATTTTTATCAGAGTTTACTGTGTTATCTGGTGTTACATGACTGCAGGACATCACTAATTTCTGACTCAGAGAGTATCTGTGTATCTGTGGTGTTAATAGGACTGCAGTGACATTACTACATTATCTGTATCAGAGGTTACATGTTCGGTTTACTGGACTGGGACCAATTATGTACTCAGAGTTATCCTTGTTCTGTGTGCATAGGACTGCGGTGACTCATAATTTCTGTACCAGAGAGTATCATGTATCTGTGGTGTACATAGGACTGAGGTGACCCATTATCTGTACAGTTTCACTGTGTTATTGTGTTAAAGCTGCAGGTGCTCTATTATCTGTATCAGTTACACTGGTACGTGTGTAATAGGTGCAGGTGACATCACTACATTATCTGTCAGGAGTATCACTGTGTTATCTTGGGTTACAAGACTGAGGTAATCACATATCTGTACGAGAGTATCCGTTTCTTGGGTTAATAGGCGAGGGAATACTACATTACTTATCAGTTACCGTGTTTTGTGGTGTTACAGACTGCATCTTAATATCTTATCGAGAGTTATCACTGTTTTTGTGTGTACATAGCTGCAGGGACATCATTATCTGATCAAGAGTTATCCTGTGTTTTGGGTGTTACATAGGACTGCGGTGACCCTCATTTGTTAAAGTTTCTGTGTTATCTGTGGTTCATAGCTGAGGTAAAAATTCTGTTAGAAGTTTTCTGTGATCTGTGTGTTATGGATGCAGTGACCACTACATTATCTGTCTCAGGATCCTGTATCTGGGTACATAGGAGGATCTACTAATTATCGACAGTTATATGTGTTACGGTGAAGGACTGCAGGTGACATCTATAATATTGTATCAGAGTATCACGTTATCTGGTGTACAGGACGCGACATCCTCATTAGACAGAGAGTTCACTGTTTCTGTGGTGTTACATAGATGCAGTGATCTAACATACTGTACTCAGAGTTATCACTGTGTACTGTGTGTACATAGGACGCGGTCATCTCTACATTTCGTACAGAGAGTTATCTTGTTTCTTGGTGTTACTAGGACTGCAGGTGCATCTATAATTATCTGTATCAGAGAGTTATCAGTTATCTGTGGTGTTACATAGGACGAGTAATTATACATTATCTGTATCAGGAGTTATCCTGGTTATCTGTGTGTTCATAGACCAGGGACATCTATAATTATCTGTACCAGAGAGTATACTGTTATCTGTGGGTTATAGATGCAGGGAATCATACATTATTATCAGAGTTATCACTGTTTATTGTGTGTTTAGGAGCAGGAACACTACATTTGTATCGAAGTACTGTTTATCTGTGTTACATAGACTCAGTGACTCTACTACATTACTGTATCAGAAGTTATCCTGTGTTACTGTGAGGACTGCAGGTGACATCTACTACATTATCTGTACTCAGAGAGTTATCACTGTGTTATCTGTGGTTACATAGGACTGCAGATGACATCTACTACATTATCTGTACTCAGAGAGTTATCACTGTGTTATCTGTGGTGTTACATAGGACTGCAGGTGACATCTACTACATTATCTGTACTCAGAGAGTTATCACTGTGTTTATCTGTGATGTTACATAGGACTGCAGGTGACATCTTCTACATTATCTGTACTCAGAGAGTTATCACTGTGTTATCTGTGGTGTTACATAGGACTGCAGGTGACATCTACTACATTATCTGTACTCAGAGAGTTATCACTGTGTTATCTGTGGTGTTACATAGGACTGCAGGTGACATCTACTACATTATCTGTACTCAGAGAGTTATCACTGTGTTATCTGTGGTGTTACATAGGACTGCAGGTGACATCTACTACATTATCTGTACCAGAGAGATATCACTGTGTTATCTGTGGTGTTACATAGGACTGCAGGTGACATCTACTACATTATCTGTAATCAGAGAGTTATCACTGTGTTATCTGTGGTGTTACATAGGACTGCAGGTGACATCACTACATTATCTGTAATCAGAGAGTCATCTCTGTGTTATCTGTGATGTTACATAGGACTGCAGGTGACATCTACTACATTATCTGTACTCAGAGAGTTATCACTGTGTTATCTGTGGTGTTACATAGGACTGCAGGTGACATCTACTACATTATCTGTACTCAGAGAGGTATCACTGTGTTATCTGTGGTGTTACATAGGACTGCAGGTGACATCCAGTACATTATCTGTAATCAGAGAGTCATCTCTGTGTTATCTGTGATGTTACATAGGACTGCAGGTAGACGACTTTCTGTAGATAGTGTTTGTGCTGCCTGTGATGTCCTGGCTGCCGTGTTACGGGCAGGCGCCTCCTTGTGTCCGGTACCGGGCGCCGCTGATCTGCGGCCTCTCTTGGACCATCTCCCTGATGGAGCAATGACACAGGCCATGTGGGAGGGGACTACATCTCCCGGCATGCAGCGGGGCGGCGCCATGTTGCTCTGACTTTCCCACATGATTCCACGCAGGAGAGGAGCAGAGAAGGGTCTGCGCCGAAGCTCCTCCTTGGTGGGCGTTGATTGGCTGCTGAAGCCGGTGGCGGTGTAGCTGATTGGTCGGCGCTTTCTGCTCGTCACGGCCGTCTCCATAGTCAGGGGGAGAGTGAGAGGTGAGTGTCCGGGTGTTGTGTGCGGAGGGGGCGCTCACCCGCTGCCCGGGACGTGTCTGCGCCCGGCTGTGGGGGACAGATGATCCGGGGGAGGCTCTCCGGGAGCCCGGAGCTCCGGGGTCCTCATAGGCCTCTCGTAGTGGCTGGCTTGGGCAGAGGAATGAGGTGCCCCACCGCCTTCTGTACAATTGTGGGGTTCTCGGTGCATTCCAGGACACACAACGGGCCCTTCATACATCCTGGTACTGTGCAGGGGCCACAGTGCATCACGGGAAGACTGAGAGGCCTCCATGTATCCGTGTGCACTGCAGGGGCCCCTGTAACCCCACTGCCCGGCGTGCAGGCCCAGTGTACCGCTACACACTGTTCAGGGCCCCCATATGGCGCTGTGCGTCTGAGGGCCCCCCCATAAGGCGCTGTGCGTCTGAGGGCCCCCCCATATGGTGCTGTGCGTCTGAGGGCCCCCCCATATGGCGCTGTGCGTCTGAGGGCCCCCCCATATGGCGCTGTGCGTCTGAGGGCCCCCCCATATGGCGCTGTGCGTCTGAGGGCCCCCCCATATGGCGCTGTGCGTCTGAGGGCCCCCCCATAAGGCGCTGTGCGTCTGAGGGCCCCCCATATGGCGCTGTGCGTCTGAGGGCCCCCCCATTGGGCTGTGCGTCTGAGGGCCCCCCCATATGGCGCTGTGCGTCTGAGGGCCCCCCCATAGGTGCTGTGCGTCTGAGGGCCCCCCCATAAGGCGCTGTGCGTCTGAGGGCCCCCCCATATGGCGCTGTGCGTCTGAGGGCCCCCCCATATGGCGCTGTGCGTCTGAGGGCCCCCCCATAAGGCGCTGTGCGTCTGAGGGGCCCCCCATAAGGCGCTGTGCGTCTGAGGGCCCCCCCATAAGGCGCTGTGCGTTCTGAGGGCCCCCCATATGGCGCTGTGTGTCTGAGGGGCCCCCCCATATGGCGCTGTGCATCTGAGGGCCCCCATATGGCGCTGTGCTCTGAGGGCCCCCCCATATGGCGCTGTGCGTCTGAGGGCCCCCCATATGGCGCTGTGCGTCTGAGGGCCCCCCATATGGCGCTGTGCGTCTGAGGGCCCCCCATATGGCGCTGTGCGTCTGAGGGCCCCCCATATGGCGCTGTGCGTCTGAGGGCCCCCCATATGGCGCTGTGCGTCTGAGGGCCCCCCATATGGCCTGTGCGTCTGAGGCCCTCATATGGCGCTGTGCGTCTGAGGGCCCCCCCATATGGCGCTGTGCGTCTGAGGGCCCCCCATAGGCGCTGTGCGTCTGAGGGCCCCCCCATATGGCGCTGTGCGTCTGATGGCCCCCATATGGCGCTGTGCGTTTGAGGGCCCCCCATATGGCGCTGTGCGTCTGAGGGCCCCCCATATGGCGCTGTGCGTCTGAGGGCCCCCCATATGGCCCTGTGCGTCTGAGGGTCCCCCATATGGCGCTGTGCGTCTGAGGGCCCCCCATATGGCGATGTGCGCCTGAGGGCCCCCATATGGCGCTGTGCGTCTGATGGCCCCCCATATGGCGCTGTGCGTCTGAGGGCCCCCATAGGCGCTGTGCGTCTGAGGGCCCCCCATAAGGCGCTGTGCGTCGAGGGCCCCCCATAAGGCGCTGTGCGTCTGAGGGCCCCCCCATATGGCACTGTGCGTCTGAGGGGCCCCCCATATGGCGCTGTGCATCTGATGGCCCCCCATATGGTGCTGTGCGTCTGAGGGCCCCCCATATGGCGCTGTGCGGAAGAAGGGGCCTGTATCCATTTGACTAAATATAGGTACTAATTCTCAATATCTGTCACTGTGCTCCCCCTCCGGGGCCCTCATAGGATCCCGCTGCCGACATTTCCTTTTTGTCTCATAGGCCACAGTAGATCTGCAGTAAATTCATTGTTGATGTCAAGTCTTTTACTTAAATTTTCTCATTCTCATCCCATGTGCTCTGTGTGTCCTCTCCAGCAGAATAGTGAGTGCAGCTCTGGAGTATAATACAGGATGTAACTCAGGATCAGTAATGTAATGTATGTACACAGTGACTGCACCAGCAGAATAGTGAGTGCAGCTCTGGGGTATAATACAGGATGTAACTCAGGATCAGTAATGTATGTACACAGTGACTGCAGCAGCAGAATAGTGAGTGCAGCTCTGGAGTATAATACAGGATGTAACTCAAGATCAGTAATGTAATGTATGTACACAGTGACTGCTCCAGCAGAATAGTGAGTGCAGCTCTGGAGTATAATACAGGAGGTAACTCAGGATCAGTAATGTAATGTATGTACACAGTGACTGCACCAGCAGAATAGTGAGTGCAGCTCTGGAGTATAATACAGGAGGTAACTCAGGATCAGTAATGTAATGTATGTACACAGTGACTGCTCCAGCAGAATAGTGAGTGCAGCTCTGGAGTATAATACAGGAGGTAACTCAGGATCAGTAATGTAATGTATGTACACAGTGACTGCACCAGAGAATAGTGAGTGCAGCTCTGGAGTATAATACAGGATGTAACTCAGGATCAGTAATGTAATGTATGTACACAGTGACTGCACCAGCAGAATAGTGAGTGCAGCTCTGGAGGATAATACAGGAGGTAACTCAGGATCAGTAATGTAATGTATGTACACAGTGACTACACCAGCAGAATAGTGAGTGCAGCTCTGGGGTATAATACAGGATGTAACTCAGGATCAGTAATGTAATGTATGTACACAGTGACTACACCAGCAGAATAGTGAGTGCAGCTCTGGAGTATAATACAGGAGGTAACTCAGGATCAGTAATGTAATGTATGTACACAGTGACTGCACCAGCAGAATAGTGAGTGCAGCTCTGGAGTATAATACAGGAGTAACTCAGGATCAGTAATGTAATGTATGTACACAGTGACTGCACCAGCAGAATAGTGAGTGCAGCTCTGGGGTATAATACAGGATGTAACTCAGGATCAGTAATGTATGTACACAGTGACTGCACCAGCAGAATAGTGAGTGCAGCTCTGGAGTATAATACAGGATGTAACTCAGGATCAGTAATGTATGTACACAGTGACTGCACCAGCAGAATAGTGAGTGCAGCTCTGGAGTATAATACAGGATGTAACTCAGGATCAGTAATGTAATGTATGTACACAGTGACTGCACCAGCAGAATAGTGAGTGCAGCTCTGGAGTATAATACAGGATGTAACTCAGGATCAGTAATGTAATGTATGTACACAGTGACTGCAGCAGCAGAATAGTGAGTGCAGCTCTGGAGTACAATACAGGATGTAGCTCTGGATCAGTAATGTAATGTATGTACACAGTGACTGCACCAGCAGAATAGTGAGTGCAGCTCTGGAGTATAATACAGGATGTAACTCAGGATCAGTAATGTAATGTATGTACACAGTGACTGCACCAGCAGAATAGTGAGTGTAGCTCTGGAGTATAATACAGGATGTAACTCAGGATCAGTAATGTAATGTATGTACACAGTGACTGCACCAGCAGAATAGTGAGTGTAGCTCTGGAGTATAATACAGGATGTAACTCAGGATCAGTAATGTAATGTATGTACACAGTGACTGCACCAGCAGAATAGTGAGTGCAGCTGTGGAGTACAATACAGGATGTAGCTCAGGATCAGTAATGTATGTACACAGTGACTGCACCAGCAGAATAGTGAGTGCAGCTCTGGGGTATAATACAGGATGTAACTCAGGATCAGTAATGTAATGTATGTACACAGTGACTGCACCAGCAGAATAGTGAGTGCTGCTCTGGGGTATAATACAGGATGTAACTTAGGATCAGTAATGTATGTACACAGCGACTGCACCAGCAGAATAGTGAGTGCAGCTCTGGGTATAATACAGGATGTAACTCAGGATCAGTAATGTAATGTATGTACACAGTGACTGCACCAGCAGAATAGTGAGTGCAGCTGGGGTATAATACAGGATGTAACTCAGGATCAGTAATGTAATGTATGTACACAGTGACTGCACCAGCAGAATAGTGAGTGCAGCTCTGGAGTATAATACAGGATGTAACTCAGGATCAGTAATGTATGTACACAGTGACTGCACCAGCAGAATAGTGAGTGCAGCTCTGGGTATAATACAGGATGTAACTCAGGATCAGTAATGTAATGTATGTACACAGTGACTGCACCAGCAGAATAGTGAGTGCAGCTCTGGAGTATAATACAGGATGTAACTCAGGATCAGCAATGTAATGTATGTACACAGTGACTGCACCAGCAGAATAGTGAGTGCAGCTCTGGGGTATAATACAGGATGTAACTCAGGATCAGTAATGTAATGTATGTACACAGTGACTGCACCAGCAGAATAGTGAGTGCAGCTCTGGAGTATAATACAGGATGTAACTCAGGATCAGCAATGTAATGTATGTACACAGTGACTGCACCAGCAGAATAGTGAGTGCAGCTCTGGAGTATAATACAGGATGTAACTCAGGATCAGTAATGTATGTACACAGTGACTGCACCAGCAGAGTAGTGAGTGCAGCTCTGGAGTATAATACAGGATGTAACTCAGGATCAGTAATGTAATGTATGTACACAGTGACTGCACCAGCAGAATAGTGAGTGCAGCTCTGGGTATAATACAGGATGTAACTCAGGATCAGTAATGTAATGTATGTACACAGTGACTGCACCAGCAGAATAGTGAGTGCAGCTCTGGGTATAATACAGGATGTAACTCAGGATCAGTAATGTAATGTATAACACAGTGACTGCACCAGCAGAATAGTGAGTGCAGCTCTGGAGTATAATACAGAATGTAACTCAGGATCAGTAATGTATGTACACAGTGACTGCACCAGCAGAATAGTGAGTGCAGCTCTGGGGTATAGTACAGGATGTAACTCAGGATCAGTAATGTAATGTATGTACACAGTGACTGCACCAGCAGAATAGTGAGTGCAGCTCTGGAGTATAATACAGGAGGTAACTCAGAATCAGTAATGTAATGTATGTACACAGTGACTGCACCAGCAGAATAGTGAGTGCAGCTCTGGAGTATAATACAGGATGTAACTCAGGATCAGTAATGTAATGTATGTACACAGTGACTTCACCAGCAGAATAGTGAGTGCTGCTCTGGAGTATAATACAGGATGTAGCTCAGGATCAGTAATGTATGTACACAGTGACTGCTTGTGACGGTTACCCGTGAGACAAGTAACTAACACAAACAGGAGAAATTACCTTTTTCTTTTTACAAATACATTTTTACTTCTCTTCAGCTTTGCTGATTGTGAGATGCATGCTGTAAAGTGTCAGGTATAATCACACACAGCTCTGCAGTGAGATCAGGAGAGCGGCCATCACACTGGTAACTACACCTCCATGTATAGTAAGCTATGGGGGCGGAGTTATCTTCGGGGCTGCGTCCCGCTCATTTGCATGGGCAGCACGTGGCTCAGTGGATAGCACTGCAGCCTTGCAGCGCTGGAGTCCTGGGTACGAATCCCACCTAGGACAACATCTGCAGAGTTTGTATGTTCTCCCCGTGTGTCGTGGGTTTCCTCCCACATTCCAAAACATACAGATAGGGAATCTAGATTGTGAGCCCCTTCGGGGACAGCGACGATAATGTGTGCAAACTGTAAAGCGCTATATAAAAATAATGATTATCATTATTAAATATTATTATTATTTGCATAAAGTGATAACATGATTTCTCTGCAGCACGGTGTCTGATATGAGGCATCCAGGGATTGCCGTCCTCAGCCATCCGGAACCTTTCTGCCGATAGTAAACGATAGTAATATTTTCATAGGTCACATGTGAGGACAGACTCCCTTTAATTTTTCACTTTACATTTTAGTCCCTTTAGGGGACTTCAACCTGTGATGTAAAGCCGTAAAGCCTTCAGTCGGTTTCTCTGGGGGAATGTGACTGTGATGTTTGATTAGAAACGCAAGAGTCATCCAAAATGTTAGAAAGATAGATTGCAAAGAAGGGGTCAGCGGCAGCGACTTCTCCTAGAGATACAGCTGGAAGCCGGCGTCTTGTAGGGGCAGTGACTGCACTACCGGGACGAGGCGTAGGGGGAGCTGTCACCGGCTGCCACCAGATTCCTGAAAAAACCCTCCAGAGACTGTGAGCACCTCGTAGCCGAGGACACAGGTTTCAGATTATAAAGTAAGTTACATAAAAAAAAGCTGACGGTCTTTTTGCCTTAACTATAAAAAGTTAAAGAAAAGTTATCTCCAATATGTCCAAAATACTAAAAATAGTCAATTTTTGGTGATTTGTTCTGTGAAGCAAGGAAACAAATTCAGACCTTTTTGTGCCTATGAATCGGCTCTATGTATGGAGGATAATAGAAGCATCCGCTGAAAAGATCACCCTACCTACAGTGGAGCACGGTGGGGGCTCGGCGAATGCCTTCAGTGGAGCACGGCGGGGGCTCGGCGATGCCTTCAGTGGAGCACTGCGGGGGCTCGGCGATGCCTTCAGTGGAGAACTGCGGGGGCTCGGCGATGTCTACAGTGGAGCACGGCGGGGGCTTGGTGATGGCTACAGTGGAGCACGGCGGGGGCTTGGTAATGTTTACAGTGAAGCACGGCGGGGGCTCGGCGATGTCTACAGTGGAGCACGGCGGGGGCTCGGCGATGCCTTCAGTGAAGCACGGCGGGGGCTCGGCGATGCCTTCAGTGAAGCACGGCGGGGGCTCGGCGATGCCTTCAGTGGGAACACGGCGGGGGCTCGGCGATGCCTTCAGTGAAGCACGGCGGGGGCTCGGCGATGCCTTCAGTGAAGCATGGCGGGGGCTCGGGATGCCTACAGTAAGAGCGGGGGGGCTCGGCGATGCCTACAGTGGAGCACGGCGGGGGCTCGGCGATGCCTCAGTGGAGCACGGCGGGGGCTCGGCGATGCCTTCAGTGAAGCAGGCTGGGGGCTCGGCGATGCCTACAGTAAGACGGGGGGGCTCGGCGATGCCTCAGTGGAGCACGGCGGGGGCTCGGCGATGCCTTCAGTGGAGCACGCGGGGGCTCGGCGATGCCTTCAGTGGAGCACGGGGGGGCTCGGCGATGCCTTCAGTGGAGCACGGCGGGGGCTCGGCGATGCCTTCAGTGGAGCACGGCGGGGGCTCGGCGATGCCTTCAGTGGAGCACGGTGGGGGCTCGGCGATGCCTCAGTGAGCACGGCGGGGGCTCGGCGATGCCTTCAGTGGAAGACGGCGGGGGCTCGGCGATGCCTTCAGTGAAGACGGCGGGGGCTCGGCGATGCTTCAGTGAAGCACGGGGGGGCTCGGCGATGGCTACAGTGAAGCGCGTGCGGGGCTGGCGATGCTTTACAGTGAAGCGTGGGGGGGGCTCGCGATGCCTACAGTGAAGAGCGGCGGGGGCTCGGCGATGTTTACAGTGGAGCACGGTGGAGGCTCGGCGATGGCTACAGTGGAGCACGGGGGGCTCGGCGATGTTACAGTGGAGCACGGCGGGGGCTCGCGATGCCTACAGTGAGAGCAGGCGGGGGCTCGGCGATGTTCAGTGGAGCACGGCGGGGGCTCGGCGATGCTACAGTGGAGCACGGCGGGGGCTCGGCGATGCCTTCAGTGGAGCACGGCGGCGGGGGCGGTCGGCGATGCCTTCAGTGGAGCACGGCGGGGGCTCGGCGATGCCTTCAGTGGAGCACGGCGGGGGCTCGGCGATGCCTTCAGTGGAGCACGGCGGGGGCTCGGCGATGCCTACAGTGAGCGGCGGGGCTCGGCGATGCCTACAGTGAAGCGGGGGGCTCGGCGATGCCTTACAGTGAGAGCGGCGGGGGCTCGGCGATGCCTTACAGTGGAGCACGGCGGGGGCTCGGCGATGCTACAGTGAGCACGGCGGGGGCTCGGCGATGCCTTACAGTGGAGCACGGCGGGGGCTCGGCGATGCCTTACAGTGGAGCACGGCGGGGGCTCGGCGATGCCTTACAGTGGAGCACGGGGGGGCTCGGCGATGGCTACAGTGGAGCACGGCGGGGGCTCGGCGATGCTACAGTGGAGCACGGCGGGGGCTCGGCGATGCCTACAGTGGAGCACGGCGGGGGCTCGGCGATGCTACAGTGGAGCACGGCGGGGGCTCGGCGATGCTACAGTGGAGCACGGCGGTGGGGCTTGGCGATGGCTACAGTGGAGCACGGCGGGGGCTCGGCGATGGCTACAGTGGGCACGGCGGGGGCTCGGCGATGCTACAGTGGAGCACGGCGGGGGCTCGGCGATGGCTACAGTGGAGCACGGCGGGGGCTCGGCGATGTCTACAGTGGAGCACGGCGGGGGCTCGGCGATGCCTACAGTGGAGCACGGCGGGGGCTCGGCGATGCCTACAGTGGAGCACGGCGGGGGCTCGGCGATGCCTACAGTGGAGCACGGCGGGGGCTCGGCGATGCCTACAGTGGAGCACGGCGGGGGCTCGGCGATGTCTACAGTGGAGCACGGCGGGGGCTCGGCGATGCTACAGTGGAGCACGGCGGGGGCTCGGCGATGTCTACAGTGGAGCACGGCGGGGGCTCGGCGATGCTCAGTGGAGCACGGCGGATGGCTACAGTGGAGCATGGCGGGCTCAGCGATGGCTACAGTGAGCAGGCGGGGGCTCGGCGATGGCTACAGTGGAGCACGGCGGGGGCTCGGCGATGCTACAGTGGAGCCGGCGGGGGCTCGGCGATGCCTACAGTGGAGCACGGCGGGGGCTCGGCGATGGCTACAGTGGAGCACGGCGGGGGCTCGGCGATGCCTACAGTGGAGCACGGCGGGGGCTCGGCGATGCCTACAGTGGAGACGGCGGGGGCTCGGCGATGCCTACAGTGGAGCACGGTGGGGGCTCGGCGATGCCTACAGTGGAGCTCGGCGGGGGCTCGGCGATGCCTACAGTGGAGCACGGTGGGGGCTCGGCGATGCCTACAGTGGAGCACGGCGGGGGCTCGGCGATGCCTACAGTGGAGCACGGCGGGGGCTCGGCGATGCCTACAGTGGAGCACGGCGGGGGCTCGGCGATGCCTACAGTGGAGCCACGGCGGGGGGGCTCGGCGATGCCTACAGTGGAGCACGGTGGGGGCTCGGCGATGCCTACAGTGGAGCACGGTGGGGGCTCGGCGATGCCTACAGTGGAGCACGGTGGGGGCTCGGCGATGCCTACAGTGGAGCACGGTGGGGGCTCGGCGATGCTCTTGGATTGCGAAATGTGCAGCAAGAAAGAGAAAAAGGATTTAGTGAAGGATCACAAAATCCTAGGAAAAAATGTCACATTTTTGTGAGGATCTGGATGTCCGATGTCATTGGACCTTCTACAGTCCACCAAGGCTTCGTTTCAGAGGAAGTCTTGGATGTTTCTGCAGCGTCTGTCACAGTCGCTGATTTGAACCCATAGAAAACCTTTGGTGGGATGTGAAGAAGGCTGCTGCAGTAATCCCAAGAATAGTATTGACCTGTAGGAATTTACACACGAGGACTGGGCTCAGATTTATCAAGAAAGCTCTCAGAAGTCGGTGCCTGGCGATGCTTTGTGTGTGCGGCAGGTCATAACAGCCAGAGATGCAGCAGATTATAACAGCCAGAGAGGCTCTATTAAGTACAGCAGAAGCTGGTTTGGAAGGTGGTGGGAGGGTGTCCTGGAGTCGAGTTTACCAGGAGTCGGTGAATTTGGAGAAGCCTCTTCTATTAGTTGTGCTCAGATATTTCCTTTCTTCTTGTTTCCTTTGTGTATTATTTGTTTGTAATTTTTGCTAATACTGGAACGTACAGGGGGGGTAATAGTGATGGTAGCTGAATCTGACGCTACAGGACCCCACTCTTACGTTTGCGTCGCTGTAGTGCGGCTTTGGAGGGCCGTGGTCTTGGGCTTCGAGGTCTCGTTCGTCGGTGTGCTCTGATCTCCGGAGACAGCGGGATTTGCAGTGTGACGGTTCCTGCGGTGGGAGGTGAGACGATGGGAATGGGTCCCCGTCCTAAGATATAGTGGTTGGGGTGCAGGCTGGAGGGCTTTCCTCTGACCACTTAGACATGGAGAGGCGGTGTGTATTTGGGGTGGACCTCCTGCTGATCTGCGCAGCGCGACCCTCACTCCTGTGGCTGTGTCTGGTACTGCAGCTTGCATCACAGCTAGTATGTGGCGGCTTGTGCCGATGCTCCTTATGTCTGGGGGTGACGTGGTGGTTTTGGGGGTGTGCTGCATTTTTGCCTCTTGGCAGCGTCACTCCGGTCACGTTGCACCGTGTCGCTGTTCCAGACTCTGTGTCGGGTTTCATGTTCACTTCTCGCTCTCCGTGTATTTATAGAGTCACAGGTGGAAGTATCTGCGTGATGGCATCATGTACTGCCGGATAGTGAGAGTTATGGTCCCTCCAGTCCTGACACCTCTGTAATAACTGGACTGGAGGATGAGAATTGTGATGTTAATGATCTGCTGTAGTTCTCCACGGATAATAGGAGTAGTGGTGATAGAATGGTTGATGTGTATCTCGGTTAACTCTTAGGGTCCCATCCAGCATTTGCAGGTTTTTTTCTGTTGCTTTTTTTCTTGAATTGTCGTATTCGTTACTGTTTTTGCTCCACATTCTTCAAAATGGCGCAAACCGGTTTATGAATTTTGTGTAGAATCTTGGAAGTTTTTATTTTTCTCTCTTTTTGCTTATTTTGTGCCACATGAGAGAACTCTCATGATCTGTTACATTGTTGCACGGTGTACAGAATCGCTCTGTGGCGGACGGCAGCACTTGTGCGCAGTTTCCAGCTTTATACACAGGTGCAAATTCTGAATCTGCCGCGTAAAAACGACCTAAAAAAGAAAAAAAAGGAAAATGCCATAATGCATCTGCCCAAAGTCTCCGCGATGGCGGCACAGCGGTTATCTGGTGATATTGGCTGATGGTGAGAGTAGTTGTGAATCTTCTACATGAGCCGCAGGTAGTAGCTGATGACGTCTAGGTTTTGTGTGATTGTGTCATGACTCGGAGGCCTCCACATTTATTCGGGAGGCCCATCCTCGCTGCTGGACGCTGCCTCGTGATTGGCCAGGACCTGAGCGGCGTCCGTGTACTCGGCACTTCGTCAGGTTAATGTGCTGCTCTGAGGAAACGGAGCGATGGAAGCCGCATATTACTAGGAGTATGGCTTCCTATAATAAACTCTGTAGCCTTTATTACCAGCTCTGCTCATCCTGTTCCTCCTGATTCAGGAATAAAATGCCAAGTCTGCAGTGATGACTGACACAGGCAGAGCGGAATGGGTGGATGATGGGGCCATTAATAATTGCGCAGCACTGCTGTCGGAGACCCGGACTTTACTCTTGGGTTCTGAATCGTCCCCCAGAAGTCGGGGTGTCCTCAGTAAATGAGTGTGGAGTCCTCAGAGCTCATCTTTCCGTGCTCGTCTTTCATCTCTGAGTTTTATCCACCCTATAAACTCTGCAGATGTTGTAGGGAGACGCCTGTCATTCAGGGGTTTATCACTCGGAGATATTGGAAAGATGTGTATCTTCGTACCGTATTAGCCAGTAGATAGAAAAATATTTAGAGTTGAGAGTCCTCAGTGGTTGATACCTTTTAATGGCTAACTGAAAAGATGGTAACAAATTGCAAGCTTTCGAGACTACTCCGGTCTCTTCATCAGGCGAAGACTAATACAACATCTGAAGAATCACATATTTATACATAACACAGTACAGAAAAAATGCAATAAGATAAGACAAGTGACGTGAAGCAGAACTGTCATTATGGCAGAGGGATGAACATAAATATTGAAACAGTTCATAGATAAGGAGAGAAAGTTTTATTGCCCTCTGATTGGAGTCTGCTATTGTGTTTTGATTTTGATGCCCCTAGAAGGTCAGAGAAGCAGATTCCTTAATTGATGTAGAAAGACATGAATCCGTGTGATATATTCATTCCAGCACTAAGAGTGTCAAAGGTCATCATGAGCTTATATTCCCAAACCTTTCTATCTCTCTCAGATTTAAAGTTAGATTTTAATACAAGTAATTCCATGTCCATCATGCTATGACCGGGCATACAAAAGTGTTTTGCCACAGGTAGATCCATTCTTTTTTCTCTTATTGTGTGGCGATGGGAATTCATCCTTGTTCTCAGTTTTTGCCCTGTCTCTCCCACATATAGACCCCCAGTTGGACATTTAGTACATACGTATAATTAGGTACTTATCACATATTTATACACCACACGCACAGCACAGTACCTAATTATATGTACTAAATGTCCAACTGGGGGTCTATATGTGGGAGAGACGGGCAAAAACTGAGAACAAGGATGAATTCCCATCGCCACACAATAAGAGAAAAAAGAATGGATCTACCTGTGGCAAAACACTTTTGTATGCCCGGTCATAGCATGATGGATATGGAATTACTTGTATTAAAATCTAACTTTAAATCTGAGAGAGATAGAAAGGTTTGGGAATATAAGCTCATGATGACCTTTGACACTCTTAGTGCTGGAATGAATATATCACACGGATTCATGTCTTTCTACATCAATTAAGGAATCTGCTTCTCTGACCTGCTAGGGGCATCAAAATCAAAACACAATAGCAGACTCCAATCAGAGGGCAATAAAACTTTCTCTCCTTATCTATGAACTGTTCCAATATTTATGTTCATCCCTCTGCCATAATGACAGTTCTGCTTCACGTCACTTGTCTTATCTTATTGCATTTTTCTGTACTGTGTTATGTATAAATATGTGATTCTTCAGATGTTGTTTTAGTCTTCGCCTGATGAAGAGACCTGAGTAGTCTCGAAAGCTGCAATTTGTTACCATCTTTTCAGTTAGCCATTAAAAGGTATCAACCACTGAGGACTCTCAAGTCTAAATATTTTTCACTCAGAGATGATACTTTGGGAGACGGATGACTTTGCCTGCAGCCCCCCGCTCTGTGTCAGCTGCGATAAGGTGATTCCTTCATTGCATATGTTGGGGATCACTCCTCCCCTCCTTTTTGATCAGATTACTGCTGTTAAGACTTTGACATTTTAAGCATTTGGCCCTTGAGCCTTAATTGGGTGGTCTTCATCTCCTCTGCAGACCCTGTCCGGACGTGTTAATGAGTAGATGATACTAGTGGCCCCGTGGGGGTGGAGGAGGGGCTCATCCTGTAGGATTGCGGGACCCCGTGTATGCACAGATACTATAGATGTGCCCTCCTCATATGTGGACCCATTTTGGGCAGAGGTTGGGGCACTGGCGTTTTCGGGGCTCAGATCGGCGCTGTCTCGTATGTGTCCAGCACTGAATGAGAACCTTATCCGTCAGTCCCTGCTACTTATTACTATGAGCTTTACAGGGGTATACACCTTTCCTGTGCTGACAGTTTGCTACAATGTATCAGTGCAGGAACAATGAATCGGTCTGGAGTCCATTTCTCTCACAAAGGAGTAACGAACCCTCTGCTGTGAGAAGTCCTGCTCTGCGTCTTCTCGGGGGGTTTAGCTGCAGCGATGTGCCACCTGCATCTCCTGTGGGAAGTGTTGCCCTTTACCCACGTGCGTTTTGTGCTTTGTCGCAGTCACACGCATCCTATAAAACCTATAAGAGAAGTTCACTGGTGTCATAGAATATAGCAAATTCCAGAACGGCGGAAACGCTGCAAATCGCATGAGAACGCTGAAGTGTGTGGACTCGGCGGTGACGCCTCATGGCGCACGTCCATGAGAACTTTTGCACATGTGATCGCTTTTAGCTCCGTCTGTTTTAGGCAGATTTTAAATTGTTGACGTTTGTGTAATTATCGTTTAATTAGATTTGTTGAAAGAAATGAGCCTGGGAGTTGTAGTCCTACAAGTGGCCGCAGGCACCTGCTCGCAGGATAGTGTGGGGTATGCATGTCTGATTTCTGACACTTTCTTGTCCGTTCTGTCCGCAGGTTTCCATGTAAATGCAGCAGAGGCTTCAATGCAGTTATCGTCCCTTGTCCGGCCGCAAAGACTCCCCTTGCTGCTGCTCTCCAGGTCTCTGGGAACCGCATCCTGTGACCCGTTCTCTGTCCTCCACGCTGACACCGGAGCCGACCCAATGCTCAACAGGAAGCTGGGCTGCCAGGGGTTCGGGGCGTCCGTGGCCGCGATGACCTCCTTCCCCCCACAGAGATATCATTACTTCCTAGTGCTGGATTTTGAGGCTACATGTGACAAACCCCAGATCCATCCTCAGGTAGAGCGATCTCATGACCGCGCAAATATAAAGAGTTCTGTAATGTGCAGATTTGTTTCTGTCACTATTTTCCAGATCTCCGCTTGCTGTAAGTGAATGTGGACAATAATTGTCTGATCCCAAGGCTGAAAACCTGACCGAATACATCTCACAGCTGAGTTTGCTACTGTTGCATCTCAGTCAGTTCTCTATGAGCTAAACTCTCCAGCAGCACAAATCTCTGCATTGGTAGTTTGTTACATTGTATCAGTGCAGAAAATCGCTGTCCGGTAATTACAGGAGCAGCACAAATCTCTGCACTGGTAGTTTGTTACATTGTATCAGTGCAGAAAATCGCTGTCCGGAATTACAGGAGCAGCACAAATCTCTGCACTGGTAGTTTGTTACATTGTATCAGTGCAGAAAATCGCTGTCCGGAATTACAGGAGTAGCACAAATCTCTGCACTGGTAGTTTGTTACATTGTATCAGTGCAGAAAATCGCTGTCCGGAATTACAGGAGTAGCACAAATCTCTGCATTGGTAGTTTGTTACATTGTATCAGTGCAGAAAATCGCTGTCCGGAATTACAGGAGCAGCACAAATCTCTGCACTGGTAGTTTGTTACATTGTATCAGTGCAGAAAATCGCTGTCCGGTAATTACAGGAGCAGCACAAATCTCTGCACTCGTAGTTTGTTACATTGTATCAGTGCAGAAAATCGCTGTCCGGAATTACAGGAGCAGCACAAATCTCTGCACTGGTAGTTTGTTACATTGTATCAGTGCAGAAAATCGCTGTCCGGAATTACAGGAGCAGCACAAATCTCTGCACTCGTAGTTTGTTACATTGTATCAGTGCAGAAAATCGCTGTCCGGTATTTACAGGAGCAGCACAAATCTCTGCACTGGTAGTTTGTTACATTGTATCAGTGCAGAAAATCGCTGTCCGGAATTACAGGAGCAGCACAAATCTCTGCACTGGTAGTTTGTTACATTGTATCAGTGCAGAAAATCGCTGTCCGGAATTACAGGAGCAGCACAAATCTCTGCACTCGTAGTTTGTTACATTGTATCAGTGCAGAAAATCGCTGTCCGGTATTTACAGGAGCAGCACAAATCTCTGCACTCGTAGTTTGTTACATTGTATCAGTGCAGAAAATCGCTGTCCGGTAATTACAGGAGCAGCACAAATCTCTGCACTGGTAGTTTGTTACATTGTATCAGTGCAGAAAATCGCTGTCCGGTATTTACAGCAGCAGCACAAATCTCTGCACTCGTAGTTTGTTACATTGTATCAGTGCAGAAAATCGCTGTCCGGAATTACAGGAGTAGCACAAATCTCTGCACTCGTAGTTTGTTACATTGTATCAGTGCAGAAAATCGCTGTCCGGTAATTACAGGAGCAGCACAAATCTCTGCACTGGTAGTTTGTTACATTGTATCAGTGCAGAAAATCACTGTCTGGTAATTACAGGAGCAGCACAAATCTCTGCACTGGTAGTTTGTTACATTGTATCAGTGCAGAAAATCGCTGTCCGGTAATTACAGGAGCAGCACAAATCTCTGCACTCGTAGTTAGTTACATTGTATCAGTGCGAAAAATCGCTGTCCGGTAATTACAGGAGCAGCACAAATCTCTGCACTGGTAGTTTGTTACATTGTATCAGTGCAGAAAATCACTGTCTGGTAATTACAGGAGCAGCACAAATCTCTGCACTGGTAGTTTGTTACATTGTATCAGTGCAGAAAATCGCTGTCCGGTAATTACAGGAGCAGCACAAATCTCTGCACTCGTAGTTAGTTACATTGTATCAGTGCAGAAAATCGCTGTCCGGTAATTACAGGAGCAGCACAAATCTCTGCACTGTAGTTTGTTACATTGTATCAGTGCAGAAAATCGCTGTCCGGTAATTACAGGAGCAGCACAAATCTCTGCACTCGTAGTTAGTTACATTGTATCAGTGCAGAAAATCGCTGTCCGGTAATTACAGGAGCAGCACAAATCTCTGCACTGGTAGTTTGTTACATTGTATCAGTGCAGAAAATCGCTGTCCGGAATTACAGGAGCAGCACAAATCTCTGCACTGGTAGTTTGTTACATGGTATCAGTGCAGAAAATCCGCTGTCCGGATTACAGGAGTAGCACAAATCTCTGCACTGGTAGTTTGTTACATTTATCAGTGCAGAAAATCGCTGTCCGGAATTACAGAGTAGCACATAATCTCTGCATTGGTAGTTTGTTACATTGTATCAGTGCAGAAAATCGCTGTCCGGAATTACAGGAGCAGCACAAACTCTGCACTGGTAGTTTGTTCATTGTATCAGTGCAGAAATCGCTGTCCGGAATTACAGGAGCAGCACAAATCTCTGCACTCGTAGTTTGTTACATTGTATCAGTGCAGAAATCGCTGTCCGGTATTTACAGGAGCAGCACAAATCTCTGCACTGGTAGTTTGTTACATTGTATCAGTGCAGAAAATCGCTGTCCGGAATTACAGGAGCAGCACAAATCTCTGCACTGGTAGTTTGTTACATTGTATTCAGTGCAGAAATCGCTGTCGATTACAGGAGCAGCACAAATCTCTGCACTCGTAGTTTGTTACATTGTATCAGTGCAGAAAATCGCTGTCCGGTATTTACAGGGCACACAAATCTCTGCACTCGTAGTTTGTTACATTGTACAGTGCAGAAAATCGCTGTCCGGTAATTACAGGAGCAGCACAAATCTCTGCACTGGTAGTTGTTACATTGTATCAGTGCAGAAAATCGCTGTCCGGTATTTACAGCAGCAGCACAAATCTCTGCACTCGTAGTTTGTTACATTGTATCAGTGCAGAAAATCGCTGTCCGGAATTACAGGAGTAGCACAAATCTCTGCACTCGTAGTTTGTTACATTGTATCAGTGCAGAAAATCGCTGTCCGGTAATTACAGGAGCAGCACAAATCTCTGCACTGGTAGTTTGTTACATTGTATCAGTGCAGAAAATCACTGTCTGGTAATTACAGGAGCAGCACAAATCTCTGCACTGGTAGTTTGTTACATTGTATCAGTGCAGAAAATCGCTGTCCGGTAATTACAGGAGCAGCACAAATCTCTGCACTCGTAGTTAGTTACATTGTATCAGTGCAGAAAATCGCTGTCCGGTAATTACAGGAGCAGCACAAATCTCTGCACTGGTAGTTTGTTACATTGTATCAGTGCAGAAAATCACTGTCTGGTAATTACAGGAGCAGCACAAATCTCTGCACTCGTAGTTAGTTACATTGTATCAGTGCAGAAAATCGCTGTCCGGTAATTACAGGAGCAGCACAAATCTCTGCACTGGTAGTTTGTTACATTGTATCAGTGCAGAAAATCGCTGTCCGGAATTACAGGAGCAGCACAAATCTCTGCACTCGTAGTTTGTTACATTGTATCAGTGCAGAAAATCGCTGTCCGGAATTACAGGAGCAGCACAAATCTCTGCACTGGTAGTTTGTTACATTGTATCAGTGCAGAAAATCGCTGTCCGGTAATTACAGGAGCAGCACAAATCTCTGTCCTTTTGTCATACTTCGTTACAATGTGTCAGTGCAGGTAGAATGTGTCAGACTGAAATGCAGATCGAGGATTTTCTAGGCTTGTAAGAAACCTGCTGTGTGAGCAGGGCAGCAAGCAGAGGTTTTGAAAATAATTTATAAACAGATGTAAAGTCTGTTATAAAGCTGCTTTTTCATTACACCGTAATTGAGCTTGGTATAATTAACACTGATATCAATCCTGGAGAATGAGCCGAGGCTGCGGCCGGAGCGCTCCCGCCAGAGGGAACTAGAACTGCTCATCCTGATCCTCCTGGTGCATCCTGGAGGCTCCGGAATAGAAGGGAGAAGTGTGACTGTATAAGAGTTCCCTCACACGCGTGTTAAATCGGCCAAGTAGAATCCGATACAAAGAGAAATTGCACTCGGACCAGTGTTATTCAATGCCGCCGTGCGGATCTGCGTATTTTTTTTCACGTGTTTATTTTTTTATTTGTTTTACTCATTTATATGGCGCCATTAATCCCACAGTGCTGTACAGACATTATCATCGCTGTCCCTGATGGGGCTCACAATCTAGAATCCCTGTCAGTCTGTGGAGTGTGGGAGGAAACCGGAGACCCCAGAGGAAACCCACCAAACACGGGGAAAACATACAGACTCCTGCAGATGTCGTCCTTGGTGGGATTTGAACCCGGACCCTGCATGTTGTGATCTCACTCTGAAATCCTGTGTCAGATATCGGATGCCATCCGCACCATCGGAGCGCTATCTACCGATACATTACCGTTCTGTAAATGATAAGACATGAGCGAGTGTCTTCGGCTCCCTCCTTATTCAGCAAGCTATAGCACTTACCGAACAAGCTGCCGCGGGAACCCGGGAATCTCGGCAGCTGCATGTGTCACGGCTGTCTGACAGTCACATCATATGCATGTATCGCAGCTGTGTGACAGTCACACCACATGCATGGAGAGCCCAACACACAGGCTGTCCATACATGTGGTGTGACTGTCACACAGCCGCGACACGTGCAGCTGCGGAGCTGATCAGCCAGAGCGATCCGGGTTCCCGCGGCAGCTTGTTCGGTAAGCGCTATAGCTTGCCTAATACTGAGGGAGCCGAAGATACTCGCTCATGTCTATAAATGATTAATAGCTGCGGAGTACAGAAGCGGATCGTGCACAGAAGACAAGTTCTGGCTGATTTTTGTTCTGTGCTTGTCTGACCCGCGGCCGTAGAGTGAGGAACGTGAGATTGGCTCCTGGAGTCGTCTGCGTTGCCGGCCCGTCGGGTCAGGGTTTGCAGGAAGCCACGTGACCCTGCAGACATTTAGTTTCTCTTACAACTTTGTGTATGAGGTTTTGTCGTTATAATTTTCTTCCTGTAAAAACAAACAACCAACCTTGCAACAAAATGTTAGAAAATTCCCTGTATCCCCCCGCGCCGCGTCCTGCGCCGCCGCCCTGAAAGGCCGCATCTGTATTCATCTGTCAGCTCGGAGATCAGCCATTAGAACGTGAGGAGCCAAATGCCACACATGACCCGCAGCACAAGGCGGCTGACAAACAAGGCCGGACAAATCGACGGATAATTTATAAGCTTTGCCCTAAAATCTAATTATTTGGCAATTTGAATTTCTCAGCAGCCGGAGATCTGCAATAAATTTAACCCTCCATAAATTATTGAGGAGACGCTGCCTGTGGTGTAAATCAAAAAAGATAAAGGAGCGAGTCCGGGCCGAGCACACGGCTGTTAACTAAGGAGATCTGTCAGCCGTCCTGTCTGATCAGCTCTCCTGTCCTGTCTGTAGGCACAATGGCGGCTGTTCACCCGCACCGCCGGCTCCTCTGCCCGATTCCTAGATCTTGTCTCTATATTATGTCTGTATCGGCCTCAGAAACATTGTCAGAGTTTCCAGTGGATGTGACAGATGTGACTGGGGACGTTTCCCTGTAATTCCGGGGCAGTTACTTAATTGTTGCATCAACCATTTAGTAACTTCCACCTTTGTCAGAAGTCGGACCATCCGCCATCATTATAAATACCTGGATGATGATGGCGGTCAGTGCTGGGCTGCAGTCTGGGCTCATGGGCTTCCCCGGCCGCGACGTTTGCTCCTGTGATGCTTTCCTTTTTGCCGACATCATTAGTCTCTCTGGTTTTGTGTCTCCAGTCTTTACTTCGTGCTCTGTCAGGTTTTGATCTGGTGAGTCAGCCGTCGGTAGGTCAGGCTCGTAGGCTCAGCGGCTCGTAGGCTCAGCGGCTCGTAGGCTCAGTGGCTCGTAGGCTCAGCGGCTCGTAGGCTCAGCGGCTCGTAGGCTCAGCGGCTCGTAGGCTCAGCGGCTCGTAGGCTCAGCGGCTCGTAGGCTCAGCGGGCTCGTAGGCTCAGCGGCTCGTAGGCTCAGCGGCTCGTAGGCTCAGCGCTCGTAGGCTCAGCGGCTCGTAGGCTCAGGGGCTCGTAGGCTCAGTGGGCTCGTAGGCTCACCTCCTCCTCCTGTACAATGACGGATAACACCTCTGTATACAATAGATAACTCAGGATCCACCATTCACAATAAGTGATGTCACAGCTGACCTCCTCCTCCTGTGCAATGACTGATAACACCTCTATATACAGCTGATTACACAGAATTCACCATTCACAATAGGGGATGTCACAGCGCACCTCCTCCTGTACAATGACTGATAACACCTCTATATACAGCTGATAACACAGAATCCACCATTCACAATAAGTGATGTCACAGCTCACCTCCTCCTCCTCCTGTACAATGACTGATAACACCTGTAAATACAATAGATAACTCAGGATCCACCATTCACTATAGGAGATGTCACAGCTCACCTCCTCCTCCTGTATAATGACTGATAACACCTCTATATACAGTAGATAACACAGGATCCACCATTCACAATAGGTGATGTCACAGGTCACCTCCTCCTCCTGTACAATGACTGATAACACCTCTATATACAGCTGATAACACAGGATCCACCATTCACAATAGGTGATGTCACAGCTCACCTCCTCCTCCTCCTGTACAATGACTGATAATACCTCTATATACAGCTGATAACACAGGATCCACCATTCACAATAGGTGATGTCACAGCTCACCTCCTCCTCCTGTACAATGACGGATAACACCTCTGTATACAATAGATAACTCAGGATCCACCATTCACAATAAGTGATGTCACAGCTGACCTCCTCCTCCTGTGCAATGACTGATAACACCTCTATATACAGCTGATTACACAGAATTCACCATTCATAATAGGGGATGTCACAGCGCACCTCCTCCTGTACAATGACTGATAACACCTCTATATACAGCTGATAACACAGAATCCACCATTCACAATAAGTGATGTCACAGCTCACCTCCTCCTCCTCCTGTACAATGACTGATAACACCTGTAAATACAATAGATAACTCAGGATCCACCATTCACTATAGGAGATGTCACAGCTCACCTCCTCCTCCTGTATGACTGATAACACCTCTATATACAGTAGATAACACAGGATCCCACCATTCACAATAAGTGATGTCACAGCTCACCTCCTCCTCCTCCTGTGCAATGACTGGTAACACCTCTATATACATCTGATTGCACAGGATCCCACCATTCACAATAAGTGATGTCACAGCTCACCTCCTCCTGTATAATGACTGATAACACCTCTATATACAGTAGATAACACTGGATCCACCATTCACAATAGGTGATGTCACAGCTCACCTCCTCCTCCTCCTGTACAATGACTGATAACACCTCTATATACAGCTGATAACACAGATCCACCATTCACAATAAGTGATGTCACAGCTCACCTCCTCCTCCTCCTGTACAATGACTGATAACACCTGTAATACATGATAACTCAGGATCCACCATTCACTATAGGGATGTCACAGCTCACCTCCTCCTCCTGTAATGACTGATAACACCTCTATATACAGTAGATAACACAGGATCCCACCATTCACAATAAGTGATGTCACAGCTCACCTCCTCCTCCTGTCAATGACTGTAACACCTCTATATACATCTGATTGCACAGGATCCACCATTCACAATAAGTGATGTCACAGCTCACCTCCTCTCTGTACAATGACTGATAACACCTCTATATACAGTAGATAACACAGGATCCACCATTCACAATAGGTGATGTCACAGCTCACCTCCTCCTCCTCCTGTGCAATGACTGATAACACCTCTATATACAGCTGATAACACAGGATCCACCATTCACAATAGGTGATGTCACAGCTCACCTCCTCTCTCTGTACAATGACTGATAACACCTCTATATACAGCTGATAACACAGGATCCACCATTCACAATAGGGGATGTCACAGCTCACCTCCTCCTCATGTACAATGACTGATAACACCTCTATATACAGCAGATAACACAGGATCCACCATTCACAATAGGTGATGTCACAGCTCACCTCCTCCTCTCGTGTACAATGACTGATAACACCTCTATATACAGCTGATCACAGGATCACCATTCACAATAGGTGGTCATAGCTCACCTCCTCCTCTGAAATGACTGATAACACCTCTATATACAGCTGATTGCACAGAATCCACCATTCACAATAGGTGATGTCACAGCTCACCTCCCCTCCTCCTGTACAATGACTGATAACACCTCTATATACAGAGATAACACAGGATCCACCATTCACAATAGGTGATGTCACAGCTCACCTCCTCCTCCTCCTGTACAATGACTGATAACACCTCTATATACAGCTGATAACACAGGATCCACCATTCACAATAGGTGATGTCACAGCTCACTCCTCCTCCTGTACAATGACTGATAACACCTCTATATACAGTAGATAACACAGGATCCACCATTCACAATAGATGATGTCACAGCTCACCTCCTCCTGTACAATGACTGATAACACCTCTATATACAGTAGATAACACAGGATTCCACCATTCACAATAGGTGATGTCACAGCTCACCTCTCCTGCTCTGTACAATGACTGATAACACCTCTATATACAGCTGATAACACAGGATCCACCATTCACAATAGGGATGTCACAGCTCACCTCCTCCTCATGTACAATGACTGATAACACCTCTATATACAGTAGATAACACAGGATCCACCATTCACAATAGGTGATGTCACAGCTCACCTCCTCCTCCTCGTACAATGACTGATAACACCTCTATATACAGCTGATTGCACAGAATTCACCATTCACAATAGGTGATTCATAGCTCACCTCCTCCTGTGGAATGACTGATAACACCTCTATATACAGTGATTGCACAGATCACCATTCACAATAGGGGATGTCACAGCTCACCTCCTCCTCCTGTAAATGACTGATAACACCTCTATATACAGTGATAGCACAGATCACCATTCACAATAGGGATTCACAGCTCACCTCCTCCTGTACAATGACTGATAACACCTCTATATACAGTAGATAACACAGGATCCACATTCACAATAGTGATGTCACAGCTCACCTCCTCCTCCTGTACAATGACTGATAACACCTCTATATACAGTAGATAACACAGGATCCACCATTCACAATAGGTGATGTCACAGCTCACCTCTCCTCCTGTACAATGACTGATAACACCTCTATATACAGTGATAACACAGGATCCACCATTCACAATAGGTGATGTCACAGCTCACCTCCTCCTCCTGTACAATGACTGATAACACCTCTATATACAGTAGATAACACAGGATCCACCATTCACAATAGATGTCACAGCTCACCCTCCTCCTGTACAATGACTGATAACACCTCTATATACAGTAGATAACACAGGATCCACCATTCACAATAGTGATGTCACAGCTCACCTCCTCTTCCTGTACAATGACTGATAACACCTCTATATTCAGTAGATAACACAGGATCCACCATTCACAATAGGTGATGTCACAGCTCACCTCTCTCCTCCTGTACAATGACTGATAACACATCTATATACAGTAGATAACACAGGATCCATCATTCACAATAGTGATGTCACAGCTCACCTCCTCCTCCTGTACAATGACTGATAACACCTCTATATACAGTAGATATCACAGGATCCCCATCACAATAGGTCATGTCACAGCTCACCTCCATCCTGTACAATGCTGACTGACACCTCTATATACATAGATATAACACAGGATCCACCATTCACAATAGCTGATGTCACAGCTCACCTCCTCTCTCTGTATAATGACTGATAACACCTCTATATTACAGCTGATAACACAGGATCCACCATTCACAATAGAATGTCACAGCTCACCTCCTCCTCCTGTACAATGATTGATAACACCTCTATATACAGTAGATAACACAGGATCCACCATTCACAATAGATGATGTCACAGCTCACCTCCTCCTCTGTACAATGACTGATAACACCTCTATATACAGTAGATAACACAGGATCCACCATTCACAATAGTGATGTCACAGCTCACCTCCTCCTCCTGTACAATGACTGATAACACCTCTATATACAGTAGATAACACAGGATCCACCATTCACAATAGTGATGTCACAGCTCACCTCCTCCTCCTGTACAATGACTGATAAAACACAGGATCCACCATTCACAGTAGTGATGTCACAGCTCACCTCCTCCTCCTGTACAATGACTGATAAACAGATCCACCAATTCACAATAGGTGATATCACAGCTCACCTCCTCCTCCTGTACAATTACTGATAACACAGGATCCACCATTCACAATAGGTGATATCACAGCTCACCTCCTCCTGTACAATGACTGATAACACCTCTATATTCAGTAGATAACACAGGATCCACCATTCACAATAGTGATGTCACAGCTCACCTCCTCCTCTCCTGTACAATGACTGATAACACCTCTATATACAGCTGATAACACAGGATCCACCATTCACAATAGATGATATCACAGCTCACCTCCTCCTGTACAATGACTGATAACACCTCTATATACAGTAGATAACACAGGATCCACCATTCACAATAGATGATGTCACAGCTCACCTCCTCCCTCCTGTACAATGACTGATAACACCTCTATATACAGTAGATAACACAGGATCCACCATTCACAATAGTGATGTCACAGCTCACCTCCTCCTCCTGTACAATGACTGATAACACCTCTATATACAGTAGATAACACAGGATCCACCATTCACATTGGTGATGTCACAGCTCACCTCCTCCTCCTGTACAATGACTGATAACACCTCTATATACAGCTATAACACAGGATCCACCATTCACAATAGGTGATGTCACAGCTCACCTCCTCCTCCTGTACAATGACTGATAACACCTCTATATTCAGTAGATATGTGTGAGAACTGCAAAATTTCTGTCATGAAAAATTTAATACCAGCTGTGATAAAAAATATAAACATTGCCAAAGTGTGAAATAATACATTTAACACTTCAACATCCAATGATGGATTTATCTATAATGTAGCGGGTCGGGGGGGTTAGAGCGCGCGCAGGTCATTTTTTACTGATGGGTTCCCTTTAAGGGGTGTATGCAGCAGTGTCAGGAGCTTTGATATATTCAGCAGCTGCCTGTGACAGCAGTGACTGGAGTGATCTCTGATCGCTGCTGTGTAGCCATGTAGATGCTGCGTTCAGTCACAAGCTGCGGTGTTTGTATGAAGTGATTGCCGGTGCTCATGTCTACCGCTGTCCCCCCGGGCCCTCTGTTATCCAATTACAGGGAGCCATTGGGTTAGCCTGGCAGTTGGGGGACCTGCCAAAGGACCCCGTAACTGCCATCTTGGCACTCCTGGTCTCCAGAGGAGATGGTGTCTTAGCACACACTGCAGTTCTTGCTTCCTGACCTCTTCCTCTGGTTAGCTCTGATGAGGTCTGGGCTTTGGTCGTTGCAGCTCTTCTCTCCTTGTCTCTCCTCTTCTCCATTCCTCTTCTCTTCTCTCCTCTTCTTCCCTTCCTCTCCTCTTCTTCCCTTTCCTCTCCTCTTCTTTCCTCTCCTCTCTTCTTCTTTCCTCTCAGCTTCTCTTCTTTCCTCTCCTCTCCTCTTCTCCTTTCCTCTCATTTCCTCTTCTACTTTCCTCTCCTCTCCTCCTTTCCTCTCATCTCTTCTTTCCTCTTCTTTCTTCTCCTCTTCTCCATTCCTCTCCTCTTCTCTTCTTTCCTTTTTTCCTCTTCTTTCCTCTTCTCCACTCCTCTCATCTTCTCCACTCCTCTCATCTTCTCTCCTAATCTCCTCTTCTTCCCCCTTCCTCTCCTCCTCTCCTCTTCTTTCCTCTCCTCTCTTCTTTCCTCTCCTCTCTTCTTTCCTCTCCTCCCTTCTTTCCTCTCCTCCCTTCTTTCCTCTCCTCCCTTCTTTCCTCTCCTCCCTTCTTTCCTCTCCTCTACTTTCTCTCTCTCTCTCTCTCCTCTCTCTCTCTTCTCTCCTCTCCTCTTCCTCTCTCTCTTCTTCTCTCCTCGTCTTTCTTCTCTCCTCTTCTCCTTTACTCTTCTCTCCTCTTCTCCTCTCCTCTTCTCCTTTACTCTTCTCCTTTACTCTCTCTCCTCTCCTCTTCTTTCTTCTCTCCTCGTCTTTCTTCTCTCCTCTTCTCCTTTACTCTTCTCTCCTCTTCTCCTTTCCTCTTCTCCTTTACTCTTCTCCTTTACTCTTCTCTCCTCTTCTCCTTTCCTCTTCGTCTCTCCTCTTCTCCTTTCCTCTTCGTCTCTCCTCTTCTCCTTTCCTCTTCTTTCTTCTCTCCTCTTCTTTCTTCCTCTCTCTTCTCCACTCCTCTTCTTTCCTCTTCTCTCCTCTTCTCTCCTCTTCTCGCTGTAGATTGATGAGCTCCAAATTGTTTGGAAATTACCTTATATCCCGTACCAGACTGATGGGCGCAACAAATACTTCCCTTCAATCGTTGCTGATCTGCTTCCTCCTCGACATTGTAGTAACGCGTGCCAGAAAATTGCCAAAACTTCTGCTTTTATGGCGGTGCTCACTCGATGATGGAAAATCATTCAGCGGCATTTGAATAAAAGCAATCGGCTGAACTTAATCTCCTAATTCCTCTGGATGCAGTTAGGCTATGTGCACACGTTGCGGATTGTTAGTGTTTTTGCTGCTTACCCAACGCAACTCATTATATCCTATGGGATTCCGCAATGCTGTGCACATGCTGCGTGTTTTTCCGCGGCGGAATCGCATTGCGGAAAAATACGCAGCATGCTCATTCTTTTTCCGGAATCGCAGTGATTCTGCCGCCATAAGAATGCATTGTACCGCTTACTTTCCGCATGTGGCTATGCCCACCATGTGCACAGTAAGCGGTTCATGTGCGGAGGGTACCCAGGGTCTGGAGGAGAGGAGACTCTGCCCTGGTACCATATCCATGTAAAAACAATAATTAAAATAAAAAATAATGATATTCTCACCTTCCGGCGGCCCCCGCAGCCTTCCTGGTCCTCAGCGACGCTCTCGGCCAATCCCGTTCCCAGGCGTCCTTAGCGACAATGACCCCAGATGACGTCACATCACGCGAGACCGCTACTTCATTTGTGGTCATTGTCGCTAAGGACGCCTGGGAACGGGATTGGCCGAGAGCGTCGCTGAGGACCAGGAAGGCTGCGGGAGCCGCCGGAAGGTGAGAATAGCATGATTTATTATTTTTTTTTATTATTTTTACATTAGATCTTTTTACTATTGATGCGACATAGGCGGCATCAATAGTAAAAAGTTGGTCACACTTGTTCCAATGTTTTTATTGGGTTTTTAAAGAATAACAGGAAAGAAAGAGGAGAGGAAGGGAGGGAAATGGGAGGGAGGGATAAGAGATAGGGAAGGTGAACATTGTATATGTAAATACAAAAGGTCAAATAAGGATATACAATAAACAAATGAACAATTGAATATTTAGCAAATATCAAATAACAAGTAATAACCAATGTCCTAAATCATGTCCATCATATTGATGGTGATGAAAAATCAAGACACAATACATATCACATGGTGTTTCATCAGGATTCAAGCAACATAACTAATGATTAAGTTGTAATAACCAAGGTTAAAAACCGAATGCCAGTAACTGTAGGGGGGGAAAGGATAGGGGGTTGGGGGGGTCACACTTGTCAAACACGATGTATGACAAGTGTGACCAATCTGTCAATCAGTTTTCCAAGCGATGCTACAGATCACTTGCAAAACGCTAGTTTCTGGCAGGAATACGCATACCAATAAAAATGCATATTTCCCGCGGCAGGGAGGTGCAGGATTGCCGCGGAAATTCCGCAACGTGTGCACATAGCCTAAAGGTGTACTTAATAATTCTCAACTCATTATCACAGAGACTGCACCAGCAGAATAGTGAGTGCAGCTCTGGGGTATAATACAGGATGTAACTCAGGATCAGTAATGTAATGTATGTACACAGTGACTGCACCAGCAGAATAGTGAGTGCAGCTCTGGAGTATAATACAGGATGTAACTCAGGATCAGTAATGTAATATATGTACACAGTGACTGCACCAGCAGAATAGTGAGTGCAGCTCTATGGTATAATACAGGATGTAACTCAGGATCAGCAATGTATGTACACAGTGACTGCACCAGCAGAATAGTGAGTGCAGCTCTGGAGTATAATACAGGATGTAACTCAGGATCAGTAATGTAATGTATGTACACAGTGACTGCACCAGCAGAATAGTGAGTGCAGCTCTGGGGTATAATACAGGATGTAACTCAGGATCAGTAATGTAATGTATGTACACAGTGACTGCACCAGCAGAATAGTGAGTGCAGCTCTGGGTATAATACAGGATGTAACTCAGATCAGTAATGTATGTACACAGTGACTGCACCAGCAGAATAGTGAGTGCAGCTCTGGGGTATAATACAGGATGTAACTCAGGATCAGTAATGTAATATATGTACACAGTGACTGCACCAGCAAAATAGTGAGTGCAGCTCTGGAGTATAATATAGGATGTAACTCAAGATCAGTAATGTATGTACATAGTGACTGCACCAGCAGAATAGTGAGTGCAGCTCTGGAGTATAAGTACAGGATGTAGCTCAGGATCAGTAATGTAATGTATGTACACAGTGACTGCACCAGCAGAATAGTGAGTGCAGCTCTGGGGTATAATACAGGATGTAACTCAGGATCAGTAATGTATGTACACAGTGACTGCACCAGCAGAATAGTGAGTGCAGCTCTGGAGTATAATATAGGATGTAACTCAAGATCAGTAATGTATGTACATAGTGACTGCACCACAGAATAGTGAGTGCAGCTCTGGAGTATAGTACAGGATGTAGCTCAGGATCAGTAATATAATGTATGTACACAGTGACTGCACCAACAGAATAGTGAGTGCAGCTCTGGAGTATAATACAGGATGTAACTCAGGATCAGTAATGTAATGTATGTACACAGTGACTGCACCAGCAGAATAGTGAGTGCAGCTCTGGAGTATAATACAGGAGGTAACTCAGGATCAGTAATGTATGTACACAGTGACTGCACCAGCAGAATAGTGAGTGCAGCTCTGGAGTATAATACATGATGTAACTCAGGATCAGTAATGTAATGTATGTAAACAGTGACCGCACAGCAGAATAGTGAGTGCAGCTCTGGAGTATAATACATGATGTAACTCAGGATCAGTAATGTAATGTATGTACACAGTGACGCATCAGCAGAATAGTGAGTGCAGCTCTGGGTATAATACAGGATATAACTCAGGATAGTAATGTATTGTACACAGTGACGCACCAGCAGAATAGTGAGTGCAGCTCTGGAGTATAATACAGGAGGTAACTCAGGTCATGTAATGTATGTACACAGTGACTGCACAGCAGAATAGTGAGTGCAGCTCTGGGTATAATACAGATGTAACTCAGGATCAGTAATGTATGTACACAGTGACTGCACCAGCAGAATAGTGAGTGCAGCTCTGGGTATAATACAGGTTAACTCAGGATCAGTAATGTAGATGTACACAGTGACTGCACCAGCAGAATAGTGAGTGCAGCTCTGGAGTATAATACATGATGTAACTCAGGATCAGTAAGTAATGTATGTACACAGTGACCTGCACCAGCAGAATAGTGAGTGCAGCTCTGGGTATAATACAGGATAACTCAGGATCAGTAATGTAATGTATGTACACAGTGACTGCACCAGCAGAATAGTGAGTGCAGCTCTGGGGTATAATACAGGATGTAACTCAGGATCAGTAATGTATGTACACAGTGACTGCACCAGCAGAATAGTGAGTGCAGCTCTGGGTATAATACAGGATGTAACTCAGGGTCAGTAATGTAATGTATGTACACAGTGACTGCACCAGCAGAATAGTGAGTGCAGCTCTGGGGTATAATACAGGATGTAACTCAGGATCAGTAGTAATGTATGTACACAGTGACTGCACCAGCAGAATAGTGAGTGCAGCTCTGGAGTATAATACAGGATGTAACTCAGGATCAGTAATGTAATGTATGTACACAGTGACTGCACCAGCAGAATAGTGAGTGCAGCTCTGGAGTATAATACAGGATGTAACTCAGGATCAGTAATTATGTATGTACACAGTGACTGCACCAAGAATAGTGAGTGCAGCTCTGGAGTATAATACAGGATGTAACTCAGGATCAGTAATGTATGTACACAGTGACTGCACCAGAAGAATAGTGAGTGCAGCTCTGCAGTATAATATAGGAGGTAACTCAAGATCAGTAATGTATGTACACAGTGACTGCACCAGAGAATAGTGAGTGCAGCTCTGGAGTATAATATAGGATGTAACTCAAGATCAGTAATGTATGTACACAGTGACTGCACCAGCAGAATAGTGAGTGCAGCTCTGGAGTATAATATAGGATGTAACTCAAGATCAGTAATGTATGACACAGTGACTGCACCAGCAGAATAGTGAGTGCAGCTCTGGAGTATAATACAGGAGGTAACTCAGGATCAGTAATGTAATGTATGTACACAGTGACTGTACCAGCAGAATAGTGAGTGCAGCTCTGGGTATAATACAGGATGTAACTCAGATCAGTAATGTATGTATGTACACAGTGACTGCACCAGCAGAATAGTGAGTGCAGCTCTGGGTATAATACAGGAGGTAACTCAGGATCAGTAATGTAGGGCACACAGTGACTGCACCAGCAGAATAGTGAGTGCAGCTCTGGAGATAATACAGGATGTAACTCAGGATCAGTAATGTAATGTATGTACACAGTGACTGCACCAGCAGAATAGTGAGTGCAGCTCTGGAGGATAATACAGGATGTAACTCAGGATCAGTAATGTAATGTATGTACACAGTGACTGCACCAGCAGAATAGTGAGTGCAGCTCTGGGAGTATAATAAGGATGTAACTCAGGATCAGTAATTGTATGCTACACAGTGACTGTACCAGCAGAATAGTGAGTGCAGCTCTGGAGTATAATACAGGATGTAACTCAGGATCAGTAATGTAATGTATGTACACAGTGACTGCACCAGCAGAATAGTGAGTGCAGCTCTGGAGTATAATATAGGATGTAACTCAAGATCAGTAATGTAATGTATGTACACAGTGACTGCACCAGCAGAATAGTGAGTGCAACTCTGGAGTATAATACAGGAGGTAACTCAGGATCAGTAATGTAATGTATGTACACAGTGACTGCACCAGCAGAATAGTGAGTGCAGCTCTGGAGTATAATACAGGACCAGTGCAGTTCTGTAGGACACATTTTGGGAGTGATGGTTCTGTAACGAGGTATTTGTCTGCTGTGTCCCGGGTGGTGAGGTTTCTGTCTCGGTTTCCGCTTTGTACGACGTCAGGTAGGTGGGCCGTGTAGAATTCCTTCTCGTTCTTATGGGCTGCACTGTGTTCTGCAGTGCTGTCCATCTTGTGAGCTGGCTCAAGTTATGCGTCTGCAGGTGCTGAGTTTCCTTCTCCGGACGTCTGCTGGGTGCTGTATGGATTACTTGGATCCTTTTGAGTTTCTCTTTTTGTAGATTTGTTGCTTTATCTTTGGTTATCCTTCCATTACCAGATACCAGACGGCTCAGCTTCTTCCCGTACGATAATGAGACTGGGTAGTTTCCGTGAAGTCGGGTGCCGACAGCCTCAACAGGTCCTGCAGAAACCTTCAGCCAGGGAGGAGAGCGGAGAGGGGTCTCCTGCCCGCTGTCTTCTGGGAACGGAGAGGAGTCTCCTGCCCGCTGTCACCTGGGAGCGGAGAGGGGTCTCCTGCCCGCTGTCACCTGGGAGCGGAGAGGGGTCTCCTGCCCGCTGTCACCTGGGAGCGGAGAGGGGTCTCCTGCCCGCTGTCTTCTGGGAACGGAGAGGAGTCTCCTGCCCGCTGTCACCTGGGAGCGGAGAGGGGTCTCCTGCCCGCTGTCACCTGGGAGCGGAGAGGGGTCTCCTGCCCGCTGTCACCTGGGAGCGGAGAGGGGTCTCCTGCCCGCTGTCTTCTGGGAACGGAGAGGAGTCTCCTGCCCGCTGTCACCTGGGAGCGGAGAGGGGTCTCCTGCCCGCTGTCTTCTGGGAACGGAGAGGAGTCTCCTGCCCGCTGTCACCTGAGAGCGGAGAGGGGTCTCCTGCCCGCTGTCTTCTGGGAACGGAGAGGGGTCTCCTGCCCGCTGTCACCTGGGAGCGGAGAGGGGTCTCCTGCCCGCTGTCACCTAGGAGCAGAGAGGGGTCTCCTGCCCGCTGTCACCTGGGAGCGGAGAGGGGTCTCCTGCCAGCTGTCTTCTGGGAACGGAGAGGGGTCTCCTGCCCGCTGTCTTCTGGGAACGGAGAGGGGTCTCCTGCCCGCTGTCTTCTGCGAGGGCGACACTGGGAGAGGGGTCTCCTGCCCGCGTCACCTGGAGCGGAGAGGAGTCTCCTGCCCGCTGTCATTTGTCAGCGGAGAGGGGTCTCCTGCCAGCTGTCTTCTGGGAACGGAGAGGAGTCTCCTGCCCGCTGTCACCTGGGAGCGGAGAGGGGTCTCCTGCCCGCTGTCTTCTGGGAACGGAGAGGAGTCTCCTGCCCGCTGTCACCTGAGAGCGGAGAGGGGTCTCCTGCCCGCTGTCTTCTGGGAACGGAGAGGGGTCTCCTGCCCGCTGTCACCTGGGAGCGGAGAGGGGTCTCCTGCCCGCTGTCACTAGGAGCAGAGAGGGGTCTCCTGCCCGCTGTCACCTGGGAGCGGAGAGGGGTCTCCTGCCAGCTGTCTTCTGGGACGGAGAGGGGTCTCCTGCCCGCTGTCTTCTGGGAACGGAGAGGGGTCTCCTGCCCGCTGTCACCTGGGAGCAGAGGGGGTCTCCTGCCCGCTGTCACCTAGGAGCGGAGAGGGGTCTCCTGCCCGCTGTCACCTGGGAGCGGAGAGGGGTCTCCTGCCCGCTGTCACTGGGAGCGGAGAGGGGTCTCCTGCCCGCTGTCACCTGGGAGCGGAGAGGGGTCTCCTGCCCGCTGTCTTCTGGGAACGGAGAGGAGTCTCCTGCCCGCTGTCACCTGGAGCGGAGAGGGGTCTCCTGCCCGCTGTCTTCTGGGAACGGAGAGGAGTCTCCTGCCCGCTGTCACCTGAGAGCGGAGAGGGGTCTCCTGCCCGCATGTCTTCTGGGACGGAGAGGGGTCTCCTGCCCGCTGTCACCTGGGACGGGAGTGAGGGAGTCTCCTGCCCGCTGTCACCTGGAGCGGAGAGGGGTCTCCTGCCCGCTGTCTTCTGGGAACGGAGAGGGGTCTCCTGCCGCTGTCACCTGGGAGCGGAGAGGGTCTCCTGCCCGCTGTCTTCTGGGAACGGAGAGGGGTCTCCTGCCGCTGTCTTCTGGGAACGGAGAGGGTCTCCTGCCCGCTGTCATTCTGAGGAAGCGGAGAGGGGTCTCCTGCCCGCTGTCACCTGGGAGGAGCGGTCGAGAGGAGTCTCCTGCCCGCTGTCATCTGGGAGCGGAGAGGGGTCTCCTGCCGCTGTCATCTGGGACGGAGAGGGTCTCCTGCCCGCTGTCACCTGGGAGCGGAGAGGGGTCTCCTGCCCGCTGTCATCTGGGAGGAGAGAGGGTCTCCTGCCCGCTGTCACCTGGGAGCGGAGAGGGGTCTCCTGCCCGCTGTCTTCTGGGAACGGAGAGGGGTCTCCTGCCCGCTGTCACCTGGGAGCGGAGGGGGTCTCCTGCCCGCTGTCACCTAGGAGCGAGAGGGGTCTCCTGCCCGCTGTCACCTGGGAGCGGAGAGGGGTCTCCTGCCAGCTGTCTTCTGGGAACGGAGAGGGGTCTCCTGCCCGCTGTCTTCTGGGAACGGAGAGGGGTCTCCTGCCCGCTGTCACCTGGGAGCGAGAGGGGTCTCCTGCCCGCTGTCACCTGGAGCGGAGAGGGGTCTCCTGCCCGTCTTGTACGGGCTCGCGTGAGAAGGGGTCTCCTGCCCGCTGTCATCTGGGACGGAGAGGGGTCTCCTGCCCGCTGTCTTCTGGGAACGGAGAGGGGTCTCCTGCCCGCTGTCACCTGGGAGCGGAGAGGAGTCTCCTGCCCGCTGTCATGGTTGTCAGCGGAGAGGGGTCTCCTGCCCGCTGTCATTCTGGGAGCGGAGAGGGGTCTGCCTGCCCGCGGTGTCTTCTGGGAGACAGAGAGGGTCTCCTGCCCGCTGTCACTGGGAGCGGGAGGGGCTGTCCTGCCCGCTGTCATCTGGGAAGCGGAGAGGGTCTCCTGCCCGCTGTCACCTGGGAGCGGAGAGGGGTCCCGCCGCCCGCTGTCATTGGAGCGGAGAGGCTGCCGCCGCTGTCATCTGGAGCGAGAGGGGCCTGCCGCCCGCTGTCACTGGGAGCGGAGAGGGGCCTGCCGCCCGCTGTCACTGGGAGCGGAGAGGGCCTGCCGCCCGCTGTCACTGGGAGCGGAGAGGGCGCTGCCGCCCGCTGTCATCTGGGAGCGGAGAGGGCCTGCCGCCCGCTGTCATCTGGGAGCGGAGAGGGCCTGCCGCCCGCTGTCATCTGGGAGCGGAGAGGGGGCCTGCCGCCCGCTGTCATCTGGGAGCGGAGAGGGCCTGCCGCCGCTGTCATCTGGGAGCGGAGAGGGCCTGCCGCCCGCTGTCATCTGGACGGAGGGGCCTGCCCGCTGTCACTGGAGCGGGGCGCGCCCGCTGTCATCTGGGAGCGGAGAGGGCCTGCCGCCCGCTGTCATCTGGGAGCGGAGAGGGGCCTGCCGCCCGCTGTCATCTGGGAGCGGAGAGGGGCCTGCCGCCCGCTGTCATCTGGGAGCGGAGAGGGGCCTGCCGCCCGCTGTCATCTGGGAGCGGAGAGGGGTCCTGCCGCCCGCTGTCACCTGGGAGCGGAGAGGGGCCTGCCGCCCCTGCATCTGGGAGCGGAGAGGGGCTCCTGCCGCTGTCATCTGGGAGCGGAGAGGGCCTGCCGCCCGCTGTCACTGGGAGCGGAGAGGGGCTGCCGCCCGCTGTCATCTGGGAGCGGAGAGGGGCCTGCCGCCCGCAGCATCTGGGAGCGGAGAGGGGCCTGCCGCCCGCTGTCATCTGGGAGCGGAGAGGGGCCTGCCGCCCGCTGTCAACTGGGAGGGAAGGGGCCTGCCGCCCGCTGTCATCTGGGAACGGAGAGGGGCCTGCCGCCCGCTGTCACCTGGGAGCGGAGAGGGGCCTGCCGCCCGCTGTCACCTGGGAGCGGAGAGGGGCCTGCCGCCCGCTGTCACTGGGAGCGGAGAGGGGCCTGCCGCCCGCTGTCATCTGGGAGCGGAGAGGGGCCTGCCGCCCGCTGTCATCTGGGAGCGAGAGGGGCCTGCCGCCCGCTTGTCATCTGGGAGCGGAGAGGGGCCTGCCGCCCGCTGTCATCTGGGAGCGGAGAGGGGCCTGCCGCCCGCTGTCATCTGGGAGCGAGAGGGGCCTGCCGCCCGCTGTCATCTGGGAGCGGAGAGGGGCCTGCCGCCCGCTGTCATCTGGGAGCGGAGAGGGCCTGCCGCCCGCTGTCACTGGGAGCGGAGAGGGGCCTGCCGCCCGCTGTCATCTGGGAGCGGAGAGGGGCCTGCCGCCCGCTGTCATCTGGGAGCGGAGGGGACCTGCCGCCCGCTGTCATCTGGGAGCGGAGAGGGGCCTGCCGCCCGCTGTCATCTGGGAGCGGAGAGGGGCCTGCCGCCCGCTGTCATCTGGGAGCGGAGAGGGGCCTGCCGCCCGCTGTCACTGGGAGCGGAGAGGGGCCTGCCGCCCGCTGTCATCTGGGAGCGGAGAGGGGCCTGCCGCCCGCTGTCATCTGGGAGCGGAGAGGGGCCTGCCGCCCGCTGTCATCTGGGAGCGGAGAGGGGCCTGCCGCCCGCTGTCATCTGGGAGCGGAGAGGGGCCTGCCGCCGCTGTCATCTGGGAGCGGAGAGGGGCCTGCAGTGCGCAGGCACCGGACCTCTCTGACCTCTCCCGGAGCCTGCGCACTGCAGTACTCTGCTCTGCCCTCACCAGGGCATCTTTCAGGTGACATCGGGGGCTTATCTACAGCATTACAGATGGCAGAGGCTGCAGCTGATATACGAAAAATGGGGTGACAGATTCCCTTTAAGTTCCCGGTGCCGCCTTCCCAGCCGCAGGTTTCATGTTTTATCCAGTGGAAATAGAAATGTGACAGAATCGCTGTGCACAGCGCAGGAGTTGTCACAGTGTGTCAGACAACATCATAATGCCGGAGTCCAGGATTTGTGCTGCTGAGTTTAGCTCACAGAGGATTGTCTGCGCTGACACATTGTAACAAACATCTGTGCCGAACATTTCCTTGTTGGATTGATGAAGAGTATATAATTGTCGGTTTGTTCCTGCAGATAAATTTGGCGCTGTACGAGGCCTCCGCTGAGTGTTGTCGGACCGTGGTGCTATTTGGAGGTGTGTGGCCTCAAGCTTGCTGACTGGGACAACGACCTGCAGGATCGTGAGTGCAGCTCTGGGATAATGACCTGCAGGATCGTGAGTGCAGCTCTGGGATAACGACCTGCAGGATCGTGAGTGCAGCTCTGGGATAACGACCTGCAGGATCGTGAGTGCAGCTCTGGGACAGCGACCTGCAGGATCGTGAGTGCAGCTCTGGGACAGCAACCTGCAGGATCGTGAGTGCAGCTCTGGGACAGCGACCTGCAGGATCGTGAGTGCGGCTCTGGGATAACGACCTGCAGGATCGTGAGTGCGGCTCTGGGATAACGACCTGCAGGATCGTGAGTGCGGCTCTGGGATGACGAACTGCAGGATCGTGAGTGCAGCTCTGGGACAACGACCTGCAGGATCGTGAGTGCAGCTCTGGGACTACGACCTGCAGGATCGTGAGTGCAGCTTTGGGACAGCGACCTGCAGGATCGTGAGTGCAGCTCTGGGACAGCGACCTGCAGGATCGTGAGTGCAGTTCTGAGACAACGACCTGCAGGATCGTGAGTGCAGCTCTGGGATAACGACCTGCAGGATCGTGAGTGCAGCTCTGGGATAACGACCTGCAGGATCGTGAGTGCAGCTCTGGGATAACGACCTGCAGGATCGTGAGTGCAGCTCTGGGACAGCGACCTGCAGGATCGTGAATGCAGCTCTGGGACAACGACCTGCAGGATCGTGAGTGCAGCTCTGGGACAACGACCTGCAGGATGAGGGGCAGACATATCATTGGTGCAACCTGTGCAGCCGCACAGGGGCACAAGAGGTGGAGGGGCCCATTTATACCTCTAAGCAGGTGCAATTTTGCATTTTTAGGAGATCTTGGGCTGCAAAGGGCCCATGTATTGTTCTTGCACAGGGGCCCTTTTTTGACTTTTTCCACCAGTGTGCAGGATCGTGAGTGCAGCTCTGGATCGGTGTGAGATAATGCTGACAAAATTATCACGCTGTAGAAGTAGAAAGGAGGACGTCTCCTCCATGCCACTGTGTAACGTGCGGGACTTTTTCCTTCTGGAATAATCCCATTTTTTGCTCCAGCTCTGTCTGTTTCATGAGGACGTTGCGGTCTTTCCTGAGTGTTCACAGCAATTTTCCAGGCAGAAAACTGAGTGCACGATCCAGCAGCGACCACGTGAATGAGCCTTCATGAAATATTGGTGGTGGGGAGAGAAGTGCCGCAGTCCCGGAGCGGCTCTGCAGCCTCGTCTGCCGCAGATTGTCTGTGCACATAACACTTGTGGGAACGTATAAAATGGACGCTGCCCTCTGTAACCCTCCTGGGTGGGCAGTGTGGCATGACGTGGCCGGGCCGCCTCGTGGTCAGTCAGATGCCACAGATCGTGCTGCTGCTTTGACGCTGATTTTATGTTGTAAATGTTGAAGCAAGAGGAAATCTGCCACATTTCCACACAAGAATAAGTTACTGTGGATTTAGCGGTGTTCTGAGGCTTGTTTCTAAATCCGCCAACTCTTTTTTGCAGATAAACTGCCAGGAATCTGCGCCTATTCCACCACGTCTGAACGTGGCCTTATAGAATGGCTTTCCTTTTTAGATCTGACCCCACTGGTGTGATTAGATACATTGGTGGTCCCTTAACAGCCTGTGTTCTATAGTAGATTCGGGATGTGTCGCCACGTCCTGGGAGTCACGTCTGTGTGCCGCCACGTCCTGATAGAAGCATCTGTGTGTCGCTACGTCCTGGGAGACGCCAGTCTGCGCCGCCTCGTCCTGGGAGACGCCAGTCTGCGCCGCCTCGTCCTGGGAGATGCCTCTTTGCGCCGCCTCGTCCTGGGAGACTCGTCTAGGTGCCGCCTCGTCCTGGGAGACGCCACTCTGCGCCGCCTCGTCCTGGGAGACGCCACTCTACGCTGCCTCGTCCTGGGAGACGCCACTCTACGCCGCACATCCTGGGAGACGCCTCCTGCGCCGCCTCGTCCTGGGAGACGCCTCCCTGCTCCGCTTCGTCCTGGGAGACGCCATTCTGCGCCGCCTCGTCCTGTGGGATGCCACTCTGCGCCGCCTCGTCCTGTGGGACGCCACTCTGCGCCGCCTCGTCATGGGGGACGCCACTCTGCGCCGCCTCGTCATGGGAGACGCCTCTCTGCGCCGCCTCGTCATGGGAGACGCCTCTCTGCGCCGCCTCCGCGCCGCCTCGTCCTGGGAGACGCCTCTGTGCGCCGCCTCGTCCTGGGAGAGGCCTCTGCGCCGCCTCGTCTTGGGAGACGCCACTCTGCGCCGCCTCGTCCTGGGAGACGCCACTCTGTGCCGCTTTGTCCTGGGAGACGCCTCTCTGCGCCGTTTCGTCCTGGGAGACGACACTCTGCGCCGCCTTGTCCTGTTAGACGCCACTCTGCGCCGCTTTGTCCTGGGAAACGCCTCTCTGCGCCGTTTCGTCCTGGGAGACGCCTCTCTGCGCCGTTTCGTCCTGGAGACGGCACTCTGCGCCGCCTCGTCCTGGGAGACGCCACTCTGTGCCGCCTCGTCCTGGGAGACGCCACTCTGCCCCGCCTCGTCCTGGGAGACGACACTCTGCACCGCCTCGTCCTGTGAGACGCCACTCTGCGCCGCCTCGTCCTGGAGACGCCTCTGCGCCGTCCTCGTCCTGGGAGACGCCCTCTCTGCGCCCGCCTCTGCCTGGGAGACGCCAGTTTGTGCCGCCTCCTCCTGGGAGACGCCTCTCTGCGCCGCCTTGTCCTGAGAGACGCCACTCTGTGCCGCCTCCTCCTGGGAGACGCCACTTTGCGCCGCCTCATCCTGGGAGACGCCTCTGTGCGCCGCCCCTCGTCCTGGGAGACGCCACTCTGCGCCGCCCCTCGTCCTGGGAGACGCCTCTCTGCGCCGCCTCGTCCTGGGAGACGCCACTCTGCGCCGCCTCGTCCTGGGAGACGCCACTCTGCGCCGCCTCGTCCTGGGGGACGCCACTCTGCGCCGCCTCGTCCTGTGGGACGCCACTCTGCGCCGCCTCGTCATGGGGACGCCACTCTGCGCCGCCTCGTCATGGGAGACGCCTCTCTGCGCCACCTCGTCATGGGAGACGCCTCTCTGCGCCGCCTCCGCGCCGCCTCGTCCTGGGAGACGCCTCTGTGCGCCGCCTCGTCCTGGGAGAGGCCTCTGCGCCGCCTCGTCCTGGGAGACGCCACTCTGCGCCGCCTCGTCCTGGGAGACGCCACTCTGTGCCGCTTTGTCCTGGGAGACGCCTCTCTGCGCCGTTTCGTCCTGGGAGACGACACTCTGCGCCACCTTGTCCTGTTAGACGCCACTCTGCGCCGCTTTGTCCTGGGAGACGCCTCTCTGCGCCGTTTCGTCCTGGGAGACGCCTCTCTGCGCCGTTTCGTCCTGGGAGACGGCACTCTGCGCCGCCTCGTCCTGGGAGACGCCACTCTGTGCCGCCTCGTCCTGGGAGACGCCACTCTGCCCCGCCTCGTCCTGGGAGACGACACTCTGCACCGCCTCGTCCTGTGAGACGCCACTCTGCGCCGCCTCGTCCTGGAAGACGCCTCTTTGCGCCGTCTCGTCCTGGGAGACGCCACTCTGCGCCGCCTCGTCCTGGGAGACGCCAGTTTGTGCCGCCTCCTCCTGGGAGACGCCTCTCTGCGCCGCCTCGTCCTGAGAGACGCCACTCTGTGCCGCCTCCTCCTGGGAGACGCCACTTTGCGCCGCCTCATCCTGGGAGACGCCTCTGTGCGCCGCCCCTCGTCCTGGGAGACGCCACTCTGCGCCGCCCCTCGTCCTGGGAGACGCCTCTCTGCGCCGCCTCGTCCTGGGAGACGCCACTCTGCGCCGCCTCGTCCTGGGAGACGCCACTCTGCGCCGCCTCGTCCTGGGAGACGCCACTCTGCGCCGCCTCGTCCTGGGAGACGCACACTCTGCGCCGCCTCGTCCTGGGAGACGCCACTCTGCGCCGCCTCGTCCTGGGAGACGCCACTCTGCGCCGCCTCGTCCTGGGAGACGCCACTGTGCCGCTCGTCTGGGACGCCACCGCCCGCTCATCCTGGGAGACGACACTCTGCACCGCCTCGTCCTGTGAGACGCCACTCTGCGCCGCCTCGTCCTGGAAGACGCCTCTTTGCGCCGTCTCGTCCTGGGAGACGCCACTCTGCGCCGCCTCGTCCTGGGAGACGCCACTCTGCGCCGCCTCGTCCTGGAGACGACACTCTGCGCCGCCTCGTCCTGGGAGACGACACTCTGCGCCGCCTCGTCCTGGGAGACCCCAGTCTGCGCCGCCTCGTCATGGGAGACGCCTCTCTGCGCCGCCTCGTCATGGGAGACGCCTCTCTGCGCTGCATTGTCATGGGAGACGCCTCTCTGCACCGCCTCGTCCTGGGAGACGCCTCTGTGCGCCGCCTCGTCCTGGGAGAGGCCTCTGCGCCGCCTCGTCTTGGGAGACGCCACTCTGCGCCGCCTCGTCCTGGGAGACGCCACTCTGTGCCGCTTTGTCCTGGGAGAAGCCTCTGCGCCGTTTCGTCCTGGGAGACGGCACTCTGCGCCGCCTCGTCCTGGGAGACGCCACTCTGCGCCGCCTCGTCCTGGGAGACGCCACTCTGCCCCGTCTCGTCCTGTGAGACGCCACTCTGCGTCGCCTCGTCCTGGAAGACTCCACTCTGCGCCGCCTCGTCCTGGGAGACGCCTCTCTGCGCCGCCTTGTCCTGGGAGACGCCACTCCGCGCCGCCTCCTCCTGGGAGACGACAGGCTCTGCACAGAACTCACATCCACTCTTTACACAGAGATAATTGGAGCAGAAATTTATCCTCAATCTCCAAGACGATAAATCAAACACAATCATATTAGTCCATTAAAGGACAGTTGTGTAACATTTAATCCCGGGACCGTCCGCTGCGTTCTCATCAGTCACTTCCATCTCTCAACCTTTCTGCTCTGATCTAAGCAAACTCAATAACAAGTTCAGCACTAGACCCCGGCTGCAGGGAAGGACGAGCGCGGCGGCGCAGCAATAGAGGCTTGTAGGGTCCGCGCACGTCTGATGCCGAACCTCCTAGATGAATCTCCTGCCCGGTGCTGCTCGTCCCCCGGAGCCATGCACCTCGATATATCGCTGGATTATAAAGCCACAAGTAATGCTCACCGTAATGTGAGATCTGAATTTACTAACGGGGTCTGAGCACAGAGCCAGAAATCCTGCCTGACAGATACGTGCAAGACCCTCGCTGTGCACCAGAGGGTGGATATGGATCAGATGCATTACCCATTATTATGGAGGCTCTGCCGCGCTCTGCACGGCGGGAAGAAGAAGACACTACAAGTTATATGGCTGCAGCCTTAGGAAGGTGATTATTACTGTCCGCTTTACAAAGCCTGACATCACTAAGGCACGCGGTACTGGTGACATCACTACGGCACACGGCACTGGTGACATCGCTACGGCACGCGGTACTGGTGACATCACTAAGGCACGCGGTACTGGTGACATCACTACGGCACACGGTACTGGTGACATCACTAAGGCACGCGGTACTGGTGACATCGCTGCGGTACTGGTGACATCGCTACGGCACGCGGTACTGGTGACATCACTACGGCACGCGGTACTGGTGACATCACTACGGCACTGGTGACATCGCTGCGGTACTGGTGACATCACTAAGGCACGCGGTACTGGTGACATCACTACGGCACACGGCACTGGTGACATCGCTACGGCACGCGGTACTGGTGACATCACTAAGGCATGCGGTACTGGTGACATCACTACGGCACACGGTACTGGTGACATGGCTACGGCACGCGGTACTGGTGACATCACTACGGCACACGGTACTGGTGACATCGCTGCGGTACTGGTGACATCGCTACGGCACGCGGTACTGGTGACATCACTACGGCACACGGTACTGGTGACATCGCTGCGGTACTGGTGACATCGCTACGGCACGCGGTACTGGTGACATCACTACGGCACGCGGTACTGGTGACATCACTACGGCACTGGTGACATCGCTACGGCACGCGGTACTGGTGACATCATTACGGCACACGGCACTGGTGACATCGCTACAGCACGCAGGTACTGGTGACATCACTAAGGCACGCGGTACTGGTGACATCACTACGGCACACGGTACTGGTGACATGGCTACGGCACGCGGTACTGGTGACATCACTACGGCACACGGTACTGGTGACATCGCTGCGGTACTGGTGACATCGCTACGGCACGCGGTACTGGTGACATCACTACGGCACACGGTACTGGTGACATCGCTGCGGTACTGGTGACATCGCTACGGCACGCGGTACTGGTGACATCACTACGGCACGCGGTACTGGTGACATCACTACGGCACTGGTGACATCGCTGCGGTACTGGTGACATCGCTACGGCACGCGGTACTGGTGACATCATTACGGCACGCGGTACTGGTGACATCGCTACGGCACGCGGTACTGGTGACATCACTACGGCACTGGTGACATCGCTGCGGTACTGGTGACATCGCTACGGCACGCGGTACTGGTGACATCATTACGGCACGCGGTACTGGTGACATCGCTACGGCACGTGGTACTGGTGACATCATTACGGCACGCGGTACTGGTGACATCACTGTGGCACGCGGGTACTGGTGACATCACTACGGCACGCGGTACTGGTGACATCGCTACGGCACGCGGTACTGGTGACATCGCTACGGCACGCGGTACTGGTGACATCGCTATGGCACGCGGTACTGGTGACATCGCTACTGCACGCGGTACTGGTGACATCGCTACGGCACGCGGTACTGGTGACATCACTACGGCACGCGGTACTGGTGACATCTCTACGGCACGCGGCACTGGTGACATCACTACGGCACACGGTACTGGTGACATCACTGTGGCACGCAGTACTGGTGACATCACTACGGCACACGGTACTGGTAACATCACTTCGGCACGTGGTACTGGTGACATCACTGTGGCACGTGGTACTGGTAACATCACTGCGGTACTGGTGACATCGCTACGGCACGCGGTACTGGTGACATCACTGTGGTACTGGTAACATCACTGCGGTACTGGTGACATCACTACGGCACGCGGGTACTGGTGACATCACTGTGGTACTGGTAACATCACTGCGGTACTGGTGACATCACTACGGCACGTGGTACTGGTAACATCACTGCGGTACTGGTAACTTCACTGCGGCACGCGGTACTGGTAACATCACTGCGGTACTGGTGACATCGCTACGGCACGCGGTACTGGTGACATCGCTACGGCACGCGGTACTGGTGACATCACTGTGGCACGTGGTACTGGTGACATCACTGGCACATGGTACTGGTAACATCACTGCGGTACTGGTGACATCACTACGGCACGCGGTACTGGTGACATCACTACGGCACGCGGTACTGGTGACATCACTGTGGCACGTGGTACTGGTGACATCACTGTGGCACATGGTACTGGTAACATCACTGCGGTACTGGTGACATCACTACGGCACTGGTGACATCACTGTGGCACGTGGTACTGGTAACATCACTGCGGTACTGGTGACATCGCTACGGTACGCGGTACTGGTGACATCACTGCGGTACTGGTGACATCGCTACGGTACGTGGTACTGGTGACATCACTGCGGCACGCGGTACTGGTGACATCACTGTGGCACGCGGTACTGGTGACATCACAGCGGTAGTGGTGACATCACTACGGCACGCGGTACTGGTGACATCACTACGGCACGCGGTACTGGTGACATCACTACTACGCACGGTACTGTTGACATCACTGTGGCACGCGGTACTGGTGACATCACTGGCACGTGGTACTGGTGACATCACTACGGCACACGGTACTGGTGACATCACTACGGCACGCGGTACTGGTGACATCACTGTGGCACGTGGTACTGGTGACATCACTGGCACATGGTACTGGTAACATCACTGCGGTACTGGTGACATCACTACGGCACGCGGTACTGGTGACATCACTACGGCACGCGGTACTGGTGACATCACTGTGGCACGTGGTACTGGTGACATCACTGTGGCACATGGTACTGGTAACATCACTGCGGTACTGGTGACATCACTACGGCACTGGTGACATCACTGTGGCACGTGGTACTGGTAACATCACTGCGGTACTGGTGACATCGCTACGGTACGCGGTACTGGTGACATCACTGCGGTACTGGTGACATCGCTACGGTACGTGGTACTGGTGACATCACTGCGGCACGCGGTACTGGTGACATCACTGTGGCACGCGGTACTGGTGACATTACAGCGGTAGTGGTGACATCACTACGGCACGCGGTACTGGTGACATCACTACGGCACGCGGGTACTGGTGACATCACTACTACGCACGGTACTGTTGACATCACTGTGGCACGCGGTACTGGTGACATCACTGGCACGTGGTACTGGTGACATCACTACGGCACACGGTACTGGTGACATCACTACGGCACGCGGTACTGGTGACATCACTACGGCATGCGGTACTGGTGACATCACTGTGGCACGCGGTACTGGTGACATCACTGGCACGCTGTACTGGTGACATCACTATGGCACGCGGTACTGGGGGACATCACAGCGGTAGTGGTGACATCACTACGGCACGCGGTAGTGGTGACATCACTACGGCACGCGGTACTGGTGACATCACTACGGCACGCGGTACTGGTGACATCACTACGGCACGCGGTACTGGTGACATCACTACGGCACGCGGTACTGGTGACATCACTGTGGCACGCGGTACTGGTGACATCACAGCGGTAATGGTGACATCACTACGGCACGCGGTACTGGTGACATCACTACGGCACGCGGTACTGGTGACATCACTACTACGCACGGTACTGTTGACATCACTGTGGCACGCGGTACTGGTGACATCACTGTGGCACGCGGTACTGGTGACATCACTTCGCCACGCGGTACTGGTGACATCACTGTGGCACGCGGTACTGGTGACATCACTGTGGCACGCGGTACTGGTGACATCACTTCGCCACGTGGTACTGGTGACATCACTATGGCACGTGGTACTGGTAACATCACTGCGGCACGCGTTACTGGTGACATCACTACGGCACGCGGTACTGGTGACATCACTGTGGCACGCGGTACTGGTGACATAACTGGCACGCGGTACTGGTGACATCACTACGGCACACTGTACTGGTGACATCACTGGCACGCGGTACTGGTGACATCACTGTGGCACGCGGTACTGGTGACATCACTACGGCACACTGTACTGGTGACATCACTACGGCACACTGTACTGGTGACATCACTGGCACGCGGTACTGGTGACATCACTGGCACGCGGTACTGTGACATCACTACGGCACGCGGTACTGGTGACATCACTACGACACGCGGTACTAGTGACATCACTGTGGCACGCGGTACTGGTGACATCACTGTGGCACGCGGTACTGGTAACATCACTGCGGTACTGGTGACGTCACTACGGCACGCGGTACTGGTGACGTCACTACGGCACGCGGTACTGGTGACATCACTGGCACGCGGTACTGGTGACATCACTGGCACGCGGTACTGGTGACAACACTGGCACGCGGTACTGGTGACATCACTGGCACGCGGTACTGTGACATCACTACGACACGCGGTACTGGTGACATCACTACGGTACGCGGTACTGGTGACATCACTGTGGCACGCGGTACTGGTGACATCACTATGACACGCGGTACTGGTGACATCACTGTGGCACGTGGTACTGGTAACATCACTGCGGTAGTAACCTCATACTGGACAGTATTGGTGACATGACATCACACTGGACGATACTGGGGACGTCTCACTGGGTAGTGCTGGTGACGTGACATCACATTGGGTGATACTGGTGATGTCACACTGGGCGGTACTAGTGATATCACACTGGATGGTACTGGTGATGTGACGTCACACTGGGCGGTACTGGTAACATACTGGGCAGTATTGGTGACATGACATCACATTGGGTGGTACTGGTAACTTGACGTCACGCCTCACACTGGGCGGTACTGGTGACATCACACTGGGCGGTACTGGTGATGTGACGTCACACTGGGCGGTTCTGGTGACGTCACACTGCTCGGTACGTCACGTGTCACACTGGGCGGTACTGGTGACATGACATCACACTGGGGTACGGCATGAATACATGGGTACTGGTGACATGACGTCACACTGGGCGTACTGGTGACGTGACGTCACACTGGGCAGTACTGGTGACATGACATCACATTGGGTGGTACTGGTAACGTGACGTCACGCCTCACACTGGGCGGTACTGGTGACGTCACACTGGGCGGTACTGGTGATGTGACGTCACACTGGGCGGTTCTGGTGACGTCACGCGTCACACTGGGCGGTACTGGTGATGTGACGTCACACTGGGTGGTGCTGGTGACGTCACACTGCTCGTTACTGGTGACGTGACGTCACACTGGGTGGTGCTGGTGACGTCACACTGCTCGGTACTGGTGACGTGACGTCACATCAATGTGGTTGGGTGCTGGTGACGTCACACTGCTCGGTTCTGGTGACGTGATGTCACACTGGGCGGTACGGTGAGTGACGTCACACTGGGTGGTGCTGGTGACGTCACACTGCTCGGTACTGGTGATGTGACGTCACGTGTCACACTGGGTGATGCTGGTGACGTCACACTGCTCGGTACTGGTGACGTGACGTCACACTGGGCGGTACAGTGATGTGACGTCACACTGGGTGGTGCTGGTGACGTCACACTGCTCGGTTCTGGTGACGTGACGTCACACTGGGCGGTACGGTGATGTGACGTCACACTGGGTGGTGCTGGTGACGTCACACTGCTCGGTTCTGGTGACGTGACGTCACGTGTCACACTGGGTGGTGCTGGTGACGTCACACTGCTCGGTACTGGTGACGTCACGTGTCACACTGGGTGATGCTGGTGACGTCACACTGCTCGGTACTGGTGACGTGACGTCACACTGGGCGGTATGGTGATGTGACGTCACACTGGGTGGTGCTGGTGACGTCACACTGCTCGGTTCTGGTGACGTGACGTCACGTGTCACACTGGGTGGTGCTGGTGACGTCACACTGCTCGGTACTGGTGACGTGACGTCACACTGGGCGGTACGGTGATGTGACGTCACACTGGGTGGTGCTGGTGACGTCACACTGCTCGGTTCTGGTGACGTGACGTCACGTGTCACACTGGGTGGTGCTGGTGACGTCACACTGCTCGGTACTGGTGACGTCACGTGTCACACTGGGTGATGCTGGTGACGTCACACTGCTCGGTACTGGTGACGTGATGTCACACTGGGCGGTACGGTGATGTGACGTCACACTGGGTGGTGCTGGTGACGTCACACTGCTCGGTACTGGTGACGTCACGTGTCACACTGGGTGATGCTGGTGACGTCACACTGCTCGGTACTGGTGACGTGATGTCACACTGGGCGGTACGGTGATGTGACGTCACACTGGGTGGTGCTGGTGACGTCACACTGCTCGGTACTGGTGACGTCACGTGTCACACTGGGTGATGCTGGTGACGTCACACTGCTCGGTACTGGTGAGGTGACACTGGGATGTTCCACACTGTGCGGTTCTGGTGATCGTGACTGTCACACTGGGTGGTGCTGGTGACGTCACACTGCTCGGTACTGGTGACGTCACGTGTCACACTGGGTGATGCTGGTGACGTCACACTGCTCGGTACTGGTGACGTGATGTCACACTGGGCGGTACGGTGATGTGACGTCACACTGGGTGGTGCTGGTGACGTCACACTGCTCGGTTCTGGGTGACGTCACGTGTCACACTGGGTGATGCTGGTGACGTCACACTGCTCGGTACTGGTGACGTGATGTCACACTGGGCGGTACGGTGATGTGACGTCACACTGGGTGGTGCTGGTGACGTCACACTGCTCGGTTCTGGTGACGTCACGTGTCACACTGGGTGATGCTGGTGACGTCACACTGCTCGGTACTGGTGACGTGAGTCACACTGGGCGGTACGGTGATGTGACGTCACACTGGGTGGTGCTGGTGACGTCACACTGCTCGGTACTGGTGACGTCACGTGTCACACTGGGTGATGCTGGTGACGTCACACTGCTGGGTACTGTGACGGATCACACTGGCGTACGTGATGTACGTCACACTGGGTGGTGCTGGTGACGTCACACTGCTCGGTACTGGTGACGTGTCACGTGTCACACTGGGTGTGCTGGTGACTCACACTGCTCGTACTGTGACTACGTCACACTGGGTGGTGCTGGTGACGTCACACTGCTCGGTACTGGTGACGTGATGTCACACTGGGCGGTACGGTGATGTGACGTCACACTGGGTGGTGCTGGTGACGTCACACTCGCTCGGTACTGGTGACGTCACGTGTCACACTGGGTGATGCTGGTGACGTCACACTGCTCGGTACTGGTGACGTGATGTCACACTGGGCGGTACGGTGATAGTGACGTCACACTGGGTGGTGCTGGTGACGTCACACTGCTCGGTACTGGTGACGTGACGTCACGTGTCACGCTTGGCGGTACTGGTGACGTAGCCTCATTTTTCTTCCAGATTTCCACTTCTAGGAGATAGGTTACTGCTCGCTTCTTCTATAGCACCATCGCATTCCTCAGCGCTGTACAGAATAATGATGGGGGCTCCATAGCCGTGGTCCCAGCAGCCCCCTATTCTGTGGGACCGGCCTGATTCCTGGGTCTGTGCGGCCCTCAGAGCTGCGCTCGTGTAGCTGCCCTGTTATCTGTCCCCAGCGCGGGTCCTTTACTCTGACACTACTTCATATATTCTGGATTATCAAACACAACTTAAATGTTAAAGTAGAAAAATTAAACGGCTCTGAATATTTGTCAGACTCCGTGTCTCCCGCCCTGAGGTCCTCGCGGGTCTGTATACCTCGTATGTGCGGCTCGGTAGTCCCCGCGATCTTCGCCGTCCGTCGCTCCCTCTCTGGTTATCTTGCTCACTGTGTATAGACTGCAGGGATTCCAGCCAGTGAAGGGTTAAACCTTTCTTAATTGCATTCCCGGGTTGTAAAAAATGTATGAACGCTCATAAAAGTGTCAGCAAGTAAAAATGTTTGCTTTTGGCTGCTTTGATTAAATTTTGCAAACTGTTTTTGAATATTAAGGAGCCGTCGTTATTGGCCGCGTGTTTTTTTAATGCCGGAGCCCGTGACATCAGTCAGCGGTCGCATTTCCATAACCCCGGCCGCTTTACAGGAATATATGGCGATGGCGGCCTCATTGCTATGCGTCTTTATTAGGGAGAACTGACCAATTCATCTTCTGAAGACACAAAACAAATTGTCACTCGTCGTCCCCAACACAAGGGACATAAAAAATGGGATTAACGACCACAAAGTAATGATTGCGCTTTTATCTCCCCTCGCTGTTTGTTTTATCTCCGCGCCGTTTGTTACAGATGTTGGGATCATTAGCGAGCAGCGGCGTCTTTAGTCACGTGACCGCTGATCACTGACATGGGTCGAGAGGCTGTGGTGGAGGCCTCGTACACGAGGGTCCTGCTCACACCTGCTGCTTCAGGGGGCTCCATAATCGAGGTGAACGCCCGGCCGTCCCTTCATCCCCGTACCTGCGGCTCCGCTCTGATCATCCCCCTCAGTCTCTGCTTTCTGCAAAGTTGTTTCTTTTCAAGTCAGAACAATTAATGTGTAAGATCCAAAGTAACGAGCGAAGCGCAAGACGCATCCGTATGTGCGCATATCGCGCAGAAATCTGCACGGAGCGGCGCCTGCAGCCTCGCTGCCCCGCTCAGGGACAGCGACACTTTGCCCTTAAAGGGATTTTCTTAATCTCTGTAAAAACTTCTGAAACTTTGTAATAGACGTCGGCCCTGATTCATCATCTGCCGTTCTTCAATTTGCCTCAATTTCAAAGATGCTTTTTTTTTCATATTTTTTTTTGCATATTTTTAGCGTAGGATGTTACACATTAATCTCAAATTGCGCAAAAAATTAAGATTACAAAGATGTCACCTCCAGTAGGGCACCGGAAAACAATTAGCACAAACGTTATGGCGACGTTTACGAAAAGAGTCTGAAATGATGAATTATTCGAGAACATCTGTATAATGATGGAGCAAACGAAAAAATGATGAGGACTGAAAGATGCAGAAAAATGGTGTAAAAATAATGAATTTGGGGCAAAAGAACCCTCAGATTCCAAACTTTTACTGACAAAAGGCGCAAAAAGAATGATGAATCGGGGCTTTGTGTTTCGTTTCCTCCCAATTCTTCACATCTTTGCTTGCTGACAGTGAATGAGAACACTCAGGTTTGCATTCAGAGCCATAACTAGTCCTGCTCTCCGCTCACGGATGTCACCATTGTATCCAGTGTGAACAATGCTCTGTGAGCCAGACTGATACATTGTAACAAACCAGCTGAGAGGCCTGTAGAGCAGCAGCTGCCCTGTATTTACTTGGTGCAATAGAAGCAGACCCTCAGCTGAGAGCAGGACTCGTAGTGTTCAGGTTTCTAGCCTCTGAATGTGTTCTTAGTCCCTGACAGCAAGCACATATATTCTAGCTAGTGAGGATTAATGAGGGGGGTTTATTTCGGTTTGTGCCGTCTGCTGCTGAGTGCCTCCTGTGTCCTGAGAAAGTTACTAGAATTCCACCAAAGGGTTATCCTGCAAGTTACACAGTAACGGCCCCGTTCATCATTTGCCTTTTTCCACTTTTTAGTCTTGTGATCGCTGACACTTTTTTATTGTCCCAAATTAATCAAAATGGAACATCAGCTCTTCCCTCTCCTAGTGTATCCTCACCCATCCCTGTAGACTGTGAGCCCTCGCGGGCAGGGTCCTCTCTCCTTCTGTACTTGTGTGTGCCTTGTATTGCTCATGTTTACTGTACTTGTCTATATTTGCCCCTCTTCACATGTAAAGCGCCATGGAATAAATGGTGCTATAAAAATCTATATAATATAATAATAATAATTAAACCCCGCTCACAACAAAAAAAAAAACATAATAACCCCCAAGAATAAAACAAACTGGTGAATAACCATAAACTAGACTTCCAAAAAGGTGAATAAGGCACAAAACAGACACCGATGAAAGTCTACAAGTAATAGACAAAAAAGCGCAAATGCAGCAATGCCTGGAGCCTGCGCGCTGCACGCTCACACGACGTCTCTTTCACGTGGATTTCACCGCTCTCATCTCTATGGAGAAGTGGCCTCCTCTTTAGGTATGTTCGCACGTGGCTTTTTTGCTGCTTTTTTATGCAAATTTTCAGCTGCGTTTTCCAGTAACACAAAAGTCTGAGATTTCAGAAATCTCCTGCACACGTTGGTTTTTTGTGCTCAGTATTTTGTTCTTTGCTTTTTGCAGAATCGTGCACGTCACTTCTTTCAGTGTTTTTTCACGTATCCAATTTTGCTGCGTTTTTCTGCCAAAACCTCATTTTCAACTGCAGATGAAGGAAGGGAGACACACTAGTCATTACTAGTGGGTAGGCGGAGCCCAGATGAGATAGACACCTCAGATTAAATAGAGTGTTGACCGGCCCCTCCAGCTCGGGCTCCTCCTACTCAGCTCTCCAGTTTTCAATTTGAGGTTAATTACTGACAGGTTTAACCTGCCATATACTGTGCAACCGTCTCCCAGATCCGCTACAGGATCAGTCTCGCGTATCTGACGCGCAGACCTGGACGGCGTCAAGCGCAGCGGTCGGAGGTTCCAGTGGTGTCAGAATGGAGGCCCTCGCTAGTTTCTATTGATGGCCTGTCTGATTTTCTATTATTGAGTGTCAGCTAGATCCTCTCATGTCAGGAAGCGTCACAAGCCGGTGCCTTCCTTCCCGCGTAACGAAGATGTCCGATTCGGACAAGGAGGATCGGCAGGGACACTGCCTCCCTTTTGGGCCGTAAAGAGGTTTTTATTGGAGGCGTTACAGTTACCGGAAGAGGTATCTGGACGTCCTGGTAAGTCGGCCCGGATGTTTTCAATCACGATCAAGCTTTACCATCACTGGATGAGCTTAATGGGGCAGTGGAGAAGGAGCGCCTGTGTCCAGAAAATTGAGACACCGTATCCGTGTTCTACGGAGTTGATGATAATTGAATCCTTCTCCTGAAGTGGATGTTCCTTTTATCCCAGCTTAGCAAAATCCTCCTGTTAAGTGGAAGGCGAGTCTGCAGGACCCGCTGCACAAAAAACGTAGATGGCAGAAAAATCCATCTGCGAGGCCCGGGTCATGGATTCAGTATTAAGGATCCATGTGTGCTTGTAAAGTCTCCTGGAGCCGGTTGGACCGTCTACGGACGGCGTGGCAGGGTGGATCTCCTCTATCGAGGTAGATGGGCTTTTCCAGTTTTTGGAGGATACTGCATCACTGCTATCCAGGACGCAATCCTCGGCAGTCAGTCTGAAGAGCACTGTGCCTTAGACAGTGGACGCGGTTTCCAAGCAGGGTTTGCTATCTTTAGTTTACAAGGTGGTCAGCTATTTGGACCTGACCCCACGGAGCTGATTGCCAAGGTAAAGGCAAAAGAAACAGCTTTACCGCAGCGCAGAGCTGTGACCTCTGCGTCTGGCAGGACTAGTGCCGGTAGTTGTCGGCGGTCCTTTCGGTCCAGGGGATGATTCAGTCAGCCCTCTGGGGTTCGGGTCGTCTCTCTCTTTTTTAAAAAAAAAAAAAAAAAAAAAAAGGGGGAATTCTCAGAAATTCCGCATACCCTGGAAACAGAACTTCCTTTAAGACAAGCGGGAAGCTGGCAAAAAGTCCGCTAAGGCGGACTGACGCCTGGGTCTCACTCGAGCGCTCTCGAGTGGGGGGTCGTCTATTCCTATTCAAACCGACTTGGGCTTCCCGCATGTCGGACGCCTGGGTGACACGGGTTGTGTTGGCAGGCTACTTCATAGAGTCTTTTTTTCGACCCCCAGACAGTTTTTTTGTCAACCTCGCGTTCCGTCAGAGCCCGAGCTTTTTGCCGCTCTGCTGTGGGAGGTAAATTCCCTTCTGCAGAAAGGTGTGGTGGTACCGGTTCCGCCGGAGGGCCGGGGAAGAGGGTTTTATTCTAACCTCTTTGTGGTCCCCAAAAAAGAGGACAAATTTCGGCCCATTCTGGATCTCAAAAGATTGAATCGGCATGTCCACGCCAGGAAATTCCGCATGGAGTCGCTTCGCTCCGTTTTGGCGGCCCTGTCGCAGAACGCTTTTTTGGTGTCAATCGACATTCGCGACGCTTATTTGCACTTCCTAATCGGAAGGGCCCACCAACGCTTCCTTCGTTTTGCCATAGGTCAGGGCCTTTACCAGTTTGTGGCTCTGCCATTCAGGTTGGCCTCAGCGCCCAGAGTTTTTACAAAAATTCTGGCGCCTCTCATGGCGATTCTTCGAAGGCAGGTGGTTACGATACTTCCCTACCTGGACGACCTTCTGATTGTGGCGTCTTCGAAGGAGGAGGCGGTAACTGCTCGCAATCTATCCCTTCAGCTCCTGGAGGATTTCGGGTGGCTGGTCAATTGGGAGAAGTCGTCTCTGGAACGTTCGCAGTCAATCCTGTTTTTGGGGATGCGTTTCGACACGGTACGAGCAGTGGTGTCCCTGCCTCCAGACAAGCAAGCATGTCTCCTTCGACATGCACGGGTTATGAAGTCTTCGACAGCAATGTCCCTGCGAAGCTGTATGCGTCTTCTGGGGTTGATGGTGGCGTCCATGGAAGCACTTCCGTTTGCCCGGTTTCATTCCAGGGCTCTCCAAAGGTTCATTCTGAGCCGTTGGGATCGATCGCAGGTTTTCACTGGATTGCAGTGTCATCATCCCCCCACAGGGTACGAGAGTCCCTAGGATGGTGGATACGTCCGAAAGAGTTATCCCTGGGAAAGCCCTTCCTCCCTCCGAAGTGGTCGGTCATAACCACCGATGCCAGCCTGACGGGCTGGGGGGGGGGGTGTCTGGAACGATCTTTGGACTCAGGGAGTATGGTCGTCAGAAGAGTCTGTCTTGCCGATCAACATCCTGGAATTGAGGGCGATTTTTTCTTTGCCTCCAACACTGGACGGTCCCTTTAAGCGGTCTGCCAGTCCGAGTGCAGACGGACAATGCGACGACGGTCGCATATATCAACCACCAAGGCGGGACTGGGAGTTCCAAGCTCATGGTGGAGGTATCTCGTATCCTAGTATGGGCAGAGACCAGAGTGCCAGCTATCTCTGCGATCCACATTCCGGGAGTTCAGAATACCACGGCGGACTTTCTCAGTCACGAGAAGATGGATCCCGGAGAATGGAGTCTTCATCCGGAAATTTTTGCACTGCTGTGCTCCCGTTGGGGAACTCCCCAAGTGGATCTGATGGCATCCAGGTTCAATGCCAAGTTACCGACTTTCATGTCCAGGTACAAGGATCCGAAGGCTGTATGTTGTGAATGGGTTTGAGATGAGTTCTGAGCAGAGGCTCCCTCTGGTGGTTACAAGCGGTACTAGTGAGGATTGTGAGGACTGGGAATCAGGTGTTACTGATTGGTCTTATATAAGGGAGTCATTTTCCCATCAGGGTTGCCGGTGATCAATTGTTCTGGTCTGAATCCTTCTTTCCAGTTTCCCTTGTAGCCTGCTGTGTCGTGTCTGCATCTCCTGCTATCAGATAAGACAATTTCTTATTTTGTGTTTTTGCTATATTTTTGCATTTTGTCCTGCACTTCTGTGGGGGCCTTCAGGGTCCCCTCCGGAGGCTTTTGCCCTCTCAGTTTAGTCCAGCCACTGTGTTTTGTACTTTTGCTTTTTCCAGTTTTTTTTCAGTGGCTGCTGTTTTGTTTTTGTTACACCAGAGAACTAATTTAGGTGGTAGAGGTCGTGTGATCTCAGGTGATTTTGAAATTAGTAGAGTTGGTGTTTTTTCAGGGTTTTCTGAGATTGCAGTAAGTACCCTTCCTGTCCTTTTCTGTTTAGATAGTTTGGGCCCCAGCGTTTGCTCATACTATTTTCTTTCTGTGTCAGTATTTCCTCTTGTCTAACCGCCATTACATGTTTGGGGGCTTTCTGTTATCTTTGGGGTTCTGCTCCGGGGCAGATAGCTTTCCTATTTCTATCTTTAGGTGTAGTTAGTTTCTCAGGCTGTGACGAGGCGTCTAGGACCAACGTAGGAACGCTCCACGGCTGCCTCTAGTTGCGGTGGTTAGTCAGGGTACTGCAATCTCATAGATTCCAACTGCTCTGGTGTATTTCCTTTTTTACCTGCACTCCTCAGCTACCGTAACATAACAGTATCACCGGCCATAAAAATTGTATGGTACTCACAGAAGGGAAAAAATATTTTGAAGGAAGAAAAGTTGTCAGAGATATTTTTCTGTTTGTTGCATTTTTTTCCCTCTGTATCTCTGGGTGCTGGGGAGGATCTTTTCTCCCAATGGAGTTTGCACAGTTGTCTGGCCGTGTGGATCAGCTTGCCACTGAGGTTCAGAGTATTGCTGCATATCTTGCTAGGTTGCCTGTTGTGGAACCTAGGATCCCCATGCCAGATTTGTTTTTAGGGGATCGAGCTAAGTTTCAGAATTTCAAAAATAATTGTAAATTGTTTCTTGCCTTGAAATCTGGGTCCTCAGGAAACGCAGCGCAGCAGGTTCAAGTTGTCATCTCTCTCCTGCGCGGCGATCCTCAGGATTGGGCTTTTTCCCTCACACCTGGGGATCCTGTTTTGAGTGATGTTGATGCATTTTTTCAGGCTTTGGGGTTATTGTACGATGAACCTAATGTCACTGATCAAGCTGAAAAAGCCTTGTTGGCATTAAATCAGGGGCTTGAGGACGCTGAGTTATACTGTCAGAGATTCCGTAGGTGGGCAGTCCTGACCAAGTGGAATGACGACGCTTTGGCGGCCCTTTTCCGGAAGGGTCTGTCGGATAATGTAAAGGATGTTATGGTGGGATTCCCTGTCCCTCTGGTCTCAATGATTCTATGTCATTAGCGATTCAAATTGACAGACGTTTGCGTGAGCGGAGAAGTATGCGTGGAGTGGTGTTGCCTTGTGAGCCAGCTGCTGAGCCCATGCAGTGTGATGGAGTGGTGTCTGGGGCACAGCGTCATGAGTTTCGAAAGCGCAATGGGTTATGTTTCTACTGTGGTGATACCTCTCATGCTATTTCAGTCTGCCCTAAGCGGGGAAGACGTTTTGCACGCTCAGTTGTCTTGGGTAGTGTTCAGACTAAGTTTTTATTAACTGTCACTCTGATATGCTCTCTGTCCTCATTTTCTGCTCAGGCTTTCGTTGATTCTGGAGCAGCTATTAACCTGATGGATTATGATTTTGCTAAACGTTGTGGATTTCCCTTGATACCCCTACAGAAGTCTATTCCCCTACTGGGGATCGATTCTACCCCTTTGGCTGAGAATAAACCCCAGTTTTCTACTCAGGTGATAATGAGGGTTGAACCTGATCACCAGGAGTGCTGCAAATTTTTGGTTCTATATAATCTGCATGACATTATCGTGCTGGGTTTCCCTTGGTTACAGTCTCATAATCCTGTTTTGGATTGGAAATCTGTGTCTGTAACCAGTTGGGGCTGCCAATGTGTTAATACCAACACTCCTGTTTTTTCTGCCTCCCCCCAGGCTGAGGATGTTCCTGACTTTTTGTTTGAATTTTCTGATGTGTTTAGCGAAAGTAAATCTGCATCCTTACCTCCCCATAGGAGCTATGACTGCGCTATTGAATTAGTGCCAGGTAGTAAATTCCCTAAGGGTCGCCTTTTTAACTTGTCTGTACCTGAACATGACGCTATGCGGTCTTATATCAAGGAATCATTGGAGAAGGGTCATATCAGACCATCCTCTTCACCCTTAGGTGCCGGTTTTTTCTTTGTGGCCAAAAAAGATGGTTCATTAAGGCCGTGTATTGATTATCGTCTCTTGAACAATATTACTGTGAAATATCAATACCCGTTACCCTTGATTTCTGACCTGTTTTCCAGGGTGAAAAACGCTACTTGGTTTACCAAGCTTGACCTCAGGGGGGCATATAACCTTATTCGCATTAAGCACGGGGATGAATGGAAGACGGCATTTAACACCCCTGAAGGGCATTTTGAGTACCTTGTGATGCCCTTTGGGCTCACTAATGCTCCTTCCGTCTTCCAGTCCTTCATGAATGACATTTTCAGGGATTTTGTGGACAAGTTTCTGATTGTTTATTTGGATGATATCTTGATTTTTTCTAATGACTGGGACTCTCATGTGAAACATGTTCGAACTGTATTCCAGATTTTGAGAGAGAATGCTCTGTATGTGAAGGGATCAAAGTGTCTTTTTGGCGTACAGAGGATCTCATTTCTGGGATTCATTTTGTCCCCATCTGTTATTGAAATGGACCCGGTCAAGGTTCAGGCCATCTGTGATTGGGTCCAACCTACTTCATTAAAGGCTCTTCAGAGATTTTTGGGTTTTGCCAATTTTTATCGTAAATTTATTGGTAATTTCTCTGTTATTGTTAAACCATTAACTGATTTGACCAGAAAGGGTTCTGATGTGGTGAATTGGCCTCCTGAGGCAGTCTCTGCGTTTCAGGAACTTAAGCAGAGATTCACTTCTGCTCCTGTTCTACGGCAGCCTGATGTTTCTCTGCCATTTCAGGTGGAGGTTGATGCCTCTGAAATTGGGGCAGGTGCCGTTTTGTCCCAAAAAGATCCAGAGACCTCTAAAAGTAACCCTTGTGCCTTTTTCTCTCGAAAATTTTCTCCTACTGAACGTAATTATGACGTGGGTAATCGGGAGTTATTGGCCATGAAGTGGGCTTTTGAAGAGTGGAGACATTGGCTGGAGGGAGCCAAACATCAGGTGGTGGTCCTTACGGACCATAAGAATCTGGTCTATCTGGAATCTGCCAAGCGACTCAATCCTAGACAGGCCAGGTGGGCCTTGTTTTTTTACACGTTTTAATTTTGTGGTTTCCTTTCTTCCTGGCACTAAGAATGTTAAGGCGGATGCCCTCTCGAGGAGTTTCCTTGCGGACTCTCCTGAGCTATCTGATCCCTCTGTTATTTTGAAGGAGGGTGTAGTTCTTTCCGCCATCTCGCCTAATTTGAGACTTGCTCTGGAGGGGTGTCAGGAGGATAGGCCCGAGCGCTGCCCTGTTGGAAAATTGTTTGTCCCGGACCAATGGAAAAAGAGTGTGATGTCTGAGATTCATTGTTCCGCATTGGCTGGGCATCCCGGAATTTTTGGTACCAGAGACTTGGTTAGTCGGTCCTTTTGGTGGCCTACCTTGTCTCGCGATGTCAGGGAATTTGTGCAGTCCTGCGGGACTTGCTCTCGCTCCAAGCCTTGCTCTCGCTCTAGTGGTTTGTTGATGCCATTGCCTGTGCCCAAGAGACCTTGGACCCATATCTCTATGGATTTCATTTCCGATCTTCCTGTTTCTCAGAGAATGACCACCATCTGGGTAATTTGTGATAGGTTTTCCAAAATGATACATCTTGTGCCATTACCTAAGTTGCCTTCCTCCTCTGAATTGGTGCCGTTGTTCCTTCAGCACGTGGTTCGTTTACACGGCATTCCTGAGAACATTGTGTCTGACAGAGGAGTCCAGTTTGTTTCCAGATTTTGGAGGACTTTTTGTTCTAAACTTGGTTTTCAATTGTCTTTCTCCTCGGCATTTCATCCTCAGACCAATGGTCAAACTGAGAGAACAAACCAGACATTGGAGACTTATCTAAGATGCTTTGTGTCTGCTGATCAGGATGACTGGGTCTCTTTTTTGCCTTTGGCTGAGTTTGCTCTTAATAATAGGGCTAGCTCTGCCACTTTGATGTCTCCGTTTTTCTGTAATTCTGGGTTTCACCCTCGATTTTCTTCAGGACAGACGGAGGCTTCTGTCTGTCCAGGTGTTGACTCTGTTGTTGAGCGTATGCAGCAGATTTGGGACCAGGTAGTGGAGAGGTTGTCCCTCTCTCAGGAGAAGGCCCAGCGGTTTGCTAACCGGCATAGGACTGATGGTCCTCGGTTTAAAGTGGGGGACTTGGTCTGGTTGTCCTCAAAGAATATTCCTATGAGAGTAGCATCTCCTAAATTTAAGCCTAGGTTCATTGGACCTTATAAGATCATGGAGATTATTAATCCTGTTTCTTTTCGTTTGCTTCTTCCAGGGACATTTAAGATCCATAACGTGTTCCACAAGTCCTTGTTGAAGAGGTTTGTTGAGCCAGTGGTTCCTGCTGCTGTGCCTCCTGACCCTGTTTTGGTTGAGGGCAATCTGGAGTATGTGGTTGAGAAAATATTGGATTCTCGTTTTTCTAGACGAAGACTCCAGTATTTGGTTAAATGGAGAGGTTATGGTCAGGAAGATAATTCTTGGGTGTTTGCTTCGGACATCCATGCTAGGAGACTTATCCGTGCGTATCATAGAACTCATCCTGACCGACCTGGTTGCTCAAATGAGGGTTCGGTGACCCCTCCTCAAGGGGGGGGTACTGTTGTGAATGGGTTTGAGATGAGTTCTGAGCAGAGGCTCCCTCTGGTGGTTACAAGCGGTACTAGTGAGGATTGGGAATCAGGTGTTACTGATTGGTCTTATTTAAGGGAATCATTTTCCCATCAGGGTTGCCGGTGATCAATTGTTCTGGTCTGAATCCTTCTTTCCAGTTTCCCTTGTAGCCAGCTGTGTCGTGTCTGCATCTCCTGCTATCAGATAAGACAATTTCTTATTTTGTGTTTTTGCTATATTTTTGCATTTTGTCCTGCACTTCTGTGGGGGCCTTCTGGGTCCCCTCCGGGGGCTTTTGCCCTCTCAGTTTAGTCCAGCCACTGTGTTTTGTACTTTTGCTTTTTGCAGTTTTTTCAGTGGCTGCTGGTTTTGTTACACCAGAGAACTAATTTAGGTGGTAGAGGTCGTGTGATCTCAGGTGATTTTGAAATTAGTAGAGTTGGTGTTTTTCAGGGTTTTCTGGGATTGCAGTAAGTACCCTTCCTGTCCTTTTCTATTTAGATAGTTTGGGCCCCAGCGTTTGCTCATACTATTTTCTTTCTGTGTCAGTATTTCCTCTTGTCTAACCGCCATTACATGTTTGGGGGCTTTCTATTATCTTTGGGGTTCTGCTCCGGGGCAGATAGCTTTCCTATTTCTATCTTTAGGTGTAGTTAGTTTCTCAGGCTGTGACGAGGCGTCTAGGACCAACGTAGGAACGCTCCACGGCTGCCTCTAGTTGTGGTGGTTAGTCAGGGTACTGCAATCTCATAGATTCCAACTGCTCTGGTGTATTTCCTTTTTTACCTGCACTCCTCAGCTACCGTAACATAACAGCACGCTTCATGCTTCATACTTACAGTACGAGAGTGGGAAGTCGCCTGCATTTCTTTCAGAGCATTTGATGAGCGTTTTCACCCAAGTATGCTTGCACGCTTAAGTCCCCCACTCTGAAAAACCTCAAATCAAAACCTTACAAAAGCCTGTGAGAGTCCCGCACCTGTGCGAGTCCCGCGCCTGTGCCTGTGAGAGTCCCGCCCCTGTGGAGAGTCCCGCCCCTGTGAGTCCCGCCCCTGTGAGAGTCCCGCACCTGTGCCTGTGAGAGTCCGCCCCTGTGAGTCCCGCCCCTGTGAGTCCCGCCCCTGTGAGAGTCCCGCCCCTGTGCGAGTCCCGCCCTGTGAGAGTCCCGCACCTGTGCCTGTGAGAGTCCGCCCCTGTGAGTCCCGCCCCTGTGAGTCCCGCCCCTGTGAGAGTCCCGCCCCTGTGCGAGTCCCGCCCTGTGAGAGTCCCGCACCTGTGCCTGTGAGAGTCCGCCCCTGTGAGTCCCGCCCCTGTGCGAGTCCCGCCCCTGTGCGAGTCCCGCCCTGTGAGAGTCCGCCCCTGTGAGTCCCGCCCTGTGAGAGTCCCCCCTGTGAGAGTTCCGCCCCTGTGCGAGTCCCGCCCTGTGAGTCCCGCACCTGTGCCTGTGAGTCCCGCCCCTGTGAGAGTCCCGCCCCTTGTGGAGGTCCCGCCCCTGTGAGAGTCCCGTCCCTGTGAGAGTCCCGTCCCTGTGCGAGTCCCGCCCTGTGCGAGTCCCCCGCCCCTGTGCGAGTCCCGCCCTGTGCGAGTCCCGCCCTGTGAGAGTCCCGCCCTGTGCCCTGTGAGAGTCCGCCCCTGTGGAGTCCCGCCCCTGTGAGAGTCCCGCCCCTGTGAGAGTCCCGCCCCTGTGAGAGTCCCGCCCCTGTGAGAGTCCCGCGCCTGTGAGAGTCCCGCGCGTGTGTGGCTGTGAGGGTCCCACACCTGTGCCTGTGAGAGTCCCACCCCTGTGCCTGAGCGAGTCCCGTGCCTGTGAGAGTCCCGCCCCTGTGAGAGTCCCGCCCCTGTGCCTGTGCAAGTCCCGCACCTGTGAGAGTCCCGCCCCTGTGAGAGTCCCGCGCCTGTGCCTGTGCAAGTCCCGCACCTGTGAGAGTCCCGCCCCTGTGAGAGTCCGCCCCTGTGCCTGTGCAAGTCCCGTGCCTGTGAGAGTCCTGCACTTGTGCCTGTGAGGTCCTGCCCCTGTGAGAGTCCCGCGCCTGTGAGAGTCCTGCACTTGTGCCTGTGAGGTCCTGCCCCTGTGAGAGTCCCGCGCCTGTGAGGGTCCCGCGCCTGTGCCTGTGAGAGTCCACCCCTGTGCCTGAGCGAGTCCCGTGCCTGTGAGAGTCCCACCCCTGTGCCTGAGCGAGTCCCGTGCCTGTGAGAGTCCCGCCCCTGTGCCTGTGCAAGTCCCGCACCTGTGAGAGTCCCGCCCCTGTGAGAGTCCCGCGCCTGTGCCTGTGCAGTCCCGCACCTGTGAGAGTCCCGCCCCTGTGAGAGTCCCGCACCTGTGCCTGTGCAAGTCCCGTGCCTGTGAGAGTCCTGCACTTGCCTGTGAGTCCTGCCCTGTGAGAGTCCCGCGCCTGTGAGAGTCCGCACTTGTGCCTGTGAGAGTCCCGCCCTGTGAGAGTCCCGCGCCTGTGCAAGTCCCGCACCTGTGAGAGTCCCGCCCCTGTGAGAGTCCCGCACCTGTGCCTGTGCAAGTCCCGTGCCTGTGAGAGTCCTGCACTTGTGCCTGTGAGGGTCCTGCCCCTGTGAGAGTCCCGCGCCTGTGAAGTCCTGCACTTGTGCCTGTGAGGTCCTGCCCCTGTGAGAGTCCCGTTGCCTGTGAGAGTCCCTGCACTTGTGCGAGTCCTGCACTTGTGCCTGTGAGGGTCCTTCCCCTGTGAGAGTCCTGCACTTGTGCCTGTGAGGGTCCTGCCCCTGTGAGAGTCCCGTGCCTGTGAGAGTCCTGCACTTGTGCCTGTGAGGGTCCTGCCCCTGTGAGAGGTCCCGCGCCTGTGCGTTGAGAGTCCCGCCCTGTGCGTGTGAGAGTCCCCCGCCTGTGCGTGTGAGAGTCCCGCGCCTGTGCGTGTGAGAGTCCCGCGCCTGTGCGTGTGAGGTCCCGCGCTGTGCGTGTGAGAGTCCCGCGCTTGTGCGTGTGAGAGTCCCGCGCCTGTGCCTGTGAGAGTCCTGCACTTGTGCTGTGAGGGTCCTGCCCCTGTGAGAGTCCCGCGCCTGTGAGAGTCCCGCGCCTGTGAGGGTCCCGCGCCTGTGCCTGTGAGAGTCCCACCCCTGTGCCTGAGCGAGTCCCGTGCCTGTGAGAGTCCCGCCCCTTGAGAGTCCCGCCCCTGTGCCTGTGCAAGTCCCGCACCTGTGAGAGTCCCTCCCCTGTGAGAGTCCCGCGCCTGTGCAAGTCCCGCACCTGTGAGAGTCCCGCCCCTGTGAGAGTCCCGCACCTGTGCCTGTGCAAGTCCCGTGCCTGTGAGAGTCCTGCACTTGTGCTGTGAGGGTCCTGCCCCTGTGAGAGTCCCGCGCCTGTGAGAGTCCTGCACTTGTGCCTGTGAGGGTCCTGCCCCTGTGAGAGTCCCGTGCCTGTGAGAGTCCTGCACTTGTGCGAGTCCTGCACTTGTGCCTGTGAGGGTCCTGCCCCTGTGAGAGTCCCGCGCCTGTGCGTGTGAGAGTCCCGCGCCTGTGCGTGTGAGAGTCCCGCGCCTGTGCGTGTGTGTGTAGAGTCCCGCACTTGTGCGAGTCCTGCACTTGTGCCTGTGAGGGTCCTGCCCCTGTGAGAGTCCTGCACTTGTGCCTGTGAGGGTCCTGCCCCTGTGAGAGTCCCGTGCCTGTGAGAGTCCTGCACTTGTGCCTGTGAGGGTCCTGCCCCTGTGAGAGTCCCGCGCCTCGTGTGAAGTCCCGCCCCTGTGCGTGTGAGAGTCCCGCGCCTGTGCGTGTGAGAGTCCCGCGCCTGTGCGTGTGAGAGTCCCGCGCCTGTGCGTGTGAGAGTCCCGCGCCTGTGCGTGTGAGAGTCCCGCGCCTGTGCGTGTGAGAGTCCCGCGCCTGTGCGTGTGAGAGTCCCGCGCCTGTGCCTGTGAGAGTCCCGCGCCTGTGCCTGTGCAAGTCCCGCGCCTGTGAGAGTCCCCGCCTGTGCGAGTCCCGCGCGTTAGTCACACTGCAGCACCCCCACAGACACACAGAGAACTTCACATTGCAGGGGAGTCTGAGTGATGGAGGATAGGACGGTCATACAGTTTCAGACCCTTTTATATAACAGTTCTTTTTGGGGCCCAGAGATGAGGGCCATTAACCTAGGGCTGCCCTGTATGAACAACCCCTTTAACTCTGGACTTCTCTCCCCTTTGGTCGCTGAAAGGTCCTTCATCTATCACTGACTGATTGCTGACAACCCCATGAGACGACGATCGGCCGTTGTCACAATGTATCTGACAGGACAATACATTTAGGGGAGAATCCCTTTAAACTGTTGGCTCGTCCTGCTGTGGTTTGGATGGGGACGATTCTTACATGAGAGAAATAAAGGGAGTGACAAGCCTTTCTTAAAGGGATCCCCAATCAGAAAATCCCCCGGGTTTATTTTAAATACATTTTTCCCTCTGTATTACACCGCCCTGATGAATAGTCTGTACCCGCTGCTTCCCGTCATCCCTCGCACCATTTATGTGATGTGAATTGTAGTTCTGTATCCGGCTTATTGCAGCTAGGAAAGGGTTAAAGGGACGGTCCTCATGTAGTCATCATGGTAGAAAGAAAGGTCTGAGACTTTCTGTTAGACTTTGTGTTTTATTCCGTAAAAATCGCCCTACTTTTCCCTGCTTGTTGTCAGTGAATGGAAAGCATAATTAGAGACCATTCAAACCAGTCATAGCTGAGGGCTTGTTACAGTGTACCAGTGCCGGTGAGATCTCAGGACAGGCGGGAGATCTGTGTTGAGCACTCGGAATTGTCTGCACTGATACATTGTGACAAATCTTCATCTGTGTGAGCTGGGCTAGAATTGTCTGCACTGATCCTAATAAACTGGAAGCTGATCCCGATCGTATCCAGATGTGATGTCTCTTGCTCAGTATATTGTTCAGTGACGCATTTGCCTCCAGAGCTGCATTCATAGTTCTGCTTGTTTCCATTCACCAAAGTGACGCATTGTGGGAGCTCAGTTATGGATGCAGTTGTGTTTGTGGAGTGGAGCCATTATGTCCGCCGGGGCAGGCAGCAGTGGAGCAGAGCCGTCATGTCCGGGCAGGCAGCAGTGGGGCAGAGCCGTCATGTCAGCAGTGGTAGGCAGCAGTGGAGCAGTGCCGTCATGTCCACAGGGCAGGCAGCAGTGGGGCAGAGCCTCAGTCGCAGGGGCGGCAGCTGAGAAGCCGTCATGTCCGGGCAGGCAGCAGTGGGCAGAGCGTCGTCAGCATGGTGGCAGCAGTGAGCATGCCGTCATGTCCCAGGGGCAGGCAGCAGTGGAGCAGAGCCGTCATGTCCCGCAGGGGCAGGCAGCAGTGGAGCAGAGCCGTCATGTTCGCAGGGCAGGCAGCAGTGGAGCAGAGCCTCATGTCTGCAGGGGCAGGCAGCAGTGGAGCAGAGCCGTCATGTTCGGGCAGGCAGCAGTGGAGCAGAGCCATCATGTCGGGCAGGCAGCAGGGGCAGAGCCGTCATGTTCGGGAGGCAGCAGTGAGCAGAGCCGTCATGTCCGCAGGGGCAGGCAGCAGTAGAGCAGAGCCGTCATGTCCGCAGGGGCAGGCAGCAGTGGAGCAAGCGTCATGTCGCAGGCAGGCAGCAGTGCAGAGCGCTGTCCGCAGGGGCAGGCAGCAGTGGAGCAGAGCCGTCATGTCCGCAGGGGCAGGCAGCAGTGGAGCAGAGCCGTCATGTCCGCAGGGCAGGCAGCAGTGGAGCAGAGCCGTCATGTCCGGGCAGGCAGCAGTGGAGCAGAGCCGTCATGTCCGCAGGGGCAGGCAGCAGTGGAGCAGAGCCGTCATGTCCGCAGGGGCAGGCAGCAGTGGAGCAGAGCCGTCATGTCCGCAGGGGCAGGCAGCAGTGGAGCAGAGCCGTCATGTCCGCAGGGGCAGGCAGCAGTGGAGCAGAGCCGTCATGTCGCGGGGCAGGCAGCAGTGGAGCAGAGCCGTCATGTCGCAGGGCAGGCAGCAGTGGAGCAGAGCCGTCATGTTCGGCAGGCAGCAGTGGGCAGAGCCGTCATGTCGCAGGCAGGCAGCAGTGGAGCAGAGCCGTCATGTCCGCAGGGGCAGGCAGCAGTGGAGCAGAGCCGTCATGTCCGCAAGGGCAGGCAGCAGTGGAGCAGAGCTGTCATGTCCGCAGGGGCAGGCAGCAGTGGAGCAGAGCCGTCATGTCCGGGCAGGTAAACCACAGACTTTGTGTAGGCAGCAGCTTTGTAAATGCAGCTCTGGATGTGAGTGGAGTGTAGCGCGGAGCACAGCAGATGAATGTCGCCTGCCCGCTGATGTTGGGGTCCCCGCTCGAGCCCTCACGTACACGTGTAACATCACAATCTGATTCGCTGTTTTCTTTCTCATAGGAAATAATCGAGTTCCCCATCCTGAAGTTAAATGGCAGAACCATGGAGATCGAGTCCACGTTCCACACGTACGTTCAGCCCGTGGTGCACCCCCAGCTCACCCCGTTCTGCACCGAGGTAAGAGTCCTCTGCCGCATCACTGTGTGTTCTCTGTAGGGTCTTCCTTAAAGGGGTTGTCCAGGACTGAGCTATTGATGACCTTTCTATGAGATCGGTCACGGATGTGAGATCAGTTGGGGTCCGGCACCCCCATCATCAGCTGATGCTGCCCCGGCAGCGGCCGGCTGTGAAGCTCAGTCATTGCTCGGTGGCCGCTGCCGAGTCCTC
>JARQOD010000009.1:73588980-73613900 GCA_033576555.1 Oophaga sylvatica
TGCACAGTTTGCACAAATTGTTTAAGACAGGAAAATGAGTATTTGGAATTGGGGCCGTTAAATTTCCACTCAGATACGGCCCCGCGATTGTTCCACATCCTGACAGATCCTAAAAAGTCCCCGTGGGGCTATAAATTAACTTCCAACACACTGACGGCTAGGAAAAAAAAAATAGAGAAGTGTGTGTTTTATAACATAGGACATATTGACGTCCAGGGGAAACTTTAACGGTAACCTTGAAAAAAAAAAAAAAAAAGTTTCAACAAATTTTTGTGGTCATCCGGGGTCCGCCGTGCTGTTGCTATGGTAAGCACTTCTACTTTCAAACTTGGCATTGAAATATAATTTTTTTTCCCGTAATGGCGAGAGGAGGGGGTCACCTGTGCAGATCTTTCCCCGTGTCACGGAACTTTAGAAGTAATATACTTGACAGGTTGACAACTACCGTCATCTGCAGAGTCACCGCCATAGGAAGCGAAGGTAGCACAAAAGGATCCATTTACTGGAAGTTCCTCCAAGTGAATTTCTCGCAAAGAAAGGGAATAATAGATTATCCACGGGACGCGAGGACCTTGTAGTCGAATGTGAAAAGTTCCTTATAACGGTTCATTGCTCCTGAGACTCTTAAATGGGTTTTGTGGTTTAATAATAATAGTAAAAAAGCCACGTTATTAAATAATTTATTAGGCTATTCTTAATAAACAGTGAGGGATCCTCATGAAGGACCAAAGCCAGAATGGAGAGTGGCTACGACGTTTCTGCCTCTGGAGGACTCCACACCTCAAACATCAATAAATTGCTCGCAATCTTTATTTCCCATGTGACGGGGTTGCAGAGGAATTAAACAGGATCTGAAACTTATCAGAAATATGTATTTTATTTTACCTGGTGAAAATGCCGCTGTTCTCCTGAATCAGGAGATTTTTCTTTCTTTTTGTTCCTGCTCCTTTCCATTACTTATTGTGCATACATCTTGCCTTTATAGCCAAGTGGGCGTGGTGACATTTGTAGAACATCCAAGTGTAAGGTGGTGATAAAGCTTTGAAAGATATTGTTTCAATGTAGATGAGATAACTCGTAACCGTCAGTCCTAAAGTTCTGGGAAGAAGCAGTAATGGTGGCCACTATAGGTCCTCAGTGCCATGCAAAATCAGAGTTGTTATAAAAGAACTTCAACATAACATTTGTGTATCAAAAAATGTCCTGATCATATACAAAAAAATTCACTTAAGAAACAAAGTATCTGCAGAAATAAGTCAAGAGAAATCAGTTTCCAAAACTTTCATTTAAGAAAATGAGGTTTTAAGAACAGAAAATGGACAATCAATGTCCGCTAAGGGGAAAGAGTTACATTCGGGGATTACTGATGGCTTTTTCCACTCAAACCTTCGACATTTGCAATGACATTTCCTTCCGCTTTTGATACAATGGAGTCGTAGCCTTTAGTGGTCGTTGCCGCCACACGATCGTTCATCAATACGGCGATACTTATGCCCGCGGTGCTGACATTACAACTTTTAGTTTCCTTTGATAGATTTTTCTCATAGATGTGTGACCAAGACCCCACTAATGTTTCCTTCTCATCATTACCGGCACATTACACTGGTGTTTTAGGTCAGCGTCGCACGCTCTGTAGCTCTATCAATCACACAGAGCTTTGGGTCGGGGCCAGGTGTTGGAAATTTGCCCGAATTGGTCGTCAAAAACTTTTTGGCACATGATCTAAAAGAGAAATTACAATATTCCAGAAGCTAAAAGGGTTATTCCCAGAATGATCTGCATTGTGAGGATCAGGAGGGTCCAGACCCCCGAGGATCAGTAACTGCCTAGGACATGGAAGACCCCTGTCTGACCACGCTCGTATGTTATACAGAGGTGTCCTTTCTTATCGTTCCTCTGGGGAGGACACACAGTATCCAGAAACAAGTGGTGAAAAATTACCAACCGTGAAAATAAACTCGATTTTCAGACACTCAAGAGAGGTTTACGCGCTTTGTGGCCGCCCAATGCTTGTGATGGGATCGTGGTGTAAGACTGTGGAGGTTTGATAATATATTGAATTGGCATCATAAGAAACCGGAATCCTTACAGGTCTGACATTCAAGATCCGGGTAACGGACGGCAATTTCTGCACCAGCTGCCGTGGTCCGTCTTTGGACTGTGAATCTGGTGTGAAACCAGCCTTAAAGGGAATGTGTTGTCAGAAAATGATCGATTGTTTAAATCAGGTTTGTGTGTTACATGCAATTTTTTCCATATCACAATTTTTATAAAAAAAAAGTAATCTTGCATTTTTCACGCTTTGGGTTATTTTTTATCAAATCAATACTTCCTACTCAATCATGAAAAGTTCACAGCAGTCTCATTATCATCAGAGGCAGGGTTACAATGATTGATAACACCTCTATATACAGTAGATAACACATTCACAATAGGTAATGTCACAGCTCATCTCCTCCTCCTCCTGTACAATGACTGATAACACAGGATCCACCATTCACAACAGATATCACAGCTCACCTCCTCCTCCTGTACAATGACTGATAACACCGCTATATACAATAGATAAAATAAGATCCACCATTCGCGACATCACAGCTCACCTCCTCCCTCTCCCTTCACAATGACGTTTGCACACGCTCATTAGATGCTTTAGTATACATAGGGTCAGAGTCTGATCATTGTTGCTAATGTACAAGGGAATTTCCTGAAACAACAAGAAGAGTAAAGAAAAGCCCCAGTGGTCGGAGTGAAAACTGCAAAATCTCTCATTCTTATTTTTGATAAAGATTGTGATATGGGAAAAAAAACACTAACGAAATGTTGTAAAAAAGAAACAAAACAAAAACCTGATTTAAGCATTAGGGCATTTTCTGATGACACATTCCAGAGTGTCTGAATCCGGAGGACTTAGTGGGGTGGTCCTGGAGACGCCCCCTTATTACGAGGTCCCAGGGTCAATCTGGCCGGCATTAGACAATAAATACATTCTGGACATCTACATCCACACATCTCCTCGCACACACTCTCACATCCGCACACACTCTCACATCCGCACACACTCTCACATCCGCACACACTCTCACATCCGCACACACTCTCACATCCGCACACACTCTCACATCCGCACACACTCTCACATCCGCACACACTCACATCCGCACACACTCTCACATCCGCACACACTCACATTCGCACACACTCTCACATCCGCACACACTCTCACATTCGCACACACTCTCACATCCGCACACACTCTCACATCCGCACACACTCTCACATCCGCACACACTCTCACATCCGCACACACTCTCACATCCGCACACACTCTCACATCCGCACACACTCTCACATCCGCACACACTCTCACATCCGCACACACTCTCACATCCGCACACACTCTCACATCCGCACACACTCTCACATCCGCACACACTCTCACATCCGCACACACTCTCACATCCGCACACACTCTCACATTCCGCACACACTCTCACATCCGCACACACTCTCACATCCGCACACACTCTCACATCCGCACACACTCTCACATCCGCACACACTCTCACATCCGCACACACTCTCACATCCGCACACACTCTCACATCCGCACACACTCTCACATCCGCACCACTCTCACATCGCACCACTCTCACATCCGCACACACTCTCACATCCGCACACACTCTCACATCCGCACACACTCTCACATCCGCACACTCTCACTTTCGGCCGATCCTTCACATCTGACGATTCCTTGCTCTCTCTTTCAGTTCATGCTGAGACACAAACAGAAGCCAACTCCGACAACTTTCTGGGCGACATCGGGTGATGGCGCGCTTTCAAAAGCAATTGTATAATTACAAAGATCAAAGAAGAACAGCACAAAGGGAAATTTCTTACCTTTTTTTCCCCTTGTGCCAGAGACGGATTGAGAAGACTCGGGAACACTTAGCGGCACATATAATGCTTATCATCGTGTCTGGAAATTACCCGTCCTACAGAGCCTTTATGCCATAATAATGGGACGCGGAGACATCGCGCACTAATAGTTTTATTCCATATTTATATTTTGCAGATTTATTTCATAAAATGCCAGTTTTCCAATGATATTATCCATCATAGCAGAGTGAGTCCTGAGGACGAGGAAGATAAAAATGGCAAGTGAATCTCGACGCTCGTGTAGGACGATTATACAACCAGCCGCACAAGATGGATTATGAGAAGAAGCGTCTCAGCGCGATACTGAAGTTCATGATACAATCCGCGTGCGCCTGACGGATAGTTTGTCATTTCCCACTTTCACAGTTCGTTACAAGACGCTCATGGAGGCGTGGAGGACGAGGGGATACACGTGTCCCACCATAAGGGCATTGACGAGTACTCAGGGGGCAGACTATGGAGAATAGGAGGGACTGTGGAATGGACAAGTCTGATGACCCAAAGTTAGAATAAAGTTTTTATCAATATCTAAAACTTTTTTTTATGGAACAGGTGCAGCATACTATTGCTGATCGGTGTCTGTCTGGGGTCTGAGACTCTGAGACCTCCACCGGTCGGTAAAACACTGCTCTGAAGGGTGAGGCATCAATATGCAACACTCGTATTATATAAAATATTTCACAAAATAATACTTATCCTTTAAGAATGTTTAGTATTTTTACTTTTCTAATTTTCCCATGTCATAACCTACGATATGTAAAAAAAAATATGAAAAAAATCATGAAATGATATTAGTTTTCAAAGGTAGACAATGAGCCTAATAGACAGACCCTCCCTGTAGTAAGATCATTTCTCAACAGTCTCATTATCATTACAGACATGATTAATATGACTGATAACACCTCTATATACAGCTGATAACACAGGATCCACCATTCATAATAGGTGATGTCACAGCTCACCTCCTCCTCCTGTACAATGACTGATACATCTATATACAGTAGATAACACAGGATCCACCATTCACAATAGGTGATGTCACAGCTCACCTCCTGCTCCTGTACAATAACAGATAACACCTCTATATACAGCTGATAACACGAGATCCACCATTCACAATGATCGCTGTATAAGTCGCCAAGTATGCCCATAGAAGTTAATTACCGATGGTTACAGCTCCCCTTTTCCCCTTCCTGCACAATGGCTTCTGCACAGGTCACCAAGCAAACCATTAACACTCTCACATAGAAGATAACAGATGATGTGACAGCCCACCTGCACGCCCACCCTGCACAATGGCCTCTGCGCAGGTCACAGAGCATGCCCACAACACTCTCACATCTCCAGGGAACACTTTCCTATTGGCTAAGATGAAATGGTGACGCCCAATTTTGTACAAAATCTAAAAACATCAGAAAAAAAAGATATACACGGATTTTGGTAAGAACTTACCGGTAAAATCCTTTTCAGCGAAGGAAGGGAGGGAAACAGGAATTCATTACTGATGGGTAGGCGGAGCCCCAGATCAGGATGTTACCTCAGATCAAAAGAGTGATGACTGGCTGGCCCCTCCAGCTCGGGCTCCTCCTACTCAGCTCCAGTCGTACCAAAGCTTTTAGGAAAAAGAGCCAAGATCACCAGCGGAGCAACATAACCCCTTCTGAAGGAACTTCAGAGAAAAAACACAAGGATACAGGTTATGCATGCAAAGAAAGCCAAAAACCACAGAGTTCCAGGTACTACTCACGGAACCTGACTACTGCGATGAGCTGGCGATGCTGGAACAGAGCCTTAGCGCGCTGACCTCAGCCCAGATAATCGCTATCAGATAAGGGTCGCGCTGCATCTGAAAACATCAACACACTTCTGCCTTGGGAGGGTGCTGTGTCTCCCTCCCTTCCTTCGCTGAAAAGGATTTTACCGGTAAGTTCTTACCAAAATCCGTGTTTCAGCTGCAGAATGGAAGGGAGGGAGACACAGGAATTCATTACTGATGGGACGTCCCAAAGCAGTTCAAAAATAAGGGTGGGAAAAACCAACAAGAGGCAGAAACCCAACAACCTTAACAAACAAAGCGCAACCAGCGCTAAACACAAGTTCAACCAAAACTTTAAACTACAGCTGCCTGCAGGACCCTACGTCCGAGGGCTGCATCAGCGGAAGCACTGACGTCCACTTTATAAAACTTTGTAAACGTGTGGACAGAGCGCCAAGTTGCCGCTCGGCAGAGCTGCACTGCCGAGGCACCTTGATGAAAAGCCCACGATGAGGCCACAGCTCTCGTAGAATGGGCTCGAATCTTAATCGGGCAAGATTCACCCCGAAGACGGTAAGCTTCCAAAATAGCTGACCGAATCCAACGAGCTATAGAATCCTTGGAAGCTCGTTGACCACGCCGACGACCTGCTGGAACCACAAACAGGGAGTCCGTCTTACGAAAACCTTGAGTAATAGATAGATAAAACTTCAAGGCCCGCACTAAATCCAATGTGTGTAAAGCTCGCTCTTTCACATTCTTCGGATCCGGGCAGAATGAAGGCAACACAATATCCTGGTTGACATGAAATTGTGACACCACTTTAGGCAAAAAATCACCCCGAGTGCGAAGCACTACACGATCCGGAAAAAACTCCAGAAAGGGAGGCGAACAAGAAAGAGCTGCCAACTCAGAAACTCTCCTCAAGGAAGTGACTGCAACAAGGAAAGCCACCTTCCAAGAAAGTAAAGAAAGGCTAGCAGAAACCATAGGCTCAAAAGGTTTATGCTGAAGAGCTTCCAAAACAAGATTGAGCCGCCAAGGAGACACGGGTGCCTTCCGCGGCGGAAACTTACGAGATATACCTCGGAAAAAGGAGAGCACGTCTCTATTTGAAGCAATAGTTCTCCGAAACAATAAGGACAGAGCAGAAATCTGACCTTTCAGAATGCTTACTGCCAAACCCTTGTCTAGCCCATGCTGTAGAAAAGCCAACAGGTTGGGAATGGAAAATTTTCTCGGGTTCCGAGAGGACCCCAAACACCACGAAAAGAAGGTTTCCCAAATTTTGTGGTAAATCCTAGTAGTAGCCGGACATCTCGCAGCACGAAGGGTAGCAATGACCTCGGCTGAGAAACCTCTACGGGTCAAGATTTCGGTCTCAAGAGCCACGCCGTCAAACGCAGGGACATCAAGTCCGGATGACAAACAGGCCCCTGAGTCAACAAGTCCGGTTGAAGAGGGAGTGGAAAAGGAGGTGCCGCCAACAGCGACATTATTGTCGAGAACCACACCCTTCTTGGCCAGTCTGGAGCTATCAAAATAGCTGGAATTCTCTCTAGTCTGATCCGACGCAGTACTAGAGGAAGTAAGGATATCGGCGGGAATACATAGATCAGCTCGAACTGATCCCACTGAGCCACTAGAGCATCCACCGCCACCGCCTTCGGATCCTTGTACCTGGACATGAATGTCGGTAACTTGGCATTGAACCTGGATGCCATCAAATCCACTTGGGGGGTTCCCCAGCGAGAGCACAGTAGTGCAAACACATCCGGATGGAGGCTCCATTCCCCGGAATCCATCCTTCTGCGACTGAGAAAGTCCGCTGTAACATTCCGAACCCCTGGAATGTGAATCGCCGAAATGGCTGGTACATTGGCCTCTGCCCAAATCAGAATTCGGGACACCTCTATCATGAGTCTGGAACTCCTTGTCCCACCTTGGTGATTGATATACGCGACAGCCGTCGCATTGTCTGTCTGCACACGGACTGGCAGACCGCTCAAAGGGACCGTCCAATGTTGGAGGCAAAGGAAAATCGCCCTCAATTCCAGGATGTTGATCGGAAGCACAGACTCTTCCGATGACCATACCCCCTGAATCCAGAGATTGTTCCAAACACCCCCCCAGCCCGTCAGGCTGGCATCGGTGGTTATGACTGACCACTTCAGAGGGAGGAAAGACTTCCCCAGGGAGAATGCCCCTGGACGTAACCACCATTCTAGAGAATCCCGCACCGCGCGAGAAATGGTGACACTGCAATCCAGCGATTGCGACTGATTCCATCGACTCAAGATGAACCTTTGAAGAGTCCTGGAGTGGAACTGGGCAAAAGGAATCGCCTCCATGGACGCCACCATCAGTCCTAGAAGACGCATACACTTCCGTAGAGACATTGCCGTTGAGGATCTCATAATCTGCACATGTCGAAGAAGACATGACTGTTTGTCTGGTGGTAGGGAAACTACCGACCGAAACGTGTCGAGATGCATTCCCAAAAAGAGGATTGTCCTCGATGGTTCCAGGGACGACTTCTCCCAATTGACCAGCCAACCGAAGTCCTTCAGAAACTGAAGAGACAAATCCCGAGCCGTCAACGCCTCCTCCTCCGAGGAAGCCATTATCAAAAGATCGTCCAGATAAGGGAGAATCGTAATCCCCTGTTTTCGAAGGATTGCCATGAGGGGCGCCAGAATTTTTGTAAAGACCCTTGGCGCTGAGGCTAAGCCGAACGGCAGAGCCACGAACTGGTAATGATTCTGACCTATGGCAAATCGAAGAAAGCGCTGATGAGCCTTTCCGATGGGAATATGCAAATAGGCGTCGCGAATGTCGATTGACACCAGAAAATCGTTCTGTGACAGAGCTGCCACAACGGAACGAAGCGACTCCATGCGAAATTTCCGGGCATGGACATGCCGGTTTAACCACTTGAGATCCAGAATCGGGCGAAATTTGTTCTCCTTTTTGGGAACTATAAAAAGGTTGGAATAAAAACCTTTCCCTCGGTCCTCTGACGGAACCGGTATCACTACACCCTTTTGTAGTAGCGATTCGACCTCTCGCTGTAGAGCGACAACAAGCTCGGGTTCCGACGGAACGCGAGATTGACAAAAAACATTTGGGGGTTGAGAAGCAAACTCTATGAAATAGCCTGCCGACACTATCCGCGTTACCCAGGAATCTGGAACGCGAGCCATCCAAGTCTCCTTGAAAAGAAGCAGGCGACCCCCCACTCGAGAATCCTCGAGTGGACCCCCAGCGTCAATCCGACTTTGCGGGTTTCTTGTCAAGTTCCCGCTTGTTCTGGCGGAAACTCTGCTTCCAGGGAGTACGAGCTTTCTGAGAGGATTTCTTTCCTGAGAAGGAAAGACGACCCGATCCCCATGAGGAGTGACTAGATCGTCCTCGGCCCCGAAAGGACCGCCGACCACTATAAACCCCAGGCTTACTGGACACCGAGGCCATGGCCCTTCGCTGTGGTAATGCTGATTCCTTCGCCTTAGCCTTGGAAATCAGCTCTGTGAGGTCGGATCCAAAAAGATGGCCACCCTTGTAAGGTAAGGCCAACAACCCTTGTTTGGAAACTGCGTCCCCGGCCCACTGTCTGAGCCATAAAGCTCTTCTGACTGTGACCGCTGAAGCTTGCGCTTTGGCCAGCAGAGATGCCGTATCCAGACCGGCATCAAAGATATAACAGGCTGCCGTTTCTAACCATTCACAAGTTTCCCTTATCTCAGATAACGGAGATTCATTTTGCAACTCCGTCTTCAGACGTGCCAACCAGCTTAGAGAAGCTCTAGCAGCACACATGGATCCTAGCACTGCTCGAAATCCATGACCCGCAGCCTCATAGCTTGCTTTTGCCGCCAATTCTGCCTTTCTATCCAAAGGCTCCTGTAAGCTCGCTTTTTTCTTAATAGGGAGTAGAGAGGATTTACTAAGCTGAGACAAAGACACATCCACTTCAGGAGCAGAAGTCCAATTAGCCTTTAACTCCGCAGAGCAAGGATAAAGTGTATCAAAGAAATGCGTTCCATGAAAACGCTTATCTGGACATAGACGTTCCTCCTCTATTACACTATTAAGCTCATCCAGAGCTGGCAATGTTGTACGCGAAGCACGGGACTCCTGGAACATGCGTGCTGATTTACCAGGACGACTAGTTACCTCCTCCGGTAACTGTAATATATCTCTCATGGCTTCAATTAATGCCTCCGTACGCTTCGCCATAGAGGAACGCCCCTGCGGCTCGTCCGCATCTGAATCGGATATTTCTCCATCCGAATTTAAAGGGGAACTCTGCCCATTATCAGATACATCTGACTCGCTCCGTGTAGAGGCCGGTAACGGCCTGCGTCGCTTCCTCTGAGAGGAATTAGCAGACACATATTGACCTAAAAGGTCAGACAAGTTATTAATCGATCGAGCGATATCATCCAATTTTCCACCGCTGTCGACCGCAGCGCTAGACGCTGTGGAGGTCTGCGTATCTGATTGCCGCAATGGCACTGGGACGCGATCCGCGGCATCTGAACTCTGTTCAGACATGTCTCACCTGTATGAGCAGGTCAAAGCGGTAATACCAGCAAAAAACTATGCGGTTTTTTTTTTTTTTTTTTTTTAAACGCTGAAGGGTTAACGCTCCACCAAGCAGGGTTACCCCAGCGGTATTCAGTCAGCAAATTTTGCTGGTAGAAATAACCCTCAGAGGGGTTAATATTGCAAACTCACCAAAATATATATATATATTTGTGAGCCCCAGCCAATTTTTATGTCTCTGATGAGACTGCAGTTGCAGGATAGCGATCGCTGCGCTGCAGGGTGAGGAATCAGCACTCACCCAGCTGGCCGTGGTGTCTATATGAGGAGGGGAGCGGTCCGAGGAGCCCAGGAGCCTGAGTAATGGCCGCCACAGTGAGGGGGTCGCAGGAGAAAAGCCAGAGCGCGCGTCTTCCTGCTCAAAAGACCGGGATAGATAGGCCACGCCCCCTGCTAGCTCAAATAAAGAGCGCGAACTCTCCCCGCTCCTGCTCCCTCTCTGTCCTGCAGGTATCTGCCTGCGGACAAAAAATCACCACATCTTCATGTAGTAGCGCTGTCACAGCAGCGCTGAAGCATACTGACTTTACATGTAGTAGCGCTGTCACAGCAGCGTTGAAGCATACTGACATTACATGTAGTAGCGCTGTCACAGCAGCGCTGAAGCATACTGACATTACATGTAGTAGCGCTGTCACAGCAGCGCTGAAACATACTGACATTACATGTAGTAGCGCTGTCACAGCAGCGTTGAAGCATACTGACATTACATGTAGTAACGCTGTCACAGTAGCGCTTGCATTCAGACGCTAAAGCACTCACACATAATTATTATTAAAATTTGTGTGGAGTACTCACCAGCCAAGGCGCCACAGGGACCCTCAGGGGTTTCTGGCGCAGTGCCCATGCTTCCCCCCAGGGCGAAGAACGCAGTGACCGCACGTGTGGTTTGCGTTCCCGCCAGAGAAGCTCTCCTCATCCCCCAGGGCGGCAAGGATTCTGCAGGGACTTTGAGTAAATACAGATCCGCCAAGGGAGAGGTTGGGGTACAGCAGCGCTGATACCCCTGAGACCTCTAGACCAACTAGTGATCCAAGTCTCCTGTCCGAATATTAAAATAATAAAATCTTCTGAGGAGCTGCATTAGCAGCGACCATCCTCTGGACCTCAAATCTTAGACTGGAGCTGAGTAGGAGGAGCCCGAGCTGGAGGGGCCAGCCAGTCATCACTCTTTTGATCTGAGGTAACATCCTGATCTGGGGCTCCGCCTACCCATCAGTAATGAATTCCTGTGTCTCCCTCCCTTCCATTCTGCAGCTGAAATATATATATATATATATATATCATTGTCTGATTGTGATTAGTAAATCTCCCTTTAAGATGTCCCAATATGCAGGTTATTCATGAGTGTATGTTATTTCAGTAACAAGAGGGAAATATTCAGCTGCCAATCAGTCCCGATGCCGCTTATATCCAGTGAGAACAAGTGAAAAAGTTACAACTTACGGTATTTAGAATATCAAAACTTTATGGTAAACTTTTGTAAAAGTTGCAGAATGTAACTAAATGCAATAAATAAAAGAAGTGTCTATAGAGAAACTGCTGCACAGAAGATCTGGCCGCGCCCCGTCCCGTTATCTGCACGACATCAGATAAAGAACGCCCCGCAATTAACTGGGGGAATGATTTCAGAAAGATCCACAGAAAACCTATCACTGCACAAAAAAGCCTTAATTACAGAGATGTGTACCCCATGAAAGAGAACGTGGAATCAGAAAATTACGTATTGTATAAAGAAAATAAAGAGATTCCTGAAACCTTGCAGTTTTCTTTCTGACCTCTAAGCTTCAAAATAGGCTGACCCTACCTTTTCTGTTGAAATCAATTTTCAGCAGTCTCATTATCATCACAGGCAGGATTACCATGACAGGTAACATGTATATATAAATAACATAAATAACAATCTGTGAGGTCAGAGCTAACCTCCTCCTCCCTGCACAATGAACTCTGCACAGGTCACAGAGCATGCCCATAACACTCTCCTGCTAAAGTCACAGAGCATGCCCATAACACTCTCCTGCTAAAGTCACAGAGCATGCCCATAACACTCTCCTAATGAAGTCACAGAGCATGCCCATAACTCTCCTAATGAAGTCACAGAGCATGCTCATAACTCTCCTACTGAAGTCACCGAGCATGCCCATAACACTCTCTTGCTAAAGTCACAGAGCATGCTTATAACTCTCCTGTTGAAGTCACAGAGCATGCCCATAACACTCTCCTAATGAAGTCACAGAGCATGCTCATAACTCTCCTACTGAAGTCACAGAGCATGCCCATAACATTCTCCTGCTGAAGTCACAGAGCATGCCCATAACATTCTCCTGCTAAAGTCACAGAGCATGTCCATAACACTTTCCTGTTGAGGTCCCAAAGTGCCACCACAACATTCTCTCATAAATGATGATCACAACTCACCTCTTCCTCCTCCCTGCACAAGGAGCTCTGCACAGGTCACAGAACATGCCCAAACATTCTCTCGTAAATAGTCACAGCTCATCTCCTCTGCCTCACCATAAAAAAAACCTTTGCATAGGTGACAAAGTCCCCACCACATTCCCATCTCCCCCTCCCTGCACACTGACCTCTGCACAGGTCACTGAGCATGTCCGCAGCATGCTCTGAGAAAAGTCAATGCTTTATCTCCAGACTATCGCTGTCTGTTGTCCACGTGGCTGCTGTAAAGCAAATCACTAAATGCTGTTAATAACAGAAAAAGGTAAAAAGTTACCGGATGGGGCACAGCTGCAGCGGGTGCACATGCGCCTGGGCTCAGGCTCAGAAGGTCCTGTTGGACCATTTGGAAAGACCAATAATATTAAAGACCAGGGACAGATGTGATCCCTGTTGGCAATTCTGCATTGGTGCCTATGAGCCACTACATGTTTGGCTCTTAGTATTTAGCCATGGAGACATGTAGGTCTGTCATGGGAGCTGCATACATTAAACGGCAGAAGAGTTTTTGGAAGACTTTACATAGTTGCTGCATTCCTCACACAATATAAATTTACTGAAAATGTTTCCGCTATCAGATTCCAGAAATCTTTGCTACTTTGCAGCCTCCAATACATAATATCAGAGCGCAGAACATAAACACGTAACCGAGTGACAAATAGGAAACCAACGGAAAATAAAATGTCGCCATCAATGAAACCGAGCAGAATGATTTAATAAAACACCCGATGAATCAGTCTAATGACGAGATTTTAGCGCCTCTGCTGCGGCAATTACCGTGGCACTAAGTGAATAGTGGTGCGTCTGAGCACCGCGCCGGAATCTTAATTACTGCTCGCTCAGCGTTGCGGGTTACGATCCCTCATCTTGCTGTTGGTAAACTGTCTCCAAATGCACATCCTAATTTAATGGAGCTGAAATTTTCTACATTTTCCGTCTGTTTCATTTACAACATTAAACGAGATAAAAAGTAAAAAAGGAAGAACGGCGCATCACAAAATCTCCCCGAAATAAAGTCTGGATAATCCGGCTCTTACAGAATCATTGTGAGAATTCGATCAGATGACATCCGCTGTTCATCAGAAGGGACCCGAGCGATCACTGGTAATCTGATCGCCTCCTACCTGCCGGCATCTGCGGCTCCGCTCCCGATTATCCGGTCGGGTGCGACGTCATCACCGCAGTATGATGCCAGCAGGACGTCACGCCGGGCCGGATAATAAAGAGAAGAGCCACAGATGACAGCAAGCAGCAGACGGTTCTCAGGGCTCCTGTCCAGCAGCCACAAAATACTGACCAGTCTATGAAAGAAATTATTGTAAGAAAATGTAACAATGTAACGTGATATTTAACAAAGCTTCAGGTCCATTACACGACGCGCCACACCGAGTGGATCCGGCATGGAAGGATAAACCGTCCAGGAATGTTGTCCCATCCCGGAAATTAGTCCTATAGGGCGAATCTCATTTCTGCATTGTCTGGTTGTTTGATGATCAGTGGAGAAGACTTCTTCTCCGTGAAGCTGGAGTGGCCTCATAAATGGATCCTCACTTATCCGTGGAGGTCCTGTCCTGCGTTCCACAGACAGCCCTTTTGTTTCTCACCTTTCCCGGCTCCAGCCTCTCTGTCTTTCCGCCATATTGGCCTTCTCTGTTCCTGTGGGTCAGGTTATCATGATGACCCGATGCTTCAACGCCTTACTGGCCGGCTCATGACCCGGTATGCTGCCTGAGTATTTAGGTAGTTGACATCTAAGCCGCTACTAAATATCTCCACTAGAGTTGGTGCAAATGATTCACTGGACTCGGTCCAGTGGCTACGTCCTTAATCTGAGGGTGCTGGATAAGAGTCCGGAGAACCGCCTGCCTCCACCTGACGGCATGTTGCGCCAGGTCAGCTAATCAATATAAACGCTACAGATACCTGGAGGCAGGACTGATCCTTATAGCTTCCATCCAATAACCACAGATTACAGATGTGGCCGATGGACCGTGTCCTGAGAGTTGGTTAACACAAATTCTAATGTACATCATTAGTTAGTTCTTTCAGAAGCCTACTAGCATACCCATCTGTGCTACATCGCTGGGCTCTACTACAGTACATCATTCTGTTACTGTGGAGTCTCCGGACATACCCCATCTGTGCTACATCGCTGGGCTCTACTACAGTACATCATTCTGTTACTGTGGAGTCTCCGGACATACCCCATCTGTGCTACATCGCTGGGCTCTACTACAGTACATCATTCTGTTACTGTGGAGTCTCCGGACATACCCCATCTGTGCTACATCGCTGGGCTCTACTACAGTACATCATTCTGTTACTGTGGAGTCTCCAGACATACCCCATCTGTGCTACATCGCTGGGCTCTACTACAGTACATCATTCTGTTACTGTGGAGTCTCCGGACATACCCCATCTGTGCTACATCGCTGGGCTCTACTACAGTACATCATTCTGTTACTGTGGAGTCTCCGGACATACCCCATCTGTGCTACATCGCTGGGCTCTACTACAGTACATCATTCTGTTACTGTGGAGTCTCCAGACATACCCCATCTGTGCTACATCGCTGGGCTCTACTACAGTACATCATTCTGTTACTGTGGAGTCTCCGGACATACCCCATCTGTGCTACATCGCTGGGCTCTACTACAGTACATCATTCTGTTACTGTGGAGTCTCCGGACATACCCCATCTGTGCTACATCGCTGGGCTCTACTACAGTACATCATTCTGTTACTGTGGAGTCTCCGGACATACCCCATCTGTGCTACATCGCTGGGCTCTACTACAGTACATCATTCTGTTACTGTGGAGTCTCCGGACATACCCCATCTGTGCTACATCGCTGGGCTCTACTACAGTACATCATTCTGTTACTGTGGAGTCTCCGGACATACCCCATCTGTGCTACATCGCTGGGCTCTACTACAGTACATCATTCTGTTACTGTGGAGTCTCCGGACATACCCCATCTGTGCTACATCGCTGGGCTCTACTACAGTACATCATTCTGTTACTGTGGAGTCTCCGGACATACCCATCTGTGCTACATCGCTGGGCTCTACTACAGTACATCATTCTGTTACTGTGGAGTCTCCAGACATACCCCATCTGTGCTACATCGCTGGGCTCTACTACAGTACATCATTCTGTTACTGTGGAGTCTCCGGACATACCCCATCTGTGCTACATCGCTGGGCTCTACTACAGTACATCATTCTGTTACTGTGGAGTCTCCGGACATACCCCATCTTGCTACATCGCTGGGCTCTACTACAGTACATCATTCTGTTACTGTGGAGTCTCCAGACATACCCATCTGTGCTACATCGCTGGGCTCTACTACAGTACATCATTCTGTTACTGTGGAGTCTCCGGACATACCCCATCTGTGCTACATCGCTGGGCTCTACTACAGTACATCATTCTGTTACTGTGGAGTCTCCGGACATACCCCATCTGTGCTACATCGCTGGGCTCTACTACAGTACATCATTCTGTTACTGTGGAGTCTCCGGACATACCCCATCTGTGCTACATCGCTGGGCTCTACTACAGTACATCATTCTGTTACTGTGGAGTCTCCGGACATACCCCATCTGTGCTACATCGCTGGGCTCTACTACAGTACATCATTCTGTTACTGTGGAGTCTCCGGACATACCCCATCTGTGCTACATCGCTGGGCTCTACTACAGTACATCATTCTGTTACTGTGGAGTCTCCGGACATACCCCATCTGTGCTACATCGCTGGGCTCTACTACAGTACATCATTCTGTTACTGTGGAGTCTCCGGACATATCCCATCTGTGCTACATCGCTGGGCTCTACTACAGTACATCATTCTGTTACTGTGGAGTCTCCGGACATACCCCATCTGTGCTACATCGCTGGGCTCTACTACAGTACATCATTCTGTTACTGTGGAGTCTCCGGACATACCCCATCTGTGCTACATCGCTGGGCTCTACTACAGTACATCATTCTGTTACTGTGGAGTCTCCGGACATACCCCATCTGTGCTACATCGCTGGGCTCTACTACAGTACATCATTCTGTTACTGTGGAGTCTCCGGACATACCCCATCTGTGCTACATCGCTGGGCTCTACTACAGTACATCATTCTGTTACTGTGGAGTCTCCGGACATACCCCATCTGTGCTACATCGCTGGGCTCTACTACAGTACATCATTCTGTTACTGTGGAGTCTCCGGACATACCCCATCTGTGCTACATCGCTGGGCTCTACTACAGTACATCATTCTGTTACTGTGGAGTCTCCGGACATATCCCATCTGTGCTAAATCGCTGGGCTCTACTACAGTACATCATTCTGTTACTGTGGAGTCTCCGGACATACCCCATCTGTGCTACATCGCTGGGCTCTACTACAGTACATCATTCTGTTACTGTGGAGTCTCCGGACATACCCCATCTGTGCTACATCGCTGGGTTCTACTACAGTACATCATTCTGTTACTGTGGAGTCTCCGGACATACCCCATCTGTGCTACATCGCTGGGCTCTACTACAGTACATCATTCTGTTACTGTGGAGTCTCCAGACATACCCCATCTGTGCTACATCGCTGGGCTCTACTACAGTACATCATTCTGTTACTGTGGAGTCTCCGGACATACCCCATCTGTGCTACATCGCTGGGCTCTACTACAGTACATCATTCTGTTACTGTGGAGTCTCCGGACATACCCCATCTGTGCTACATCGCTGGGCTCTACTACAGAACATCATTCTGTTACTGTGGAGTCTCCAGACATACCCCATCTGTGCTACATCGCTGGGCTCTACTACAGTACATCATTCTGTTACTGTGGAGTCTCCGGACATACCCCATCTGTGCTACATCGCTGGGCTCTACTACAGTACATCATTCTGTTACTGTGGAGTCTCCGGACATACCCCATCTGTGCTACATCGCTGGGCTCTACTACAGTACATCATTCTGTTACTGTGGAGTCTCCGGACATACCCATCTGTGCTACATCGCTGGGCTCTACTACAGTACATCATTCTGTTACTGTGGAGTCTCCGGACATACCCCATCTTGCTTCATCGCTGGGCTCTACTACAGTACATCATTCTGTTACTGTGGAGTCTCCGGACATACCCATCTGTGCTACATCGCTGGGCTCTACTACAGTACATCATTCTGTTACTGTGGAGTCTCCGGACATACCCCATCTGTGCTACATCGCTGGGCTCTACTACAGTACATCATTCTGTTACTGTGGAGTCTCCGGACATACCCCATCTGTGCTACATCGCTGGGCTCTACTACAGTACATCATTCTGTTACTGTGGAGTCTCCGGACATACCCCATCTGTGCTACATCGCTGGGCTCTACTACAGTACATCATTCTGTTACTGTGGAGTCTCCGGACATACCCCATCTTGCTACATCGCTGGGCTCTACTACAGTACATCATTCTGTTACTGTGGAGTCTCCGGACATACCCCATCTGTGCTACATCGCTGGGCTCTACTACAGTACATCATTCTGTTACTGTGGAGTCTCCGGACATACCCCATCTGTGCTACATCGCTGGGCTCTACTACAGTACATCATTCTGTTACTGTGGAGTCTCCGGACATACCCCATCTTGCTACATCGCTGGGCTCTACTACAGTACATCATTCTGTTACTGTGGAGTCTCCGGACATACCCCATCTGTGCTACATCGCTGGGCTCTACTACAGTACATCATTCTGTTACTGTGGAGTCTCCGGACATACCCCATCTGTGCTACATCGCTGGGCTCTACTACAGTACATCATTCTGTTACTGTGGAGTCTCCGGACATACCCCATCTGTGCTACATCGCTGGGCTCTACTACAGTACATCATTCTGTTACTGTGGAGTCTCCGGACATACCCCATCTTGCTACATCGCTGGGCTCTACATTGCCACAGTGTTGCTCTCGAATAATGAGCATTGCTACCTTGCTGGGCTCTGTTGTATTACTACAGTGTGTCTCTGAACATCTCCAACTAGGCTACACCACTGGGCTCTGCTGCAAAGTGTCCTGATCCACTCGGGCATGTCACATTGGAGAGCCATCTCTGTGTTGCCGTTTAATCTACCCAGCGTCCTCGGCCTTTCTACGCTGTATCTTGAGCCTAATGAGCAGAGCGCTGCACTCGGAGTCCCATAGTCAATGAATATATCGAGCATGCGCACCTCCGCTATATTACTGATGAGGCTGCAGAGACCCATTCTCAGTGTTCCAGACCCCCAATCTCAGGATCCTTGAGGGTCCCAGCAGTCGGACCCTCGGGGATCAGCAAGTTATTCCCTAACCATTAAAAAGGGATAACTTGATGTTTTGGGAATAAGGGATCACAAAGTTTCCATAATTTCAAAAAATACATAGGAGCCGCATCGGCAGGTAGAGAGACTTAATTAATCATTAGTTCAGAAATCCATTTCGAGTCATTACCATGAATGAGCCGCGGAGCAGATTTCTTTCTGCCGTTCCAGGTATTTTTGGCAGCGATGTACAGAACAAAGACTCCGGCGCAGGAATATGAAGGTCTAAAAATAAGCGCTGCCATAATGTACACGGCTTCTCCCCACATTCTGCTCCTCCGTCACATCTGATGTGGAGGGGTTTGTGTTACCTTCATTCAATGACGGGTACACGTGTCACCGACTTGCTCCTCTTTGGATAATACACTTAAAAATTGATGTTCGGAGTCAACCTAATTACTATTATTGTGTTTGCTGCTGACCTTTGTGTCGCCATGGGCAGAATACGGCACATTCTCATTCGGCATCGCGGCCGAGGCTCGCACAATACTTTCTATCACATTTAGATGGAGATGGAGGTAATAACACGTTCTAAATAGAAAAACACAGAGGAGCCAATAAACCCTCGGAGACTCGGCGTCCGAGTAATGTAATTGTATTTAAAGGGCTCTGACAGCATCAGTCACGGGGCGACTGTGGCAATACGTGTATCATTACGCCCTAACAGACCCCATCAAAGTCATATCATGCCATAATGGAGACGTAATAAGCTCCACTGTCCCTTATATTGCAAATGGGGCACTACACGTACCAATGCCGGCGGCACCAGCAAATTGCTGCAATCATCAATGTTAGGTTCCAGGATGGAGAAACTCGCAGCCGCGGCCGCACATTGGAGGTACAGTGTCTAGATTACCATTGGTACCTCCACTGATCAGCGGTCTGCAGCTCCTACTGCGGTGTACGGGGCAGGAACAGCACAGCTCCACACGCTGTGTAGTGGCCGTTCCAGGTACTGCAGCTCAGCTTTTATTGAAGTGAATGTTAGCGGAGCTGCAGCACCAACAACAGTCACTGCACATTGTGCTGAGCAGTGGGGGACGTCCGCCAGGCCTGCATGTTGTGAGGAAGGCCGAGCCAAGAAAAAAGGGGTTGGGGGAGGATGGCCTAGCCTGAAAAAAGGAGGTGGTGGAGGAAGGACGAGCCAGGAAAAGGGGGTGGGGGAGGAAGGCCGAGCCTGGAAAAGGGGGTGTGGTGGAGGACGTCCGAGCCTGGAAAAAGGGGTGGTAGAGGACGGTCGAGCCTGGAAAAGGGGGGTGGGGGAGGAAGGCCGAGCCTGGAAAAGGGGGTGGGGGGAGGACGGCCGAGCCTGAAAAAAGGGGGTGGGGAGGAAGGCCGAGCCAGGAAAAGGGGGGTGGGGGAGGAAGGCCGAGCCTGGAAAAGGGGGGGGGGGAGGAAGACCGAGCCAGGAAAAGGGGGGTGGTGGAGGACGGCCGAGCCTGGAGGGGGGTGGTGGAGGACGGCCGAGCCTGGAGGGGGATGGTGGAGGACGGCCGAGCCTGGAGGGGGGTGGTGGAGGAAGGCCGACCCAGGAAAAGGAGGGTGGTGGATGGCCGAGCCTGGAGGGGGGTGGTGGAGGATGGCCAAGCATGGAAAAGGGGGGTGGTGGAGGACGGCCGAGCCTGGAGGGGGTGGTGAAGGACGGCCGAGCCTGGAAAAGGGGGGTGCTGGAGGACGGCCGAGCCTGGAAAAGGGGGGTGGTGGAGGACGGCCGAGCCTGGAAAAGGGGGGTGGTGGAGAACGGCCGAGCCAGGAAAAGGGGGGTGGTGGAGGACGGCAGAGCATGGAAAAGGGGGATGGTGGAGGACGCAGAGCATGGAAAATGGGGGTGGTGGAGGACGGCCGAGCCAGGAAAAGGGGAGTGGTGGAGGACGGCCGAGCCAGGAAAAGGGGGGTGGTGGAGGACGGCCGAGCCAGGAAAAGGGGGGTGGTGGAGGACGGCCGAGCCAGGAAAAGGGGGGTGGTGGAGGACGGCCGAGCCAGGAAAAGGGGGGTGGTGGAGGACGGCCGAGCATGGAAAAGGGGGGTGAGGGAGGACGGCCGAGCCTGGAAAAGGGGGGTGAGGGAGGACGGCCGAGCCTGGAAAAGGGGGGTGAGGGAGGACGGCCGAGCCTGGAAAAGGGGGGTGGGGGAGGTAGGCAGAGCCTGGAAAAGGGGGGTGGGGGAGGTAGGCAGAGCATGGAAAAGGGGGGTGGTGGAGGATGGCCGAGCCAGGAAAAGGGGGGTGGGGGAGGTAGGCCGAGCCTGGAAAAGAGGGGTGGGGAGGACGGCCGAGCCTGGGAAAGGGGGGTGGTGAAGGACGGCTGAGCCTGGTAGCAGTTTGCTGCCTTTCACCCCATACAGGACGCCTGCCCACTCAGCCAACCAATCACGTAGGTGTATAGGGGAAGGAGGGGGGTTGGGAGAAATGGCTGGTAACTTAACAAGTATTCGAGGTCTTCCATCTTTCAGGTTTGGCTTGCAGTTCTTGACTGATGGACCCGTTGTTGATGAAGGGATTATCTGGTTTAGATAACCCACTTTTAAGCACCCGATCAAGACATAAGACAATCCGACGTTTAGGACCTTCATAAATTAGCCAGAACATTGCGTGATTACCATAAGCACCTCAGTCTCAGTACAGACCCATCACATCCACTGATGGCCTGTTGATTTAAAGTAATATGGTGTAATGGCAAAATTCCCCTCTGGGGGCGCTGCAGGAAAACTGAACACTTAAAGAGAGTCCAAGAACAAAGAGAATTGTAAAAACTGTATCTATTCATGAAGGAATTGTGCAATGTTTGCTTGTGTTTCATTTATATGCAAATGTATTTCCAGCAATAAATTCAGCTAGAAATGAAACTCCTTCTTTAGACTTTTCTGACCGTCAGGACTGTCATAATTTACTCAGTATTTTCCAGGGGTTGCCCAGCGGGGACGCAGACTGATCCGGCTCATGGACCCAGAAAGGATATTTTGTGCTGGAGCTACCGATTACATTGCACTAATGGCCGCGCACGGCCGGATCTTCAGGACACATTGTATCACGGTGTGTGGGAACCTTCACCTCCAAGACAACTGATATCATCCGATAAAAACCAGGAGAATACGTGCGATGGAATAACAGATCATAGCTGAGGCAAGAGATAGAGAAATGCAGCATAGAGGTTCTCCCCAGCGTCACGGTCACTCAATGAGGTCCTGTCCCAGAAGAGATTGTATTATTGGGGTCCTCAGTGTGCACCCCAGAAATTGGGAAATAGTGACACTTTCTAATATACACACTGTATTAATTCTGCCATCCCAGGGTCAGGACTAAGCAAAATTACAGCAAGGTCGGCATCTCTTCTGACATCCTTATCTGTGAAAATAGATATACCATACAATGCTAAAATAACACTGCCACATAGTGCCCATATCACAGAATCATGCATTGTGCATATAGACATACCATACAGTGCTAAAATAACACCGCCACATAGTGCCCATATCACAGAATCATGCATTGTGCATATAGACATACCATACAATGCTAAAATAACACTGCCACATAGTGCCCATATCACAGAATCATGCATTGTGCATATAGACATACCATACAGTGCTAAAATAACACCGCTACATAGTGCCCATATCACAGAATCATGCATTGTGCATATAGACATACCATACAATGCTAAAATAACACCGCTACATAGTGCCCATATCACAGAATCATGTATTGTGCATATAGACATACCATGCGATGCTAAAATAACACCGTCATATAGTGCCCATACCACAGAATCATGCATTGTGCATATAGACATACCATACAGTGCTTAAAATAACACCGCCACATAGTGCCCACAACCAAGGACTTATAAAAAAAAAAAAAATCTGGGAGCCACTTATCAAATGTTCGCACTTAGGACCTCTCCATGGGCTCCTGGCCACCATTAAACAACCCTTAGGGTTCCCGTGACGGTGTTGTTGGTGCCCAATGGGGGTGTCAGTTCCCTCGCCCTCCATCTAACTACCGGTGCTTTTCAGCAGGTCATCTATGGGAATAAACTGCTGCATTCAGAGCTAGCCCTACGTGAAGCATTTGCCGGTGGAGGTCTGCTGTGTAAAACAGCTGGCACCCGCCATTTTGGAGCAGGCGCCATATAAATACTTCTGACTACTGCCGTAAGTACCTTTATGGTAGATGTTCCAAGAAGTGGATGAGCACCAGGCCTAACCATCCAACATCGGGCCCGCAGAATAAGGGCCCTATAGTAGTCATGCGGCCTGAAGCATTCAGCAATACCCCACTGCTCACAGCAGTGTCAGACAGCCGCCTGAATAACACTGCCCCATCAATAAGCTACGAACAGCTCCATACCGCGGAGCCGACATTACACAGGTTCTGACCCATTTGTGGCCCTTTGATGTGGCAGTGATGGCACAGCGTGCAAGGAATCAACCAACAGCGTTTCGCTGAATGTACACTGGCCAGCGTAGCGGTACCAGACTCTTCAATGAGGGAACGCGCTTGACGGTTATCAGTGGTGAGACACAGAGCTTGGTGGTTACAACAATTTGCAATCCTTATAACAAACAAAGAAGTGGGATCCGCCAGCATAGGACACGGCCCAGCAGCTCTGGCTTAGGGTGGTCACCATGGAGTGGTCCGGACTCCATGACGCACTGCCAGCGGCGCTCTCTACAGGCTGCAGTACGGTGGCCGTCCAGAGCAGCTCTCAGGTCTCTCAGACAGGGGCTAAGCAGGTCCCTGTGTGAACAAGCTCCTATCTTGTAGACAGGGCAGAATTGGGACAGCATGCAACTGTACAGATGACGGAAAAGAGGGGAACTCGGTATCTCTCCTAAAACCTGGACTTCAGTTATATCATCGTGTATGTGCAGCGGGTATAACCTGGGTAACATTCCCCGACCCAAATCCAAAGGAAATGAAGATGTTCTGAGCCATTATTTACTATTATTCTGCATGGCCGCTGAGGACATTGCACAGACCATGACAGCGTCAGCGTTGGAGAACTAACACTCCAACGTCTGAGCTCTACAACGGATAATGAAATTACATCTTGTGTTACCGGCTCCGGACACCCGGCCCCGCAGGACTTTGTACAAACAAGAAGCAAATTGATCTTTCCAACATTCAGATTGATATTGATTTCCTGGCGTAACTATCAGAGTGATCAGCGGCGCCACAAGGTGCACATTGTATCCACAACGTGAGGACAGGTGACGCTGCCAAGCCCAAAGTCTGCAGTTACAGAAACGTAACCCTGGGCCGATCGGGTGATTCTGGGTCATCGTCTCAGTTCCTCACAACTATGGAAACTAAACCTCTGCTAATCATGATGGGGCCGTCAATCAGTACTGTCATGGGGAAAAGCACGGAAGCCGCATGAGGCATGAGGAAACGCAGAACAGAAGATCAGAATTCATGCCGGGGTCGGAAACAATCAGCGCCCGATGCGCCCACTGACCTTGATAGGGTCCGGTAGGTTCTCATCATGGAGTCTGATAGAAATGACCGAAACTGCAAGAAAGTTCTAATGCAGAAGTAGTGAAGCCAACAAGCACATCAGGTCCCACGGCGGGTATTGAGCAGCCGCAGCAGCTCAGCCCATTTTTAGGATCGCTGGGGGTCACAGTGATCAGAAGCTCAGCGATCCAATGAAGAGGGAGTAAAAGAAATTCCCACAAATGAAAGTGAAGTCTTGAGTCTTTTTGCTGAGTTTTTGCAGAGAAAGATTTGGAGGACTTAAGAGTTTCCGCTCCAAAAATCGAAACATTGGTGCCAAAACCCATCCAACCACCATCTCATAGCGCGATCTGCCTGTATATTA
>JARQOD010000009.1:73614000-73637445 GCA_033576555.1 Oophaga sylvatica
CTGGCTTTTCTCCTGCGACCCCCTCACTGTGGCGGCCATTACTCAGGCTCCTGGGCTCTCGGACCGCTCCCCTCCTCATATAGACACCACGGCCAGCTGGGTGAGTGCTGATTCCTCACCCTGCAGCGCAGCGATCGCTATCCTGCAACTGCAGTCTCATCAGAGACATAAAAATTGGCTGGGGCTCACAAATATATATATATATTTTGGTGAGTTTGCAATATTAACCCCTCTGAGGGTTATTTCTACCAGCAAAATTTGCTGACTGAATACCGCTGGGGTAACCCTGCTTGGTGGAGCGTTAACCCTTCAGCGTTTAAAAAAAAAAAAAAAAAAACCGCATAGTTTTTTGCTGGTATTACCGCTTTGACCTGCTCATACAGGTGAGACATGTCTGAACAGAGTTCAGATGCCGCGGATCGCGTCCCAGTGCCATTGCGGCAATCAGATACGCAGACCTCCACAGCGTCTAGCGCTGCGGTCGACAGCGGTGGAAAATTGGATGATATCGCTCGATCGATTAATAACTTGTCTGACCTTTTAGGTCAATATGTGTCTGCTAATTCCTCTCAGAGGAAGCGACGCAGGCCGTTACCGGCCTCTACACGGAGCGAGTCAGATGTATCTGATAATGGGCAGAGTTCCCCTTTAAATTCGGATGGAGAAATATCCGATTCAGATGCGGACGAGCCGCAGGGGCGTTCCTCTATGGCGAAGCGTACGGAGGCATTAATTGAAGCCATGAGAGATATATTACAGTTACCGGAGGAGGTAACTAGTCGTCCTGGTAAATCAGCACGCATGTTCCAGGAGTCCCGTGCTTCGCGTACAACATTGCCAGCTCTGGATGAGCTTAATAGTGTAATAGAGGAGGAACGTCTATGTCCAGATAAGCGTTTTCATGGAACGCATTTCTTTGATACACTTTATCCTTGCTCTGCGGAGTTAAAGGCTAATTGGACTTCTGCTCCTGAAGTGGATGTGTCTTTGTCTCAGCTTAGTAAATCCTCTCTACTCCCTATTAAGAAAAAAGCGAGCTTACAGGAGCCTTTGGATAGAAAGGCAGAATTGGCGGCAAAAGCAAGCTATGAGGCTGCGGGTCATGGATTTCGAGCAGTGCTAGGATCCATGTGTGCTGCTAGAGCTTCTCTAAGCTGGTTGGCACGTCTGAAGACGGAGTTGCAAAATGAATCTCCGTTATCTGAGATAAGGGAAACTTGTGAATGGTTAGAAACGGCAGCCTGTTATATCTTTGATGCCGGTCTGGATACGGCATCTCTGCTGGCCAAAGCGCAAGCTTCAGCGGTCACAGTCAGAAGAGCTTTATGGCTCAGACAGTGGGCCGGGGACGCAGTTTCCAAACAAGGGTTGTTGGCCTTACCTTACAAGGGTGGCCATCTTTTTGGATCCGACCTCACAGAGCTGATTTCCAAGGCTAAGGCGAAGGAATCAGCATTACCACAGCGAAGGGCCATGGCCTCGGTGTCCAGTAAGCCTGGGGTTTATAGTGGTCGGCGGTCCTTTCGGGGCCGAGGACGATCTAGTCACTCCTCATGGGGATCGGGTCGTCTTTCCTTCTCAGGAAAGAAATCCTCTCAGAAAGCTCGTACTCCCTGGAAGCAGAGTTTCCGCCAGAACAAGCGGGAACTTGACAAGAAACCCGCAAAGTCGGATTGACGCTGGGGGTCCACTCGAGGATTCTCGAGTGGGGGGTCGCCTGCTTCTTTTCAAGGAGACTTGGATGGCTCGCGTTCCAGATTCCTGGGTAACGCGGATAGTGTCGGCAGGCTATTTCATAGAGTTTGCTTCTCAACCCCCAAATGTTTTTTGTCAATCTCGCGTTCCGTCGGAACCCGAGCTTGTTGTCGCTCTACAGCGAGAGGTCGAATCGCTACTACAAAAGGGTGTAGTGATACCGGTTCCGTCAGAGGACCGAGGGAAAGGTTTTTATTCCAACCTTTTTATAGTTCCCAAAAAGGAGAACAAATTTCGCCCGATTCTGGATCTCAAGTGGTTAAACCGGCATGTCCATGCCCGGAAATTTCGCATGGAGTCGCTTCGTTCCGTTGTGGCAGCTCTGTCACAGAACGATTTTCTGGTGTCAATCGACATTCGCGACGCCTATTTGCATATTCCCATCGGAAAGGCTCATCAGCGCTTTCTTCGATTTGCCATAGGTCAGAATCATTACCAGTTCGTGGCTCTGCCGTTCGGCTTAGCCTCAGCGCCAAGGGTCTTTACAAAAATTCTGGCGCCCCTCATGGCAATCCTTCGAAAACAGGGGATTACGATTCTCCCTTATCTGGACGATCTTTTGATAATGGCTTCCTCGGAGGAGGAGGCGTTGACGGCTCGGGATTTGTCTCTTCAGTTTCTGAAGGACTTCGGTTGGCTGGTCAATTGGGAGAAGTCGTCCCTGGAACCATCGAGGACAATCCTCTTTTTGGGAATGCATCTCGACACGTTTCGGTCGGTAGTTTCCCTACCACCAGACAAACAGTCATGTCTTCTTCGACATGTGCAGATTATGAGATCCTCAACGGCAATGTCTCTACGGAAGTGTATGCGTCTTCTAGGACTGATGGTGGCGTCCATGGAGGCGATTCCTTTTGCCCAGTTCCACTCCAGGACTCTTCAAAGGTTCATCTTGAGTCGATGGAATCAGTCGCAATCGCTGGATTGCAGTGTCACCATTTCTCGCGCGGTGCGGGATTCTCTAGAATGGTGGTTACGTCCAGGGGCATTCTCCCTGGGGAAGTCTTTCCTCCCTCTGAAGTGGTCAGTCATAACCACCGATGCCAGCCTGACGGGCTGGGGGGGTGTTTGGAACAATCTCTGGATTCAGGGGGTATGGTCATCGGAAGAGTCTGTGCTTCCGATCAACATCCTGGAATTGAGGGCGATTTTCCTTTGCCTCCAACATTGGACGGTCCCTTTGAGCGGTCTGCCAGTCCGTGTGCAGACAGACAATGCGACGGCTGTCGCGTATATCAATCACCAAGGTGGGACAAGGAGTTCCAGACTCATGATAGAGGTGTCCCGAATTCTGATTTGGGCAGAGGCCAATGTACCAGCCATTTCGGCGATTCACATTCCAGGGGTTCGGAATGTTACAGCGGACTTTCTCAGTCGCAGAAGGATGGATTCCGGGGAATGGAGCCTCCATCCGGATGTGTTTGCACTACTGTGCTCTCGCTGGGGAACCCCCCAAGTGGATTTGATGGCATCCAGGTTCAATGCCAAGTTACCGACATTCATGTCCAGGTACAAGGATCCGAAGGCGGTGGCGGTGGATGCTCTAGTGGCTCAGTGGGATCAGTTCGAGCTGATCTATGTATTCCCGCCGATATCCTTACTTCCTCTAGTACTGCGTCGGATCAGACTAGAGAGAATTCCAGCTATTTTGATAGCTCCAGACTGGCCAAGAAGGGTGTGGTTCTCGACAATAATGTCGCTGTTGGCGGCACCTCCTTTTCCACTCCCTCTTCAACCGGACTTGTTGACTCAGGGGCCTGTTTGTCATCCGGACTTGATGTCCCTGCGTTTGACGGCGTGGCTCTTGAGACCGAAATCTTGACCCGTAGAGGTTTCTCAGCCGAGGTCATTGCTACCCTTCGTGCTGCGAGATGTCCGGCTACTACTAGGATTTACCACAAAATTTGGGAAACCTTCTTTTCGTGGTGTTTGGGGTCCTCTCGGAACCCGAGAAAATTTTCCATTCCCAACCTGTTGGCTTTTCTACAGCATGGGCTAGACAAGGGTTTGGCAGTAAGCATTCTGAAAGGTCAGATTTCTGCTCTGTCCTTATTGTTTCGGAGAACTATTGCTTCAAATAGAGACGTGCTCTCCTTTTTCCGAGGTATATCTCGTAAGTTTCCGCCGCGGAAGGCACCCGTGTCTCCTTGGCGGCTCAATCTTGTTTTGGAAGCTCTTCAGCATAAACCTTTTGAGCCTATGGTTTCTGCTAGCCTTTCTTTACTTTCTTGGAAGGTGGCTTTCCTTGTTGCAGTCACTTCCTTGAGGAGAGTTTCTGAGTTGGCAGCTCTTTCTTGTTCGCCTCCCTTTCTGGAGTTTTTTCCGGATCGTGTAGTGCTTCGCACTCGGGGTGATTTTTTGCCTAAAGTGGTGTCACAATTTCATGTCAACCAGGATATTGTGTTGCCTTCATTCTGCCCGGATCCGAAGAATGTGAAAGAGCGAGCTTTACACACATTGGATTTAGTGCGGGCCTTGAAGTTTTATCTATCTATTACTCAAGGTTTTCGTAAGACGGACTCCCTGTTTGTGGTTCCAGCAGGTCGTCGGCGTGGTCAACGAGCTTCCAAGGATTCTATAGCTCGTTGGATTCGGTCAGCTATTTTGGAAGCTTACCGTCTTCGGGGTGAATCTTGCCCGATTAAGATTCGAGCCCATTCTACGAGAGCTGTGGCCTCATCGTGGGCTTTTCATCAAGGTGCCTCGGCAGTGCAGCTCTGCCGAGCGGCAACTTGGCGCTCTGTCCACACGTTTACAAAGTTTTATAAAGTGGACGTCAGTGCTTCCGCTGATGCAGCCCTCGGACGTAGGGTCCTGCAGGCAGCTGTAGTTTAAAGTTTTGGTTGAACTTGTGTTTAGCGCTGGTTGCGCTTTGTTTGTTAAGGTTGTTGGGTTTCTGCCTCTTGTTGGTTTTTCCCACCCTTATTTTTGAACTGCTTTGGGACGTCCCATCAGTAATGAATTCCTGTGTCTCCCTCCCTTCCATTCTGCAGCTGAAACACGGATTTTGGTAAGAACTTACCGGTAAAATCCTTTTCAGCGAAGGAAGGGAGGGAGACACAGCACCCTCCCAAGGCAGAAGTGTGTTGATGTTTTCAGATGCAGCGCGACCCTTATCTGATAGCGATTATCTGGGCTGAGGTCAGCGCGCTAAGGCTCTGTTCCAGCATCGCCAGCTCATCGCAGTAGTCAGGTTCCGTGAGTAGTACCTGGAACTCTGTGGTTTTTGGCTTTCTTTGCATGCATAACCTGTATCCTTGTGTTTTTTCTCTGAAGTTCCTTCAGAAGGGGTTATGTTGCTCCGCTGGTGATCTTGGCTCTTTTTCCTAAAAGCTTTGGTACGACTGGAGCTGAGTAGGAGGAGCCCGAGCTGGAGGGGCCAGCCAGTCATCACTCTTTTGATCTGAGGTAACATCCTGATCTGGGGCTCCGCCTACCCATCAGTAATGAATTCCTGTGTCTCCCTCCCTTCCTTCGCTGAAAAGGATTTTACCGGTAAGTTCTTACCAAAATCCGTGTATATCTTTTTTTTCTGATGTTTTTAGATTTTGTACAAAATTGGGCGTCACCATTTCATCTTAGCCAATAGGAAAGTGTTCCCTGGAGATGTGAGAGTGTTGTGGGCATGCTCTGTGACCTGCGCAGAGGCCATTGTGCAGGGTGGGCGTGCAGGTGGGCTGTCACATCATCTGTTATCTTCTATGTGAGAGTGTTAATGGTTTGCTTGGTGACCTGTGCAGAAGCCATTGTGCAGGAAGGGGAAAAGGGGAGCTGTAACCATCGGTAATTAACTTCTATGGGCATACTTGGCGACTTATACAGCGATCATTGTGAATGGTGGATCTCGTGTTATCAGCTGTATATAGAGGTGTTATCTGTTATTGTACAGGAGCAGGAGGTGAGCTGTGACATCACCTATTGTGAATGGTGGATCCTGTGTTATCTACTGTATATAGATGTATCAGTCATTGTACAGGAGGAGGAGGTGAGCTGTGACATCACCTATTATGAATGGTGGATCCTGTGTTATCAGCTGTATATAGAGGTGTTATCAGTCATATTAATCATGTCTGTAATGATAATGAGACTGTTGAGAAATGATCTTACTACAGGGAGGGTCTGTCTATTAGGCTCATTGTCTACCTTTGAAAACTAATATCATTTCATGATTTTTTTCATATTTTTTTTTACATATCGTAGGTTATGACATGGGAAAATTAGAAAAGTAAAAATACTAAACATTCTTAAAGGATAAGTATTATTTTGTGAAATATTTTATATAATACGAGTGTTGCATATTGATGCCTCACCCTTCAGAGCAGTGTTTTACCGACCGGTGGAGGTCTCAGAGTCTCAGACCCCAGACAGACACCGATCAGCAATAGTATGCTGCACCTGTTCCATAAAAAAAAGTTTTAGATATTGATAAAAACTTTATTCTAACTTTGGGTCATCAGACTTGTCCATTCCACAGTCCCTCCTATTCTCCATAGTCTGCCCCCTGAGTACTCGTCAATGCCCTTATGGTGGGACACGTGTATCCCCTCCGTCCTCCACGCCTCCATGAGCGTCTTGTAACGAACTGTGAAAGTGGGAAATGACAAACTATCCGTCAGGCGCACGCGGATTGTATCATGAACTTCAGTATCGCGCTGAGACGCTTCTTCTCATAATCCATCTTGTGCGGCTGGTTGTATAATCGTCCTACACGAGCGTCGAGATTCACTTGCCATTTTTATCTTCCTCGTCCTCAGGACTCACTCTGCTATGATGGATAATATCATTGGAAAACTGGCATTTTATGAAATAAATCTGCAAAATATAAATATGGAATAAAACTATTAGTGCGCGATGTCTCCGCGTCCCATTATTATGGCATAAAGGCTCTGTAGGACGGGTAATTTCCAGACACGATGATAAGCATTATATGTGCCGCTAAGTGTTCCCGAGTCTTCTCAATCCGTCTCTGGCACAAGGGGAAAAAAAGGTAAGAAATTTCCCTTTGTGCTGTTCTTCTTTGATCTTTGTAATTATACAATTGCTTTTGAAAGCGCGCCATCACCCGATGTCGCCCAGAAAGTTGTCGGAGTTGGCTTCTGTTTGTGTCTCAGCATGAACTGAAAGAGAGAGCAAGGAATCGTCAGATGTGAAGGATCGGCCGAAAGTGAAGTGTGCGATGTGAGAGTGTGTGCGGATGTGAGAGTGTGTGCGGATGTGAGAGTGTGTGCGGATGTGAGAGTGTGTGCGGATGTGAGAGTGTGCGGATGTGAGAGTGTGTGCGGATGTGAGAGTGTGTGCGATGTGAGAGTGTGTGCGGATGTGAGAGTGTGTGCGGATGTGAGAGTGTGTGCGGATGTGAGAGTGTGTGCGGATGTGAGAGTGTGTGCGGATGTGAGAGTGTGTGCGGATGTGAGAGTGTGTGCGGATGTGAGAGTGTGTGCGGATGTGAGAGTGTGTGCGGATGTGAGAGTGTGTGCGGATGTGAGAGTGTGTGCGGATGTGAGAGTGTGTGCGGATGTGAGAGATGTGTGTGCGGATGTGAGAGTGTGTGCGGATGTGAGAGTGTGTGCGGATGTGAGAGTGTGTGCGGATGTGAGAGTGTGTGCGGATGTGAGAGTGTGTGCGGATGTGAGAGTGTGTGCGGATGTGAGAGTGTGTGCGGATGTGAGAGTGTGTGCGAATGTGAGTGTGTGCGGATGTGAGAGTGTGTGCGAATGTGAGTGTGTGCGGATGTGAGAGTGTGTGCGGATGTGAGAGTGTGTGCGGATGTGAGAGTGTGTGCGGATGTGAGAGTGTGTGCGGATGTGAGAGTGTGTGCGGATGTGAGAGTGTGTGCGGATGTGAGAGTGTGTGCGGATGTGAGAGTGTGTGCGGATGTGAGAGTGTCCAGAATCGTATTTATTGTCTAATGCCGGCCAGATTGACCCTGGGACCTCGTAATAAGGGGGCGTCTCCAGGACCACCCCACTAAGTCCTCCGGATTCAGACACTCTGGAATGTGTCATCAGAAAATGCCCTAATGCTTAAATCAGGTTTTTGTTTTGTTTCTTTTTTACAACATTTCGTTAGTGTTTTTTTTCCCATATCACAATCTTTATCAAAAATAAGAATGAGAGATTTTGCAGTTTTCACTCCGACCACTGGGCTTTTCTTTACTCTTCTTGTTGTTTCAGGAAATTCCCTTGTACATTAGCAACAATGATCAGACTCTGACCCTATGTAATACTAAAGCATCTAATGAGCGTGTGCAAACGTCATTGTGAAGGGAGAGGGAGGAGGTGAGCTGTGATGTCGCGAATGGTGGATCTTATTTTATCTATTGTATATAGCGGTGTTATCAGTCATTGTACAGGAGGAGGAGGTGAGCTGTGATATCTGTTGTGAATGGTGGATCCTGTGTTATCAGTCATTGTACAGGAGGAGGAGGAGATGAGCTGTGACATTACCTATTGTGAATGTGTTATCTACTGTATATAGAGGTGTTATCAATCATTGTAACCCTGCCTCTGATGATAATGAGACTGCTGTGAACTTTTCATGATTGAGTAGGAAGTATTGATTTGATAAAAAATAACCCAAAGCGTGAAAAATGCAAGATTACTTTTTTTTTATAAAAATTGTGATATGGAAAAAATTGCATGTAACACACAAACCTGATTTAAACAATCGATCATTTTCTGACAACACATTCCCTTTAAGGCTGGTTTCACACCAGATTCACAGTCCAAAGACGGACCACGGCAGCTGGTGCAGAAATTGCCGTCCGTTACCCGGATCTTGAATGTCAGACCTGTAAGGATTCCGGTTTCTTATGATGCCAATTCAATATATTATCAAACCCTCCACAGTCTTACACCACGATCCCATCACAAGCATTGGGCGGCCACAAAGCGCGTAAACCTCTCTTGAGTGTCTGAAAATCGAGTTTATTTTCACGGTTGGTAATTTTTCACCACTTGTTTCTGGATACTGTGTGTCCTCCCGAGAGGAACGATAAGAAAGGACACCTCTGTATAACATACGAGCGTGGTCAGACAGGGGTCTTCCATGTCCTAGGCAGTTACTGATCCTCGGGGGTCTGGACCCTCCTGATCCTCACAATGCAGATCATTCTGGGAATAACCCTTTTAGCTTCTGGAATATTGTAATTTCTCTTTTAGATCATGTGCCAAAAAGTTTTTGACGACCAATTCGGGCAAATTTCCAACACCTGGCCCCGACCCAAAGCTCTGTGTGATTGATAGAGCTACAGAGCGTGCGACGCTGACCTAAAACACCAGTGTAATGTGCCGGTAATGATGAGAAGGAAACATTAGTGGGGTCTTGGTCACACATCTATGAGAAAAATCTATCAAAGGAAACTAAAAGTTGTAATGTCAGCACCGCGGGCATAAGTATCGCCGTATTGATGAACGATCGTGTGGCGGCAACGACCACTAAAGGCTACGACTCCATTGTATCAAAAGCGGAAGGAAATGTCATTGCAAATGTCGAAGGTTTGAGTGGAAAAAGCCATCAGTAATCCCCGAATGTAACTCTTTCCCCTTAGCGGACATTGATTGTCCATTTTCTGTTCTTAAAACCTCATTTTTTAAATGAAAGTTTTGGAAACTGATTTCTCTTGACTTATTTCTGCAGATACTTTGTTTCTTAAGTGAATTTTTTTGTATATGATCAGGACATTTTTTGATACACAAATGTTATGTTGAAGTTCTTTTATAACAACTCTGATTTTGCATGGCACTGAGGACCTATAGTGGCCACCATTACTGCTTCTTCCCAGAACTTTAGGACTGACGGTTACGAGTTATCTCATCTACATTGAAACAATATCTTTCAAAGCTTTATCACCACCTTACACTTGGATGTTCTACAAATGTCACCACGCCCACTTGGCTATAAAGGCAAGATGTATGCACAATAAGTAATGGAAAGGAGCAGGAACAAAAAGAAAGAAAAATCTCCTGATTCAGGAGAACAGCGGCATTTTCACCAGGTAAAATAAAATACATATTTCTGATAAGTTTCAGATCCTGTTTAATTCCTCTGCAACCCCGTCACATGGGAAATAAAGATTGCGAGCAATTTATTGATGTTTGAGGTGTGGAGTCCTCCAGAGGCAGAAACGTCGTAGCCACTCTCCATTCTGGCTTTGGTCCTTCATGAGGATCCCTCACTGTTTATTAAGAATAGCCTAATAAATTATTTAATAACGTGGCTTTTTTACTATTATTATTAAACCACAAAACCCATTTAAGAGTCTCAGGAGCAATGAACCGTTATAAGGAACTTTTCACATTCGACTACAAGGTCCTCGCGTCCCGTGGATAATCTATTATTCCCTTTCTTTGCGAGAAATTCACTTGGAGGAACTTCCAGTAAATGGATCCTTTTGTGCTACCTTCGCTTCCTATGGCGGTGACTCTGCAGATGACGGTAGTTGTCAACCTGTCAAGTATTATTACTTCTAAAGTTCCGTGACACGGGGAAAGATCTGCACAGGTGACCCCCTCCTCTCGCCATTACGGGAAAAAAAATTATATTTCAATGCCAAGTTTGAAAGTAGAAGTGCTTACCATAGCAACAGCACGGCGGACCCCGGATGACCCACAAAATTTGTTGAAACTTTTTTTTTTTTTTTTCAAGGTTACCGTTAAAGTTTCCCCTGGACGTCAATATGTCCTATGTTATAAAACACACACTTCTCTATTTTTTTTTTCCTAGCCGTCAGTGTGTTGGAAGTTAATTTATAGCCCCACGGGGACTTTTTAGGATCTGTCAGGATGTGGAACAATCGCGGGGCCGTATCTGAGTGGAAATTTAACGGCCCCAATTCCAAATACTCATTTTCCTGTCTTAAACAATTTGTGCAAACTGTGCAGTGAAGCCTCAGCGGGGACGAGTACTGATGGGCCGGGCAGCGCAAGGTCATCTCTCTCCGCAAAGGATCACACTCCGCACAAAATGTTTTCTGTAAAGTGTTTCCAATAGAATTTAGATTGTGTAAGTTGTCGAGTTTGATAGATAATATAATCATTACCGCCGCAATCTCGCCACCATCCAGCACTCTGTCATTAAAGTGGATTTTCCACCTGTCGTTCATAGAACACTGGAGCGATGGCGTTTCAGAAAGCTGAGAGGTTCGTTGACTTAAGAATGAAAAAGTAGCAAATAGTTGTATACTGATGGGTCACTTTCATAAAAACCATAGTGGTGTTGAGACCGCAGCAAGCTGGAATATTGTACAGGAATACGCCATGATGTAAATAATGAGGAATAATAATGAAGAATAAATACACTGCATGTATCAGAAGAGAGACATGCCATAAAGGGGAGAGCAAGACATGAATCCGATGTACGTTTCGCCCTTGGCTTTCTCAAGGAGTGTCTCAAGTTTCACCTTTGGCTTTCTCAAGGAGTGTCTCAAGTTTCGCCTTTGGCTTTCTCAAGGATTGTCTTGAGTTTTGTCCTTGGCTTTCTCAAGCTGGAATATTGTGTAGATGCATGAATTGCCAATGTGGGATGATCATTTTTCTTGGATTTTTCTTGGGAAAAGAGAAGGTGGCTTCAGCATCCACAATTGCTCAGAAGGTAAAGAAGCCCCAAGGTCTTGTATTTCTTGGGGTCCTTTATGGCACATTTAGCACTTAAAAAAGTAACATTTTTGCTAAAAGAGAATCCATTAATGGCCATTATTAGTTTGCCCAAAAAACTTGCGGACGGCACTGCCACATGTTTTTTGTTACCTCTTTATGAAAATCCTAAAAGAAGTTGACTTCAGGATCCAATAATGACCGACTTGTTTATGATGGCATCACAAATTGAAAAAACTTCGGCAACGTTTCCACTCCTGGGTTTTCATCAAGCTTGAGAAAGCCCAAATCTATACTAGGGACGGAAACGTTGCTGCTGTTTCAGTGTTTTCATAAAAAGTTCTCCCCAAAACACTTGGGTCCCCGCGATTGTCAGCGCCAGTGTTAGTGGGTCTGTGCTTATAAAAAGTGGATGGATGATAAGTCCGAATCCAACGGTCACGTCCCCATTTTCTTCCACGATGTTAAAGGACTTGTAGTGACATCAACAAGTTTTGTGGCCAAACTAATATCATCTGTCAATGATTTTTTTTTTTAAGCAAAAAAACAAATCAAATCAAAACAGTAGTAAGAAAATATAAGACCTTGGTGCTTCTTTCAGTTTTCCAATTTCTGATTGGTAGAAGAGGCTGCTTTAGGATCATGTGGAGCCTCCGGGGGGTGAGTGGATCTACTACCAGGGCTTAGGGAGTGGCAACTTTTGATTATGAAAAAGTTTTTGTAGCATCGGCGTCCCTGCCTTCTGCCAGGCAGGGACGCTGTTCCCCTGCGACAGCGTCCTCTGCCAGGCAGGGACGTCGCCCCCCTTACCCGCGCTCAGCGTCCTCCTTCCGCCCTGCTGGGGCCGCGCGCTCCTTCCCTGCTTCTGGTCTTAAAGGGGCCGCGCACATTTTTCAAAAAGGTCCCCGGCCAATGCCGGAGGACTCCTCCCTATATAAAGTACTTCCTCCTTAATGGAGGTGCCCGAGCCATCGGCAATTCCAGAGACTCTCGCCTGCTCACTTGGGGGCGCTCATCTGCCATCTGCCTGCAAGCCTACCTGGAGGTTCGGCCATCACCTGCGGTGTTCATCGGCTGTTCCAGAGACTCTCGCCTGCTCACTTGGGGGCGCTCGTCTGTCATCTGCCTGCTAGCCTACCGGGAGGCTCCACCGTCTCAGGTCGTATATACCTGTCCAGTCAAAGACTGCCCCGGCCCCTTGCCTGCCTGTTTATCCAGAGACTGCCCCGGTCACTTGCTGTGACTTCCTGCCTGTCTACCAGACTGCCCGTCACTGCCGTGACTACCTGCCTGTCTACCCAAGACTGCCCCGTCACTTGCCGTGACCTCCCACCTGTCTGTCCAGAGACTGCCCCCGTCACTTGCAGTGACTTCCTATCCGTCTCCCGGGCGCCACCCGCTCCTTTACAAGGAAAGCCTCCTTGTATAATAAAGCTCAGAGGTTCCGCCTCCCAGACCCGTTACAGTTTTATTGATAAAGTTCTGAAAACCTCGCTGCAGTGGTTCCTTGTAGAATCAACTTCAAAAATTGATACTGTCAAGTCAAAAGACTACAAAAACACCACGTGGAAAAACTCTTAAAAAATGATTCAGGGAGGAAAAAAAACAGCGTTTCCTGAATTGGGTTTCTCTTTTTCACTTGGGAAAACTCATCCGATTGACTGCAGCCAACATAAGACGATTGTGGGCGCGGATGAGCAAAAGCTCAGTAAATCCACCCCAAATCATTATATAAGGACCTTCACTGAACGTGGCAAATGGAATTTGCCTTTGCTAATTGGATCCGTGGGATGAGGTCAAACGGATGGATCAGGCGGTAGGTGCGGGCGGCGACTGCAAAATAGAATAATTTTTATGTATTTATAAAAAAAAAAGTGGCATTTGTTGCCGATAGAAATCTCAGTGATGGCTGCGCCCCGTAATTGAAGTCTGTGCGGGAAGCATCGACGGGTTAAGGCCATTAATTGTGTTCCTGATTACATTGTGGCCGTCCAGACAGTTGTTTTCCAAATCATCGCTCCACCAGAATAATAATTTTACGTGTCGACGCAGGAAGTTGCTTTTGAAAATTATTTCCTGAAAATTATGATGATGCGATATTTAGCCCGGACATGGCAGTGATTTGAGATTCCCTTAGTAGCCTTCATGGTTATACAAAAAGCGGTGGAGAAAGGGGCTTCTCCTGGGGGTCAGGGTATCGGGATGTGGATGGGGGTGCACAATCTTCTTGACGTCTCAATATACCGTACTTAAAACTTCTTTTGAACGTTCATTGAGTAGCTGAAAAGCTCTGAGGAAATCACTGAGAATTTCTCTACATGTTAATCACGTATTTGTGAGTAATTACCTGAACCTGAACCGGTCTTCCCCCATACTCTGGAACTCCCTGCCGCAAAACATCAGACTTTCACCAACAACGGAGACCTTCAAGAAAAACCTGAAGACCCACCTGTTCCGACAAGCCTACAACCTGCAATGATCCTCAGTCTACTGAACCATCGCACGACCAGCTCTACCCTCTCTAGTGTATCCTCACCCATCCCTGTAGACTGTGAGCCCTCGCGGGCAGGGTCCTCTCTCCTTCTGTACTTATGCGTCCCTTGTCTAGCACATGTTTATTGTATCTGTCTATATTTTTCCCTTTTCATATGTAAAGCGCCATGGAATAAATGGCGCTATATAAATGTATAATAATAATAATAACCTCTGGATCGTCGGAGGCTTCTTCATCTTCATGATGGCTCTTTATTGACATAGGTTTCAGATCTTCAGAAAATGCAGCCTTGACTGAGAACTCCATGGGTGATGTCTTCTTACCCGTGAGGATGACCATGGCGATGGAGTTGACTTATGTGTACTTAGTGGATACTGTGGACCAAAGCTGGGAGTCTGCAGGTCTAAAATGTCCTAAGAGGACAAAGGAACCTAAGAAGAAGCCATTAGCACCTGGTGAGGGTACTGGATGACAAGTGATGTCTCTGTTACTCATATATTGCAGGGGCAAAGTATTAGTCATTACCGCTGGCTCTTACTGCGAAAGCTCCTCTGCCACCAATACGTAACCATTAGTGATGAGTGAACGTGCTCGGATAAGGCAATCCCTCCGTGTGTTGTGGCTGTTGAACTGCCGCGAGACATGCAGCCGCGGGGACTCAAACATATTTTTCAAGCACGCTGAAGACACTCGGTTAGCACCCGAGCATGCTTGGATAACACCTTATCTGAGCACATTCGCTCATCACTACTAGTAACCATCATCGTGACCTTGGCATCATAGTGACCGTGGCATCATCCTGCAGTAAAGTCCATACCATCATCGTGACCTTGGCATCATCGTGACCGTGGCATCATCCTGCAGTAAAGTCCATACCATCATCGTGACCTTGGCATCATCGTGACCGTGGCATCATCCTGCAGTAAAGTCCATACCATCATCGTGACCTTGGCATCATCGTGACCGTGGCATCATCCTGCAGTAAAGTCCATACCATCATCGTGACCTTGGCATCATCGTGACCGTGGCATCATCCTGCAGTAAAGTCCATGCCTCCTTGCAGGGGTTGAGGGTAAGGACCCTGTGATCCCTTAGATTTAGGTGATGGGCCCAAGAACAGATTTGTCATTGGATCCCACAGATTCATTGCCTTTGTATTGAAGTACAAGTCGATACACAGAACGTTCCGCTCGTTGTATCCTTCTGGTCTCCTTCACCTTTAGGACCCTCTCATGAAGCTGATGTCTCGCTGTTCTCTCATTTGCAGACCTAATTCTCCCACCGAGACCACTGGTTCTTAATTGACCGCCCTCTATACTTTGCCAGAATCCACATCGTCCGGGAAAAGAGCTTAAGAGACTGAGAGATGTTTCAGAGCGCAGGACCCCGCAGGGTTTCTTCTCCGGGGGGCAGTTAGTAGAGAGGGAAGATAGTCCCAAAGTGAACATCTAAAACAAATCTCTCTCCTGGAAATACCGCACTTTCTATTTCAGGCAGAGGACGAGGTGCTGACCTTTTAAAGCTGCTCTCAAAGATATAGAATATATTTTAATTCCCGGCAACCTTTAATCTTCCAGGAGAGCAGTCACGTATTATTGATCTTGAGTTTCATAAAAATCCGTGTTATCCTTTTTCATAAGATCCGGCACTGCAGACTTCTCTGCATCCAGAAATGTATTCACCGGTGGATTTCTTATTAACCTCTCCCTATGACAAGACAAGGAGGTTTGGAGGGTTTATAAATTACATCACCAAAGGCAGCCAGGGGTTTGAGGAAAATTTTATTTCTAGATATGTTGTGTTGTGTAGTTTTTTTTACATTCAGCTGATGGAAATAATATATTTATTGTGATTTTTCTTTGGAGTTTCTCTAGACCACCAGGGACACGCAGATCTCTATATGACTTGAGGCAAAGGGATCCTTAGACCACCTGAGGCATGTTAGTCCTTAAACCACCAGGAACTTTTGGCTTTCTAGACCTTATCTGAACAACATGGAGTGTGTGAATCTTCAGACCACCAGGAGCATCTGGATATCTGAACCACATGGAGTGTGTGAATCTTCAGACCACCAGGAGCATCTGGATAACTGAACAACATGGAGGTGAATCTTCAGACCACCAGAACATTGGATAACTGACAACATGAAGTGTGTAAATCTCAGACCACCAGGATCTGATATCTGACACATGATGGTGATCTTCAGACCACCAGGACATCTGGATACTGAACACATGAGTGTGTGAATCTTCAGACACAGGGACATCTGGGTAACTGAACACATGGAGTGTGTGAATCTTCAGACCACCAGGGACATCTGGATATCTGAACCACATGGAGTGTGTGAATCTTCAGACCACCAGGGACATCTGGATAACTGAACCACATGGAGTGTGTGAATCTTCAGACCACCAGGGACATCTGGATAACTGAACCACATGGAGTGTGTGAATCTTCAGACCACCAGGAACATCTGGATAACTGAACCACTTGGAGTGTGTGAATCTTCAGACCACCAGGGCCAGGGGCATCTGAATATCTGAACCACATGAGTTTTGTGAGTTTCGAAACAACTAGATGCATGTGGGTATCTGAAACACATGAGGTTTTTGGATCTCTAGACCGCCTGGATCACTAGACAACCTGGGTCATGTAGCTCTGTAAATCACTGTGGACACATAGGTCTCTAGATCACTAAGTGGTTGTAAGGGGTAAAGTTTCTCCTTGTGGAGAGCACCATGAGCCATGCAGTGCTCTCTGGGAATTTTAAATATGCAAATTGCTTCTTTAGAGAGAAAGAAGACATGGATTTTTGGAGGCAGGAATCCTGAAAGTCTACATTGACCCTTTAAAGGGCCTTGCCACACAAATTAGGATAAGAAGTGAAACCAGACACTCCATATGTAGACACGTGTTTTGGGGGTTTAGCCCCTCATCAGTGCCAAGCAATGTAATGGAGCTTCTGGTTTTGCTTTCTATCCCAAGTCAAGTGACCAGGCCCATTATAGGGTCGATATTGACTTTTAGGATTACCGGATCCAACAGGTGATGCTGGAGTCTGTTGCCTATTCTGGAAGGACACAATCTAGATCACTATGGACATGTTGGACCTTAGTTGAGAAACTATTGCATATTATAGACTAGGACATTTGTTTAATCGTTGCGTGAAAGAGGTTGTCCGTTTTTAAAACAATTTATCTTCTATGGTCCAACCACAAGGACCCCACCAGTCAGCAGAACGGGGCTCGCTTGTCTCCATTAGACCAGCAGTGCACATACGTGACCGCTGCTCCATTCTTTCTCTGTGAGGCTGCCCGGTGCTGCTGTTGCCATTTTCCGGCTGCCTGATATAGTATGGATGGAGCAGCGGTCACGTGTGGGATCGGGAGGTGCAATCTCAGAGTCCCCAAAGTTATCAAAGAGCAACGTCTGAGGATACATTTTAATTCCCCTCGATTATTTGCTGTGACCTTTGTTCTGGAGATCGGTGCAGGTCCCACATCTATCAGACATTTGTGGCATATCCCGTAGATGTAGCACACATTTCTGTAATAGAAAAACCCCTTGAATTGGCGTGTTTACTGGTTTCTACAGTTTAGTTCCCCAGTTGGTGACGTGTAACATGGCGCGAGACATTCATCTTCATGCACGTTTCTGTTATACATGGAACATTATCACACACTTCTTCCTCCTTTCCTGGAGTCACTCTCGCTTTCCTCTTCACTTAGTTCTTCTGTCTCCCCTAAGGGGAGTCTTCTATTCCAATATGGCCGCTACTTAGCTTTCTGCTTCTACGCCTCTGGACCACCACACGGGGCATTTCCTCTTTGTCTCACTTTTCCTTCATCCTCAGTCCGTTACTCAACTGAAATACAACGCCGTACCGTCCCGCTAGGCTTCCTGCCCAGTCCCCAATGCTTCCTACTTTCTTTCTCTCTCTCGACTGACTCCGGACTGTGACTTGCTTCTCTGTAGGATTTTACTATCCTCTGGGTTTCCTCTCTTTTGCCACAGGACATCCAGCAACACCTCCTCCTCATTATATTCCCCCGTTCTTAAACGATGGCCGTCCTCAGCCACCCGGAACCTTTAAATCAGCAAACAATCTCATCATCTCGTACATTTAACTATAGACATTTCTGGATCCTCCTCGTCTCGTAACGCAGAGTCGACCCCGTCCTTCTTGGTGAGAACCACGGAACAATAACAAGCCAAGTCTTTTAACCCAAAACCAGTCCATTGGGTTTACCTGGCCCTACTTGGCCCTACTACTGCAGGCTCATCCCTATCTGACCCACTACTCTCTGTTGTGCCCTCTGCACTAGTCCCACTATTAACTACAACTATCCTGTCCATGACCTAGTGCTGGGCAGAGCACAACTCCATCACCAACAATATTAATCGTTATACATTTCAAGCACCATCATTTTACATAACTTCAAGGGGAAACGTAGGCAACACTTCCACCTCCTTAGGGTACCGTCACACTCAGCGACGCAGCAGCGATCCCGACAACGATACTACCTGGCAGGGATCGTTGCTGCGTCGCTATGTGGTCGCTGGTGAGATGCCAAACAGTCAGATCTTCCCAACGACACCGCAACGATCGGCGACCCGTAGCGACCTGTGTAACCATGTGTCTCCTATGTGTCTCAGTGCTGAGTCGCTAGCGAGATCGTTGGTAAAAGATGTCAAACACACCGATGCATGCTACCTAGCGGGATCTCAACGACCAAAGAAAGGTCCAGGCATTTCTGACACGACCAGCGATCTCACACCAGGGGCCTGATCGCTGGTAAGTGTCAAACAAAGCGAGATCGCTGCTGAGATCGCTGTTGCGTCACAAAACTTGTAACTCAGCAGTGATCTCGCTAGCGATCTCACTTAGTGTGACGGGGGCTTTACAGATATAGCGTGCTCTCAGTGGGAGAAGCAAAATAGGAATCTTGTGGGTATGATACCTTTTAAAGGGAATCTGTCACCCTAAATTGGCGGGATATTTAAATGATGGCAGTCAGATCAGATGGGCGGTGTTTTGGGTACTTGTCTTAACATGTTGTTCGCCGCTGTCTCCATTATTTCTGGGAATTGTAGTCGTTGGACTCCATATAACGCGCCTGCGCATTGCAATCTTGAATTGCGCACCGCAGTATGCTTTGCCCGCAGATTGCAATGCGCAGGCGCGTTATATGGAGGGCAACGACTACAATTCCCAGAAATAATGGAGACAGCGGCGAACAACATGTTAAGGCAAGTACCCAAAAGACCGCCCATCTGACCTGACTGCCATCATTTAAATATCCCGCCAATTTAGTGTGACAGATTCCCTTTAATGGCTAACAAAATATAGTGAATGATATTACAGGGCAAGCTTTCGAGACTGCTTACGTCTCTTCATCAGGCTGGTATAACAAAATATTTGAAGAAACCCAATTATATACAGTGAGGAGCACAGGCATGGTGGTGTGATACATGGACATTTAAATAAACAAACACTGAGCTTACAGAGAGAATCCTTAATTAGGTAAGATTAGATAAGTGGTGTGAAAGTTTTATGGACCCCATATGCATGTGAGATCAAAGGAATGGTGGTGCCTTCATTGTTTTTGGAGGAAGTTGCTCAGATTTGGTAGTGGGCCATAAATCCTCCTGACAAATTGAGTCCTGTTTGAACAGAATCAAAGATGGCAATGAATTTGTATTCCCAAACCCTGCGATGTTTTTGTGATTGGAAATTGCCTTTCAAAATGACAACTTTCATATTGTCTAAGTTGTGTCCTGGACCACAGAAATGTTTGGCCACAGGTAGATGTTTTTTTTTGTCTGTAATCGTATGACGATGGGACCTCATCTTTGCTCTCAGTCTCTGTCCTGTTTCTCCAACATAGAGGCCACCCACAGGACATATATTGCATAGAATTAAATATACCACATTAGAAGAGGAACATGTGAATGTCCCGGGGATCTTAGTTTTGCTGTGTGTTGGGGATTTGGATCTTGTCGTTGGTCTCTATATGAATGCAAGTTTTGCATCTTCTCCCATTGCAAGGATATGTCCCTCTTAGTGAATCTGAGGGCATTGAACTTCGGATCATGATGTTAATTTAAATTTAAGAAACATCATGATCCGAAGTTCAATGCCCTCAGATTCACCAAGAGGGACCTATCCTTGCAATGGGAGAAGATGCAAAACTTGCATTCATATAGAGACCAACGACAAGATCCAAATCCCCAACACACAGCAAAACTATAAGATCCCCCGGACATTCACATGTTCCTCTTCTAATGTGGTATATTTAATTCTATGCAATATATGTGCTGTGGGTGGCCTCTATGTTGGAGAAACAGGAGAGAGACTGAGAGCAAGGATGAGGTCTCATCGTCATACGATTACAGACAAAAAAAACCATCTACCTGTGGGCTGTGGCCAAACATTTCTGTGGTCCAGGACACAACATAGACAATATGAAAGTTGTCATTTTGAAAGGCAATTTCCAATCACAAAAACATTGCAGGGTTTGGGAATACAAATTCATTACCATCTTTGATTCTGTTCAAACAGGACTCAATTTGTCAGGAGGATTTATGGCCCACTACCAAATCTGAGCAACTTCCTCCAAAAACAATAAAGACACCACCAGTCCTTTGATCTCACATGCATATGGGGTCCATAAACCTTTCACACCACTTATCTAATCTTATCATACCCACAAGATTCCTATTTTGCTTCTCCCACTGAGAGCACGCTATATCTTTTTTTTCTACTTACCAAACCAATTTTTTTCGTTTATCAAAATGGGGGCTTTACAGATGTCTACTAGTTTTGTGCTCCGTTCCTTGATGCTTTGTATTCACCAGAGGCTCATGTTGATCATCCACTCCCAGGAGGAGGCTTCTTGTACTTGGCACAACCTCATCATAGTGTCCTGCACTTGTTTTGGTGCCTGATCAATTCATATCCTGATTCCTCAATTGTCCATGACTTGTCTCATTTTCATCGCTCTTCCAGCAATCCAGCAACTCTGATAATCCGATATGTAGTTCCAACACCAAACTACAACATCCCGAAGAATTTCACAAGACCGGTCTAAGAAGACTAAGCAGCGGGAATCAGTGAGACGTTCTAGCTTGGGATTTTATTCTTACATGGTAACTTTTCTCCGCACTCTTGAGAGCCAACCTGTCATGGCCGTCAGCAGACATAAAGCTTCTTCTTTTCATCTTTAAGAAATCTGACATTTCAAACACGAATACTCAGAATTAAAAGGCAATTTTTCACTTTTTTCATCTTCTCACAGTGTTGGAAATTAGCTGAAAGTGTTGATGTTCTGTATGGGAATATTGATTCAGACGTGTTTCTTCAGGCACATGTGAGAAGAAATCTGCCGAGAAAGATAAGATTCAGCATTAATACCATTCTCAGAAATCTTGATTTACAAAGTACTTTTTTGGTGCGCCAAGAAATTGTGAAGGATAGATCAGTTTAGCCCAGTCCCTGTGCAGACCGAGTTTTATGGGGCAGTTAAAAAGAAACAAGTTTTCTAGTGGAAACTACTGCAAGAAATTCTCCTTCTTTGGGAAGTTTTTTTAAAAAAAATAATTTTCTTGAATCCTGAATTCTTTTGGAATTTTTTTTTTTTTTTTTTTTCTGGAGCGTTCCTTGCAGTCTTTTAATTGGTCAGTTCCTCTTTTGGAGCGGATTCCTTCAGGATCTGCTTCAATGAAGTGACGGGCACTTTCTTTTTTTCCAAATCTAAAGTGAGAAAGAAAGAAAACCCAAACTCAACATATGAGAAGCCAAGAATAGCTAATTCTAGCCGGTATTTTTTTTTAAGCATTTTTGTAGCATTGTTTTGTTTTTGCGTGGATCTGCTGTGAAATATTTCTATTAAAAATAAAACCCCGTATATAAACTACTGTTTCTAAAGTGGCAGTGATCCCCCGGCCATACCTACATCTGAATTCGCTGAGGACTTGACAACCTTTTCAAGTCCTTTAGGCCTCCTCGTGTGACATGAGAATCTCAGAAGTTCTGGGAGACTTGGCGGATATGTGGTAGGGGACTAATCCTTTATGGTAGTTCTCAGGTTTTTTACTCTCTACGGTTTTGTAGTCTTGACAAAAACTGATGTCATTAATGCCATAGTGATAATATTTTGGGATCTAGGTGAGTTTAGGTTAATGAATAATGTTCCTCTGGACATTTGAAGACCACACAGACCTTGGCTGATAGACTCATTGGAAATATCTTCAGATGTAACCAAGAATGGTCCAATAAGTTGCTCCATTGTACCACGGCCATCAGTTTGTACCTGCTAAAAGAGTCAAACAGTTTTCATAAAAACGCCGTAATATCCTGACCATCACTTGATACATCATGGTTTTTGCATGGAGTCTTCTTCCAGTCTTCCATGTTGCTTAGGTCAATGTTGATAGTGGTATATTAATGGAAGTTGACATAACACAGTGGACTGGTCTGGATAAGATGACTGTTTTATTCAAGGTGTATTATCTGGAACTGAACATGGTCACGGACTCCATGTTGGGAGCTCCATCTTTACTGTAGACATTTAATTCCCTATTTCTCGGGTGACTTATGGGCCGCTCTCCGCTGGGTGAATATCATTAAGTTGACGCAAGGTTCACATTTACCTGCACGACTTTGATAAATCGAGAAAAAACCTAATTAGCCTAGGCAGGTGAACAATGCGTGCGCTCAAAGTGTAACCGGCAGTAATTGATCTATTTGTAGAGACCATTTTTCAAATGAAACAAGAAGAATCAACAGTCGTGGGGCAAAACCCGATGCTCCAATCTCTAAGGTGTAAAGGTAAAAAAAAAAGCAAAGGAGTGGGAAAATTACAGAAGAGCGAAAAAAATAGGAATGACAGGCCATTACAAGCTCATTAAAAGCACTTTATGTCCAAATTATATCCATGGGCCAGGGGTCATATCCTTTGTAGAGGGAAAGGGGGTGAGGTTGATATGGAAAGAAGAGGAAGCATAAGTTGATGCGATCTCTTCTTGCAGTTCTTACAACACAGCAAATAAGGGTATGAAGAACAAGGATCTCAGAATGAAAATGTGCCAAAAAGCTCCAAGTCCCCTTGCCCCTGAGGGTCTGGGTGTGGAAGCATCAACCAGCACCAGGCAGCGGTCTCTGTTACAAAGTATCCAAAGTTGTTCTTAATTTTTGCTCATTCCCTTTTTAAAGTTCTGAATTTTTGTAATTTACTTTATTACCTTATTTTGCTCCCTTCTATCATTAACCTGGCGCTGAAGTGCTGGTTTATCTGCCTAGTTCATTCCGTCGTAGCAGCTGATTTGAACAGCAGGTTTAGCACAGACATATTTATGGCGAGTGATCACTCGTTTTTTTTAAAATAGTTGCCGCCACTTTTACTGAGCTCGGGTCGTGTCCAGACCTGTAGGTGAGCGCAGTATCGGACCGACCGAAACTCGTGAATAAAGTCTCTAAAACGGGTTTCATTTTCTGGGGAAATGTGTGTAGTGTGATAGTCACAGATTCCCTTTAAGGATAACTACTAAGATCAACACCCACCCCCAACAGCATATACATCATGCGGGCTGGAAACTAAATCC
>JARQOD010000009.1:73637545-73685321 GCA_033576555.1 Oophaga sylvatica
AAAAGCCCCAGTGGTCGGAGTGAAAACTGCAAAATCTCTCATTCTTATTTTTGATAAAGATTGTGATATGGGAAAAAAAACACTAACGAAATGTTGTAAAAAAGAAACAGAAAACAAAAACCTGATTTAAGCATTAGGGCATTTTCTGATGACACATTCCAGAGTGTCTGAATCCGGAGGACTTAGTGGGGTGGTCCTGGAGACGCCCCCTTATTACGAGGTCCCAGGGTCAATCTGGCCGGCATTAGACAATAAATACGATTCTGGACACTCTCACATCCGCACACACTCTCACATCCGCACACACTCTCACATCCGCACACACTCTCACATCCGCACACACTCTCACATCCGCACACACTCTCACATCCGCACACACTCTCACATCCGCACACACTCTCACATCCGCACACACTCTCACATCCGCACACACTCTCACTTTCGGCCGATCCTTCACATCTGACGATTCCTTGCTCTCTCTTTCAGTTCATGCTGAGACACAAACAGAAGCCAACTCCGACAACTTTCTGGGCGACATCGGGTGATGGCGCGCTTTCAAAAGCAATTGTATAATTACAAAGATCAAAGAAGAACAGCACAAAGGGAAATTTCTTACCTTTTTTTCCCCTTGTGCCAGAGACGGATTGAGAAGACTCGGGAACACTTAGCGGCACATATAATGCTTATCATCGTGTCTGGAAATTACCCGTCCTACAGAGCCTTTATGCCATAATAATGGGACGCGGAGACATCGCGCACTAATAGTTTTATTCCATATTTATATTTTGCAGATTTATTTCATAAAATGCCAGTTTTCCAATGATATTATCCATCATAGCAGAGTGAGTCCGGAGGACGAGGAAGATAAAAATGGCAAGTGAATCTCGACGCTCGTGTAGGACGATTATACAAACCAGCCGCACAAGATGGATTATGAGAAGAAGCGTCTCAGCGCGATACTGAAGTTCATGATACAATCCGCGTGTGCCTGACGGATAGTTTGTCATTTCCCACTTTCACAGTTCGTTACAAGACGCTCATGGAGGCGTGGAGGACGGAGGGGATACACGTGTCCCACCATAAGGGCATTGACGAGTACTCAGGGGGCAGACTATGGAGAATAGGAGGGACTGTGGAATGGACAAGTCTGATGACCCAAAGTTAGAATAAAGTTTTTATCAATATCTAAAACTTTTTTTTATGGAACAGGTGCAGCATACTATTGCTGATCGGTGTCTGTCTGGGTCTGAGACTCTGAGACCTCCACCGGTCGGTAAAACACTGCTCTGAAGGGTGAGGCATCAATATGCAACACTCGTATTATATAAAATATTTCACAAAATAATACTTATCCTTTAAGAATGTTTAGTATTTTTACTTTTCTAATTTTCCCATGTCATAACCTACGATATGTAAAAAAAAATATGAAAAAAATCATGAAATATTAGTTTTCAAAGGTAGACAATGAGCCTAATAGACAGACCCTCCCTGTAGTAAGATCATTTCTCAACAGTCTCATTATCATTACAGACATGATTAATATGACTGATAACACCTCTATATACAGTAGATAACACAGTATCCACCATTCACAATAGGTGATGTCACAGCTCACCTCCTCCTCTTGTACAGTGACTGATAACACCTCTATATACAGTAGATAGCACAGGATCCACCATTCACAATAGGTAATGTCACAGCTTACCTCCTCCTCCTGTACAATGACTGATAACACCTCTATATACAGTAGATAACACAGGATCCACCATTCACAATAGGTGATGTCACAGCTCACCTCCTCCTCCTGTACAATGACTGATAACACCTCTATATACAGTAGATAACATGGGATCCACCATTCCAATAGGTGATGTCAAAGTTCACCTCCTCCTCTACAATGACTGATAACACCTCTATATACAGCTGATAACACAGGATCCACTATTCACAATAGGTGATATCACAGCTCACCTCCTCCCTCCTGTACAATGACAGATAACACCTCTATATACAACTGATAACACGGATCCAACATTCACAATAAGTGATGTCACAGTTCACCTCCTCCTCCTCCTGTACAATGACTGATAACACCTCTATATACAGCTGATAACACAGGATCCACCATTCACAATAGTGAAGTCACAGCTCACCTCCTCCTCCTGTACAATGACTGATAACACCTCTATATACAGCTGATAACACAGGATCCACCATTCACAATAAGTGATGTCACAGCTCACCTCCTCCTCCTGTACAATGACTGATAACACCTCTATATACAGTAGATAACACAGGATCCACCATTCACAATAGGGGATGTCACAGCTCACCTCCTCCTGTACAATGACTGATAACACCTCTATATACAGTACATAAACACAGGATCCACCATTCACAATAGGTGATGTCACAGCTCACCTCCTCCTCCTGTACAATGACTGGTAACACCTCTATATACAGTAGATAACACAGGATCCACCATTCACAATAGGGGATGTCACAGCTCACCTCCTCCTGTACAATGACTGATAACACCTCTATATACAGTACATAACACAGGATCCACCATTCACAATAGGTGATGTCACAGCTCACCTCCTCCTCCTGTACAATGACTGATAACACCTCTATATACAGTAGATAACACAGGATCCACCATTCACAATAGATAATGTCACAGCTCACCTCCTCCACCTGTACAATGACTGATAACACCTCTATATACAGTAGATAACATGGGATCCACCATTCACATAGGTGATGTCAAAGTTCACCTCCTCCTATACAATGACTGATAACACCTCTATATACAGCTGATAACAGGATCCACCATTCACAATAGGGGATGTCACAGCTCACCTCCTCCTGTACAATGACTGATAACACCTCTATATACAGTACATAACACAGGATCCACCATTCACAATAGGTGATGTCACAGCTCACCTCCTCCTCCTGTACAATGACTGATAACACCTCTATATACAGTAGATAACACAGGATCCACCATTCACAATAGATAATGTCACAGCTCACCTCCTCCACCTGTACAATGACTGATAACACCTCTATATACAGTAGATAACATGGGATCCACCATTCACAATAGGTGATGTCAAAGTTCACCTCCTCCTATACAATGACTGATAACACCTCTATATACAGTAGATAACACAGGATCCACCATTCACAATAGGTGATATCACAGCTCACCTTTCCTCCTGTAGAATAACAGATAACACCTCTATATACAACTGATAACACAGGATCCACGATTCACAATAAGTGATGTCACAGCTCACCTCCTCCTCCTGTACAATAACAGATAACACCTCTATATACAGCTGATAACACGAGATCCACCATTCACAATGATCGCTGTATAAGTCGCCAAGTATGCCCATAGAAGTTAATTACCGATGGTTACAGCTCCCCTTTTCCCCTTCCTGCACAATGGCTTCTGCACAGGTCACCAAACAAACCATTAACACTCTCACATAGAAGATAACAGATGATGTGACAGCCCACCTGCACGCCCACCCTGCACAATGGCCTCTGCGCAGGTCACAGAGCATGCCCACAACACTCTCACATCTCCAGGGAACACTTTCCTATTGGCTAAGATGAAATGGTGACGCCCAATTTTGTACAAAATCTAAAAACATCAGAAAAAAAAGATATATATATATATATATATATATATATCTCATTGTCTGATTGTGATTAGTAAATCTCCCTTTAAGATGTCCCAATATGCAGGTTATTCATGAGTGTATGTTATTTCAGTAACAAGAGGGAAATATTCAGCTGCCAATCAGTCCCGATGCCGCTTATATCCAGTGAGAACAAGTGAAAAAGTTACAACTTACGGTATTTAGAATATCAAAACTTTATGGTAAACTTTTGTAAAAGTTGCAGAATGTAACTAAATGCAATAAATAAAAGAAGTGTCTATAGAGAAACTGCTGCACAGAAGATCTGGCCGCGCCCCGTCCCGTTATCTGCACGACATCAGATAAAGAACGCCCCGCAATTAACTGGGGGAATGATTTCAGAAAGATCCACAGAAAACCTATCACTGCACAAAAAAGCCTTAATTACAGAGATGTGTACCCATGAAAGAGAACGTGGAATCAGAAAATTACGTATTGTATAAAGAAAATAAAGAGATTCCTGAAACCTTGCAGTTTTCTTTCTGACCTCTAAGCTTCAAAATAGGCTGACCCTACCTTTTCTGTTGAAATCAATTTTCAGCAGTCTCATTATCATCACAGGCAGGATTACCATGACAGGTAACATGTATATATAAATAACATAAATAACAATCTGTGAGGTCAGAGCTAACCTCCTCCTCCCTGCACAATGAACTCTGCACAGGTCACAGAGCATGCCCATAACACTCTCCTGCTAAAGTCACAGAGCATGCCCATAACACTCTCCTGCTAAAGTCACAGAGCATGCCCATAACACTCTCCTAATGAAGTCACAGAGCATGCCCATAACTCTCCTAATGAAGTCACAGAGCATGCTCATAAACTCTCCTACTGAAGTCACCGAGCATGCCCATAACACTCTCCTGCTAAAGTCACAGAGCATGCTCATAACTCTCCTGTTGAAGTCACAGAGCATGCCCATAACACTCTCCTAATGAAGTCACAGAGCATGCTCATAACTCTCCTACTGAAGTCACAAAGCATGCTCATAACATTCTCCTGCTGAAGTCACAGAGCATGCTCATAACATTCTCCTGCTGAAGTCACAGAGCATGCCCATAACATTCTCCTGCTGAAGTCACAGAGCATGCCCATAACACTTTCCTGTTGAGGTCCCAAAGTGCCACCACAACATTCTCTCATAAATGATGATCACAACTCGCCTCTTCCTCCTCCCTGCACAAGGAGCTCTGCACAGGTCACAGAACATGCCCAAACATTCTCTCGTAAATAGTCACAGCTCATCTCCTCTGCCTCACCATAAAAAAAACCTTTGCATAGGTGACAAAGTCCCCACCACATTCCCATCTCCCCCTCCCTGCACACTGACCTCTGCACAGGTCACTGAGCATGTCGGCAGCATGCTCTGAGAAAAGTCAATGCTTTATCTCCAGACTATCGCTGTCTGTTGTCCACGTGGCTGCTGTAAAGCAAATCACTAAATGCTGTTAATAACAGAAAAAGGTAAAAAGTTACCGGATGGGGCACAGCTGCAGCGGGTGCACATGCACCTGGGCTCAGGCTCAGAAGGTCCTGTTGGACCATTTGGAAAGACCAATAATATTAAAGACCAGGGACAGATGTGATCCCTGTTGGCAATTCTGCATTGGTGCCTATGAGCCACTACATGTTTGGCTCTTAGTATTTAGCCATGGAGACATGTAGGTCTGTCATGGGAGCTGCATACATTAAACGGCAGAAGAGTTTTTGGAAGACTTTACATAGTTGCTGCATTCCTCACACAATATAAATTTACTGAAAATGTTTCCGCTATCAGATTCCAGAAATCTTTGCTACTTTGCAGCCTCCAATACATAATATCAGAGCGCAGAACATAAACACGTAACCGAGTGACAAATAGGAAACCAACGGAAAATAAAATGTCGCCATCAATGAAACCGAGCAGAATGATTTAATAAAACACCCGATGAATCAGTCTAATGACGAGATTTTAGCGCCTCTGCTGCGGCAATTACCGCGGCACTAAGTGAATAGTGGTGCGTCTGAGCACCGCGCCGGAATCTTAATTACTGCTCGCTCAGCGTTGCGGGTTACGATCCCTCATCTTGCTGTTGGTAAACTGTCTCCAAATGCACATCCTAATTTAATGGAGCTGAAATTTTCTACATTTTCCGTCTGTTTCATTTACAACATTAAACGAGATAAAAAGTAAAAAAGGAAGAACGGCGCATCACAAAATCTCCCTGAAATAAAGTCTGGATAATCCGGCTCTTACAGAATCATTGTGAGAATTCGATCAGATGACAAGGATTTTGGGGATACGTCAAAAGTAAAAGAAAAGTCAAAGATGCTATAGGATTTTTACAGGATGAAAATGATGAAATGGTAAGTCAGGATGTTGAGAAGGCTGAACTTTTAAATTCCTATTTTGCATCTGTTTTCTCTCAGAAAGGAAATGTAACATCAACTGATCTTCACTGTCCTATTAAAGGAATAGAAGAATCCAGGATATCTATAAACAGAAAGACAGTGAGGAAACACTTAGCTAACATAAATGAATTCAAGTCTCCAGGTCCAGATGAATTACACCCCAGGGTACTGAAGGAGATAGCAGAAGAAATTCTTGAACCACTGTCCATAATCTTTGAAAATTCTTGGAGAACAGGAGAAGTCCCAGAAGACTGGAGAAGAGCAAATGTTGTTCCTATCTTCAAAAAGGGGAAGAAGGTGGACCCAGGGAACTACAGGCCGGTGAGTCTGACTTCTATACCAGGAAAGATCTTTGAACAAATTATTAAAGAACATGTATGCAAGTACCTGGATAAGAATGAAGTGATTAAACAGAGTCAGCATGGGTTTGTAACTAATAAGTCATGTCAGACTAACTTAATTTCCTTCTATGACAGAATCACTGACTGGGTGGATCAGGGAAATGCTGTAGATATAGTATATCTTGACTTCAGCAAAGCATTTGACAAAGTATCTCACACAATCCTTATTGAAAAAATGACTAAGTATGGAATGGACAAGGCAACTGTTAGGTGGATTCATAACTGGCTTAGTGATCGGACCCAAAGAGTGGTTGTAAATGGCTGCACATCCAGTTGGAAGAATGTCTCAAGTGGGGTACCACAAGGCTCTGTTTTGGGCCCTGTATTGTTCAACATCTTTATCAATGATTTAGATGAAGGAATTGAGGGTAAACTGATCAAATTTGCTGATGACACAAAGCTAGGAGGGGTAGCTAATACTAGAGAAGAGAGAGAGAGGATTCAAAAAGATATACATAAACTGGAGCAGTGGGCAGCAACTAACAGAATGGATTTTAACAGGGAAAAATGCAAAGTACTACATCTGGGCAATAAAAATGAAAAAAGCATATACAAAATGGGAGGAATAGGGCTAAGTAACAGCACATGTGAAAAAGACTTGGGTATACTAATTGATCACAGACTTAACATGAGTCAACAGTGTGATGCAGCAGCAAAAAAGGCAAATGCAATTCTAGGATGTATCAACAGAAGCATACAGTCTAGATCACGTGAGGTCATTATTGCCCTCTACTCCTCTTTGGTCAGACCTCATCTGGAATACTGTGTCCAGTTTTGGGCACCACATTTTAAAAAAGACATCAACAAACTGGAGCAAGTTCAGAGAAGAGCCACCAGAATGGTGACCGGTCTGCAAACCATGTCCTATGAGGAACGGTTGCAGGATTTGGGAATGTTTAGCTTGCAAAAAAGAAGACTGAGAGGAGACTTAATAGCTGTCTACAAATATCTCAAGGGCTGTCACATTGTAGAAGGATCATCTTTATTCTCATTTGCGCAAGGAAAGACTAGAAGCAATGGGATGAAACTGAATGGGAGGAGACACAGATTAGATATTAGAAAAAACTTTTTGACAGTTAGGGTGATCAATGAGTGGAACAGGCTGCCACAAGAGGTGGTGAGTTCTCCTTCAATGGAAGTCTTCAAACAGAGGCTGGATAGACATCTGTCTGGGATGATTTAGAGAATCCTGCTTTGAGCAGGGGGTTGGACCAGATGACCCAGGAGGTCCCTTCCAACTCTACCATTCTATGATTCTATGATTCTATGACATCCGCTGTTCATCAGAAGGGACCCGAGCGATCACTGGTAATCTGATCGCCTCCTACCTGCCGGCATCTGCGGCTCCGCTCCCGATTATCCGGTCGGGTGCGACGTCATCACCGCAGTATGATGCCAGCAGGACGTCACGCCGGGCCGGCTAATAAAGAGAAGAGCCACAGATGACAGCAAGCAGCAGACGGATCTCAGGGCTCCTGTCCAGCAGCCACAAAATACTGACCAGTCTATGAAAGAAATTATTGTAAGAAAATGTAACAATGTAACGTGATATTTAACAAAGCTTCAGGTCCATTACACGACGCGCCACACCGAGTGGATCCGGCATGGAAGGATAAACCGTCCAGGAATGTTGTCCCATCCCGGAAATTAGTCCTATAGGGTGAATCTCATTTCTGCATTGTCTGGTTGTTTGATGATCAGTGGAGAAGACTTCTTCTCCGTGAAGCTGGAGTGGCCTCATAAATGGATCCTCACTTATCCGTGGAGTTCCTGTCCTGTCCTGCGTTCCACAGACAGCCCTTTTGTTTCTCACCTTTCCCGGCTCCAGCCTCTCTGTCTTTCCGCCATATTGGCCTTCTCTGTTCCTGTGGGTCAGGTTATCATGATGACCCGATGCTTCAACGCCTTACTGGCCGGCTCATGACCCGGTATGCTGCCTGAGTATTTAGGTAGTTGACATCTAAGCCGCTACTAAATATCTCCACTAGAGTTGGTGCAAATGATTCACTGGACTCGGTCCAGCGGCTACGTCCTTAATCTGAGGGTGCTGGATAAGAGTCCGGAGAACCGCCTGCCTCCACCTGACGGCATGTTGTGCCAGGTCAGCTAATCAATATAAAACGCTACAGATACCTGGAGGCAGGACTGATCCTTATAGCTTCCATCCAATAACCACAGATTACAGATGTGGCCGATGGACCGTGTCCTGAGAGTTGGTTAACAGAAATTCTAATGTACATCATTAGTTAGTTCTTTCAGAAGCCTACTAGCATACCCATCTGTGCTACATCGCTGGGCTCTACTACAGTACATCATTCTGTTACTGTGGAGTCTCCGGACATACCCCATCTGTGCTACATCGCTGGGCTCTACTACAGTACATCATTCTGTTACTGTGGAGTCTCCGGACATACCCCATCTGTGCTACATCGCTGGGCTCTACTACAGTACATCATTCTGTTACTGTGGAGTCTCCGGACATACCCCATCTGTGCTACATCGCTGGGCTCTACTACAGTACATCATTCTGTTACTGTGGAGTCTCCAGACATACCCCATCTGTGCTACATCGCTGGGCTCTACTACAGTACATCATTCTGTTACTGTGGAGTCTCCGGACATACCCCATCTGTGCTACATCGCTGGGCTCTACTACAGTACATCATTCTGTTACTGTGGAGTCTCCGGACATACCCCATCTGTGCTACATCGCTGGGCTCTACTACAGTACATCATTCTGTTACTGTGGAGTCTCCGGACATACCCCATCTGTGCTACATCGCTGGGCTCTACTACAGTACATCATTCTGTTACTGTGGAGTCTCCGGACATACCCCATCTGTGCTACATCGCTGGGCTCTACTACAGTACATCATTCTGTTACTGTGGAGTCTCCAGACATACCCCATCTGTGCTACATCGCTGGGCTCTACTACAGTACATCATTCTGTTACTGTGGAGTCTCCGGACATACCCCATCTGTGCTACATCGCTGGGCTCTACTACAGTACATCATTCTGTTACTGTGGAGTCTCCGGACATACCCCATCTGTGCTACATCGCTGGGCTCTACTACAGTACATCATTCTGTTACTGTGGAGTCTCCGGACATACCCCATCTGTGCTACATCGCTGGGCTCTACTACAGTACATCATTCTGTTACTGTGGAGTCTCCGGACATACCCCATCTGTGCTACATCGCTGGGCTCTACTACAGTACATCATTCTGTTACTGTGGAGTCTCCGGACATACCCCATCTGTGCTACATCGCTGGGCTCTACTACAGTACATCATTCTGTTACTGTGGAGTCTCCGGACATACCCCATCTGTGCTACATCGCTGGCTCTACTACAGTACATCATTCTGTTACTGTGGAGTCTCCAGACATACCCCATCTGTGCTACATCGCTGGGCTCTACTACAGTACATCATTCTGTTACTGTGGAGTCTCCGGACATACCCCATCTGTGCTACATCGCTGGGCTCTACTACAGTACATCATTCTGTTACTGTGGAGTCTCCGGACATACCCCATCTGTGCTACATCGCTGGGCTCTACTACAGTACATCATTCTGTTACTGTGGAGTCTCCGGACATACCCCATCTGTGCTACATCGCTGGGCTCTACTACAGTACATCATTCTGTTACTGTGGAGTCTCCGGACATACCCCATCTTGCTACATCGCTGGGCTCTACTACAGTACATCATTCTGTTACTGTGGAGTCTCCGGACATACCCCATCTGTGCTACATCGCTGGGCTCTACTACAGTACATCATTCTGTTACTGTGGAGTCTCCAGACATACCCCATCTGTGCTACATCGCTGGGCTCTACTACAGTACATCATTCTGTTACTGTGGAGTCCCCGGACATACCCCATCTGTGCTACATCGCTGGGCTCTACTACAGTACATCATTCTGTTACTGTGGAGTCTCCAGACATACCCCATCTGTGCTACATCGCTGGGCTCTACTACAGTACATCATTCTGTTACTGTGGAGTCTCCAGACATACCCCATCTGTGCTACATCGCTGGGCTCTACTACAGTACATCATTCTGTTACTGTGGAGTCTCCGGACATACCCATCTGTGCTACATCGCTGGGCTCTACTACAGTACATCATTCTGTTACTGTGGAGTCTCCGGACATACCCCATCTGTGCTACATCGCTGGGCTCTACTACAGTACATCATTCTGTTACTGTGGAGTCTCCAGACATACCCCATCTGTGCTACATCGCTGGGCTCTACTACAGTACATCATTCTGTTACTGTGGAGTCTCCGGACATACCCCATCTGTGCTACATCGCTGGGCTCTACTACAGTACATCATTCTGTTACTGTGGAGTCTCCAGACATACCCCATCTGTGCTACATCGCTGGGCTCTACTACAGTACATCATTCTGTTACTGTGGAGTCTCCGGACATACCCCATCTGTGCTACATCGCTGGGTTCTACTACAGTACATCATTCTGTTACTGTGGAGTCTCCGGACATACCCCATCTGTGCTACATCGCTGGGCTCTACTACAGTACATCATTCTGTTACTGTGGAGTCTCCGGACATACCCCATCTGTGCTACATCGCTGGGCTCTACTACAGTACATCATTCTGTTACTGTGGAGTCTCCAGACATACCCATCTGTGCTACATCGCTGGGCTCTACTACAGTACATCATTCTGTTACTGTGGAGTCTCCGGACATACCCCATCTGTGCTACATCGCTGGGCTCTACTACAGTACATCATTCTGTTACTGTGGAGTCTCCGGACATACCCCATCTGTGCTACATCGCTGGGCTCTACTACAGTACATCATTCTGTTACTGTGGAGTCTCCGGATATACCCCATCTTGCTACATCGCTGGGCTCTACTACAGTACATCATTCTGTTACTGTGGAGTCTCCGGACATACCCCATCTGTGCTACATCGCTGGACTCTACTACAGTACATCATTCTGTTACTGTGGAGTCTCCGGATATACCCCATCTTGCTACATCGCTGGGCTCTACTACAGTACATCATTCTGTTACTGTGGAGTCTCCGGACATACCCCATCTGTGCTACATCGCTGGGTTCTACTACAGTACATCATTCTGTTACTGTGGAGTCTCCGGACATACCCCATCTGTGCTACATCGCTGGGCTCTACTACAGTACATCATTCTGTTACTGTGGAGTCTCCGGATATACCCCATCTTGCTACATCGCTGGGCTCTACTACAGTACATCATTCTGTTACTGTGGAGTCTCCGGACATACCCCATCTTGCTACATCGCTGGGTTCTACATTGCCACAGTGTTGCTCTCGAATAATGAGCATTGCTACCTTGCTGGGCTCTGTTGTATTACTACAGTGTGTCTCTGAACATCTCCAACTAGGCTACACCACTGGGATCTGCTGCAAAGTGTCCTGATCCACTCGGGCACGTCACATTGGAGAGCCATCTCTGTGTTGCCGTTTAATCTACCCAGCGTCCTCGGCCTTTCTACGCTGTGTCTTGAGCCTATTGAGTGGAGCGCTGCACTCGGAGTCCCATAGTCAATGAATATATCGAGCATGCGCACCTCCGCTATATTACTGATGAGGCTGCAGAGACCCATTCTCAGTGTTCCAGACCCCCAATCTCAGGATTCTTGGGGGTCCAGCAGTCGGACCCTCGGGGATCAGTAAGTTATTCCCTAACCATTAAAAAGGGGATAACTTGATATTTTGGGAATAACACTTTAATGTGAAGGGGTTCACAAAGTTTCCATAATTTCAAAAAATACATAGGAGCCGCATCGGCAGGTAGAGAGACTTAATTAATCATTAGTTCAGAAATCCATTTCGAGTCATTACCATGAATGAGCCGCGGAGCAGATTTCTTTCTGCCGTTCCAGGTATTTTTGGCAGCGATGTACAGAACAAAGACTCCGGCGCAGGAATATGAAGGTCTAAAAATAAGCGCTGCCATAATGTACACGGCTTCTCCCCACATTCTGCTCCTCCGTCACATCTGATGTGGAGGGGTTTGTGTTACCTTCATTCAATGACGGGTACACGTGTCACCGACTTGCTCCTCTTTGGATAATACACTTAAAAATTGATGTTCGGAGTCAACCTAATTACTATTATTGTGTTTGCTGCTGACCTTTGTGTCGCCATGGGCAGAATACGGCACATTCTCATTCGGCATCGCGGCCGAGGCTCGCACAATACTTTCTATCACATTTAGATGGAGATGGAGGTAATAACACGTTCTAAATAGAAAAACACAGAGGAGCCAATAAACCCTCGGAGACTCGGCGTCCGAGTAATGTAATTGTATTTAAAGGGCTCTGACAGCATCAGTCACGGGGCGACTGTGGCAATACGTGTATCATTACGCCCTAACAGACCCCATCAAAGTCATATCATGCCATAATGGAGACGTAATAAGCTCCACTGTCCCTTATATTGCAAATGGGGCACTACACGTACCAATGCCGGCGGCACCAGCAAATTGCTGCAATCATCAATGTTAGGTTCCAGGATGGAGAAACTCGCAGCCGCGGCCGCACATTGGAGGTACAGTGTCTAGATTACCATTGGTACCTCCACAGATCAGCGGTCTGCAGCTCCTACTGCGGTGTACGGGGCAGGAACAGCACAGCTCCACACGCTGTGTAGTGGCCGTTCCAGGTACTGCAGCTCAGCTTTTATTGAAGTGAATGTTAGCGGAGCTGCAGCACCAACAACAGTCACTGCACATTGTGCTGAGCAGTGGGGGACGTCCGCCAGGCCTGCATGTTGGGAGGTAGGCCGAGCCAGGAAAAAGGGGTGGGGGAGGATGGCCTAGCCTGAAAAAAGGAGGTGGTGGAGGAAGGACGAGCCAGGAAGAGGGGGGTGGGGGAGGAAGGCCGAGCCTGGAAAAGGGGGGTGGTGGAGGACGGCCGAGCCTGGAAAAAGGGGGTGGTGGAGGAAGGCCGAGCCTGGAAAAGGGGGGTGGGGGAGGAAGGCCGAGCCTGGAAAAGGGGGGTGGGGGAGGAAGGCCGAGCCTGAAAAAAGGGGGTGGGGAGGAAGGCCGAGCCAGGAAAAGGGGGGTGGGGGAGGAAGGCCGAGCCATGAAAAAGGGGGGTGGTGGAGGACGGCCGAGCCAGGAAAAGGGGGTGTGGGGAGGACGGCCGAGCCAGGAAAAGCGGGGTGGTGGAGTACGGCCGAGCCAGGAAAAGGGGGGTGGGGGAGGAAGGCCGAGCCAGGAAAAGGGGGGTGGGGGAGGAAGGCCGAGCCATGAAAAAGGGGGGTGGTGGAGGATGGCCGAGCCAGGAAAAGGGGGGTGGGGGAGGAAGGCCGAGCCAGGAAAAGCGGGGTGGTGGAGATACGGCCGAGCCAGGAAAAGGGGGGTGGGGGAGGAAGGCCGAGCCAGGAAAAGGGGGGTGGGGGAGGAAGGCCAAGCCATGAAAAAGGGAGTGGGGGAGGAAGGCCGAGCCATGAAAAAGGGGGTTGGGGAGGACGGCCGAGCCAGGAAAAGGGGGGTGGGGAGGAAGGCCGAGCCAGGAAAAGGGGGGTGGTGGAGGACGGCCGAGCCAGGAAAAGGGGGGTGGGGGAGGAAGACCGAGCCAGGAAAAGGGGGGTGGTGGAAAACGGCCGAGCCAGGAAAAGGGGGGTGGTGGAAAACAGCCGAGCCAGGAAAAGGGGGTGGTGGAGGAAGGCTGAGCCAGGAAAAGGGGGGTGGGGAAGGAAGGCCGAGCCTGGAAAAGGGGGGTGGTGGAGGACGGCCGAGCCTGGAGGGGGTTGGTGGAGGACGGCCGAGCCTGGAGGGGGGTGGTGGAGGACGGCCGAGCCTGGAGGGGGATGGTGGAGGACGGCCGAGCCTGGAGGGGGATGGTGGAGGACGGCCGAGCCTGGAGGGGGGTGGTGGAGGACAGCCGAGCCAGGAAAAGGGGGGTGGGGGAGGATGGCCTAGCCAGAAAAAAAGAGGGTGGTGGAGGAAGGCCGACCCAGGAAAAGGAGGGTGGTGGACGGCCGAGCCTGGAGGGGGGTGGTGGAGGATGGCCGAGCATGGAAAAGGGGGGTGGTGGAGGACGGCCGAGCCTGGAGGGGGTGGTGAAGGACGGCCGAGCCTGGAAAAGGGGGGTGCTGGAGGACGGCCGAGCCTGGAAAAGGGGGGTGGTGGAGGACGGCCGAGGCTGGAAAAGGGGGGTGGTGGAGAACGGCCGAGCCAGGAAAAGGGGGGTGGTGGAGGACGGCAGAGCATGGAAAAGGGGGGTGGTGGAGGACGCAGAGCATGGAAAAGGGGGTGGTGGGGGACGGCCAAGCCAGGAAAAGGGGGGTGGTGGAGGACGGCCGAGCCAGGAAAAGGGGGGTGGTGGAGGACGGCCGAGCATGGAAAAGGGGGGTGAGGGAGGACGGCCGAGCCTGGAAAAGGGGGGTGAGGGAGGACGGCCGAGCCTGGAAAAGGGGGGTGGGGGAGGTAGGCAGTGCCTGGAAAAGGGGGGTGGGGGAGGTAGGCAGAGCATGGAAAAGGGGGTGGTGGAGGATGGCCGAGCCAGGAAAAGGGGGGTGGGGGAGGTAGGCCGAGCCTGGAAAAGAGGGGTGGGGAGGACGGCCGAGCCTGGGAAAGGGGGGTGGTGAAGGACGGCTGAGCCTGGTAGCAGTTTGCTGCCTTTCACCCCATACAGGACGCCTGCCCACTCAGCCAACCAATCACGTAGGTGTATAGGGGAAGGAGGGGGGTTGGGAGAAATGGCTGGTAACTTAACAAGTATTCGAGGCCTTCCATCTTTCAGGTTTGGCTTGCAGTTCTTGACTGATGGACCCGTTGTTGATGAAGGGATTATCTGGTTTAGATAACCCACTTTTAAGCACCCGATCAAGACACAAGACAATCCGACGTTTAGGACCTTCATAAATTAGCCAGAACATTGCGTGATTACCATAAGCACCTCAGTCTCAGTACAGACCCATCACATCCACTGATGGCCTGTTGATTTAAAGTAATATGGTGTAATGGCAAAATTCCCCTCTGGGGGCGCTGCAGGAAAACTGAACACTTAAAGAGAGTCCAAGAACAAAAGAGATTGTAAAAACTGTATCTATTCATGAAGGAATTGTGCAATGTTTGCTTGTGTTTCATTTATATGCAAATGTATTTCCAGCAATAAATTCAGCTAGAAATGAAACTCCTTCTTTAGACTTTTCTGACCGTCAGGAGTGTCATAATTTACTCAGTATTTTCCAGGGGTTGCCCAGCGGGATGCAGACTGATCCGGCTCATGGACCCAGAAAGGATATTTTGTGCCGGAGCTACCGATTACATTGCACTAATGGCCGCGCACGGCCGGATCTTCACGACACATTGTATCACGGTTAGTGTTGAGCGATACGATACTGCAAATATCGGGTATCGGCCGATATTAGCTCTATCGGCCTTTCGATACTTAGTTCCGATATTTTCGTCTTATCGGATACCGGAATCGGATTTGTCACTGTCACTGTCAGTGTCCGTCGGTCGGGTCTGTCAGGAGTCAGCGGCACTTACCTGGCAGAAGATCTCCGGCGGTCACGTCCTGGACTGCTTGATGGCCGCCATTATCTTCTCCCTGGCGGTCACATGCAGTTTTTCGCGATAACTGCAGTGACTGCAGGGTAATCGCGGCCGTAAGCAGTCAGTCCGATGACGTCACCGCCGGGGAAGCAGGTAATCAGCTGTGCTGCGCCGGGATGTCAGGCTCTGCCTGTCATTCTGATGTAGCAGAGCTGGATCGTCGTGGGACACTCGTTACTATGGACTGCGTCGGACAGGTGGTATACTTTTTTTTTTTTTTTTTTCATTTTTTTACAGGAGATCGATGGCGTCGCAGGATGAGACTGTAATAAAAGTAATGAAAACTGTGTTTTGTTTTTTTTTATTAAATTAAAAAACTTTTATATGAACATTCACCCGTCCGGGTACATCAACAATTTAACTATTTACATACAGGGACCCTGTCCGGGTTATTTATAATTCTTTGGCAGGGGTGTTCCAGGTACCACCTGGTACTCTTCTGATGCTTGCCAAACATCCGAGGCACCAAGGACCACCAGGACCTGATGACGTCGTGTGGCCTGTACAGTCAAGTCGTGACCCGCTATCTGGGTCTGTGTGGCCACCTCTTTCATCTCCCTCCGGGTCTGGAACCCTATGTCCCGGACTGAACGAACCCCAGGGGGCCTAACAGGCGCCGGGTACGGGCCAGCTATACTTATCATGTCCATAGCTGGGGCTGCTGAGGAGACCACTGAGGGAGGCTGGGGAGATTTACGGCGTGGGGTGGGCACTTTTGCAGAGGCCTGGATGTGGGAGGCTGAAGGCTCCGAGGGTCTCACAGGTTCCTGACACTCTGGGGAGTAGGGGTCGCACCTGGTAACATTTAGGGCGTACCATCCATTGTAACCCCAGTGTCGGGTGTAAGTCACCAAGTCTCCTGGCAACAGGTCCCTCCCCGGGTGTCCTTCTGGGAGGTGAGCCTCCACGTCCCGCCGGTTCACAAAAACTTCTAAATAAAGTCCAGGCTCCTGGATGAAGCCCCAACCACCTTTCAATTTAAAGCTCCGTACTGCACCCTTACGCCGCGGCTCCCACAGGGTTCCTTTATCTTTTCTCATCCAGTCCTTATCTGCCCGGTCCTTCTCCAGCTGACGTTGGCGAAGCTTTTGGGTTTCTCGCTGCTCCCTTTGTCGCTCTGCTTCCTTCTCCCAACGTCTCCACTCTTCCTCCTGACGCCGGTTGTAATTCTCCTTCACCAGCATCTCCATGTCTCCACCACTCCACTGCAGCTTACAGTGTCCGGTTTGCGGCAGCTCTCCTGGCGCCCCCCAGTCCTGGCGGCGCTCCCCTGCGGAGGAAGCAGCCGGCTCTGGAACAGATGACAGTCGGGGCTCCGGTACAGACAGGTAGTGCTCTGGTGCCTGCGCGGCCTCCTCCATGAGGACGGGTGTCGCTTCTTCTGTCTCAGCGACGGGGGCAGACAGCGGGATCTGGGGTGCTGCCGGTGCAGAGTTTTTTGCACGAACGGGTGCCTCCACTGCGACAACGTCAACCGGATCACATTGCAAGGGCTCCTCTACTATAACGGGTGCCTCACCTTCCGGTACAGACACTTCAGGTAAGAGGGATTGGCGCCGCTCCAAGTTTAGTTTTAGGGCACGCCAGCTGGCTTCCATCCTGGCGACCTCCTCCCGATGCCGGGCCAGGCCTCTTAGGGTATCCTCCGCTTCTTGCAGCGTAGGAGGGTTTCCAGGCCGGGTGCCCAACGGTGGTTCCGTGGCGATCGGGTCGCTTCCGTGGGGGGAGAGCTCTGACTGCTCCATCCCTTCCCACTTCTTCTCGTCGTGTCCATTAGCCATCTCTGCCAAGTCACATGTGTCATATCTGGAGAGGGCCCCTCTTTTGTAGGGAGGCGGGACCTTCGTGTTAGTTTCCGCACACTGAGGAGGATGAGGAGGCGGAACTGAAGAGCTGTGGGGCACGATCTTACATTGCAGTACCATTTACAGTGGGCGGCCATCGTTTTCACGCCACTGAATGAGTGACACCCACGAAGAGCACGCCCTTCTTCTTCACCAGTGCCTCGTCGTGACGCAGATATGGCGGAAAAATGGCAAATACATTCTCTGATGATTTTAGCAATTCTCAAGCACAAAACCAGTTCAATTCAGGCACACAGGACTCGCTTATAGCGAGCTACAGAGTCCTGTTCGTGACGCCCAAGTTGAGTCGCACAGAGCCAGAGGTTTTGGGGGTACTCGGCACCGAGCCCGTCGACTTCTATGGGGTATGTCACGGCTTTACCCGGCAATTGAATCAGAGTCTATTTTACTATGTAGAAGTGTATAAACTATAAATATATGTATATATAATGTCACAATGACATGTGTATATATATATATATATGTATTCTATGTGTGTATATTTTGTGTTTACAACGAAATAAAGGTTTTTTTTAGTTGCAATATTTTGTTCCCATAGACTTACATGGGACTTCCGGTATCGAAATCGGATATCGACGATATTTAGTGCTATCGGCGATACCATTTCGATACAATATTTTTAGATATCGAGCAGTATCGCTCAACACTAATCACGGTGTGTGGGAACCTTCACCTCCAAGACAACGGATATCATCCGATAAAAACCAGGAGAATACGTGCGATGGAATAACAGATCATAGCTGAGGCAAGAGATAGAGAAATGCAGCATAGAGGTTCTCCCAGCGTCACGGTCACTGAATGAGGTCCTGTCCCAGAAGAGATTGTATTATTGGGGTCCTCAGTGTGCACCCAGAAATTGGGAAATAGTGACACTTTCTAATATACACCCTGTATTAATTCTGCCATCCTAGGGTCAGGACTAAGCAAAATTACAGCAAGGTCGGCATCTCTTCTGACATCCTTATCTGTGAAAATAGATATACCATACAATGCTAAAATAACACTGCCACATAGTGCCCATATCACAGAATCATGCATTGTGCATATAGACATACCATACAGTGCTAAAATAACACCGCCACATAGTGCCCATATCACAGAATCATGCATTGTGCATATATATGGACATACCCTACAGTGCTAAAATAACACTGCCACATAGTGCCCATATCACAGAATCATGCATTGTGCATATAGACATACCATACAATGCTAAAATAACACCGCTACATAGTGCCCATATCACAGAATCATGCATTGTGCATATAGAAATACCATACAATGCTAAAATAACACCGCTACATAGTGCCCATATCACAGAATCATGTATTGTGCATATTGACATACCATGCGATGCTAAAATAACACCGTCATATAGTGCCCATACCACAGAATCATGCATTGTGCATATAGACATACCATACAGTGCTTAAAATAACACCGCCACATAGTGCCCACAACCAAGGACTTATAAAAAAAAATCCGGGAGCCGCTTATCAAATGTTCGCACTTAGGACCTCTCCATGGGCTCCTGGCCACCATTAAACAACCCTTAGGGTTCCCGTGACGGTGTTGTTGGTGCCCAATGGGGGTGTCAGTTCCCTCGCCTCCATCTAACTACCGGTGCTTTTCAGCAGGTCATCTATGGGAATAAACTGCTGCATTCAGAGCTAGCCCTACGTGAAGCATTTGCCGGTGGAGGTCTGCTGTGTAAAACAGCTGGCACCGCCATTTTGGAGCAGGCGCCATATAAATACTTCTGACTACTGCCGTAAGTACCTTTATGGTAGATGTTCCAAGAAGTGGATGAGCACCAGGCCTAACCATCCAACATCGGGCCCCGCAGAATAAGGGCCCTATAGTAGTCATGCGGCCTGAAGCATTCAGCAATACCCCACTGCTCACAGCAGTGTCAGACAGCCGCCTGAATAACACTGCCCCATCAATAAGCTACGAACAGCTCCATACCGCGGAGCCGACATTACACAGGTTCTGACCCATTTGTGGCCCTTTGATGTGGCAGTGATGGGCACAGCGTGCAAGGAATCAACCAACAGCGTTTCGCTGAATGTACACTGGCCAGCGTAGCGGTACCAGACTCTTCAATGAGGGAACGCGCTTGACGGTTATCAGTGGTGAGACACAGAGCTTGGTGGTTACAACAATTTGCAATCCTTATAACAAACAAAGAAGTGGGATCCGCCAGCATAGGACACGGCCCAGCAGCTCTGGCTTAGGGTGGTCACCATGGAGTGGTCCGGACTCCATGACGCACTGCCAGCGGCGCTCTCTACAGGCTGCAGTACGGTGGCCGTCCAGAGCAGCTCTCAGGTCTCTCAGACAGGGGCTAAGCAGGTCCCTGTGTGAACAAGCTCCTATCTTGTAGACAGGGCAGAATTGGGACAGCATGCAACTGTACAGATGACGGAAAAGAGGGGAACTCGGTATCTCTCCTAAAACCTGGACTTCAGTTATATCATCGTGTATGTGCAGCGGGTATAACCTGGGTAACATTCCCCGACCCAAATCCAAAGGAAATGAAGATGTTCTGAGCCATTATTACTATTATTCTGCATGGCCGCTGAGGACATTGCACAGACATGACAGCGTCAGCGTTGGAGAACTAACACTCCAACGTCTGAGCTCTGACAACGGATAATGAAATGACATCTTGTGTTACCGGCTCCGGACACCTGGCCCCGCAGGACTTTGTACAAACAAGAAGCAAATTGATCTTTCCAACATTCAGATTGATATTGATTTCCTGGCGTAACTATCAGAGTGATCAGCGGCGCCACAAGGTGCACATTGTATCCACAATGTGAGGACAGGTGACGCTGCCAAGCCCAAAGTCTGCAGTTACAGAAACGTAACCCTGGGCCGATCGGCTGATTCTGGGTCATCGTCTCAGTCCTCACAACTATGGAAACTAAACCTCTGCTAATCATGATGGGGCCGTCAATCAGTACTGTCATGGGGAAAAGCACGGAAGCCGCATGAGGCATGAGGAAACGCAGAACAGAAGATCAGAATTCATGCCGGGGTCGGAAACAATCAGCGCCCGATGCGCCCACTGACCTTGATAGGGTCCGGTAGGTTCTCATCATGGAGTCTGATAGAAATGACCGAAACTGCAAGAAAGTTCTAATGCAGAAGTAGTGAAGCCAACAAGCACATCAGGTCCCACGGCGGGTATTGAGCAGCCGCAGCAGCTCAGCCCCATTTTTAGGATCGCTGGGGGTCACAGTGATCAGAAGCTCAGCGATCCAATGAAGAGGGAGTAAAAGAAATTCCCACAAATGAAAGTGAAGTCTTGAGTCTTTTTGCTGAGTTTTTGCAGAGAAAGATTTGGAGGATTTAGAGTTTCCGCTCCAAAAATCGAAACATTGGTGCCAAAACCCGTCCAACCACCAGTCTCATAGCGCGATCTGCCTGTATATTAAGAAAAAAAAGTGCATTACGGCAGACACACTACAGATGCTAAACACAGCGGCCCGACACCGGCCGGCTCTGCTGACTTACGGTGAATGTTAATCACAGGCGGAGCGCCCCTTTATTGCTTTATCGTCTCCTTACACTTAATATCTGTTCAGCTCTTTTGCTCTGATGACAATGAATAATTAACGCCGTGTTATTTGTGTGTAAAGTCACAAATTGTCATCTCTCTGGATGCAGCGTTTTCTGGCGGCGCGCCCCTGGTGTGAGCTGGAAACGGGTCAAAAACAATCATGAAGAAAAAGGAAAAGAGAAAAGCCCCGACAATAATTAGAGAGGAGTCTGAGAAACCAAGACAAGTGGTGGCCGGGACGTCGGCTCCTTCCACAGAGATGTTGACGCTTCATTGCATTGTTCATGAATACACAATGGACCCCAGGAAATTTTTTGACCGACCTTCCCAGCTCCAATCTTCTAATCAATACGCTCCTGCTGGGTGTGTAAGTGGCCAATCACAGCCGGCGACATCTCCTATTTACCTAGCGCCATCATCTTCCCGCTGCTTTTTCTATATTTCGTAATTGCTGGCTTTGACATGGCGCATCACAGACCTGAAAGGTGTACAATGCCTAAAAAAAAAGTATTCACACCCCACCTTCCAATGAACACTACCCTCATTATATCCAAGATCTCAGAATTATTCAAAAGCCAAAACCACTTTCTGACTAGAGATGAAGATGTGAGTGAAAACAAAAAAATATATATATTTATTGAGATTTTATTAAATTAAGCAAAAATGCGCCACTTTGCTTGATTCACTTTAGGACAGGAAAAGGGTTACAAAACAAAAGTAGGATACTCAGCTTACCCCTCCAAAGCGGCGGACCCGGCTAACAAACAATCAGCGTGGTTATCTGAATGGCTGGCATGTAATACTGAATATTTCCAGTAGTGGCCGCTGCCGTGTAAAATTGAAAGATCAGTGTCGATCAGTTGATCATTAAGTTGCAACATTTAGAAAAACCTCTTTAAGAAAAACTATACTAGCACTAATTTTTGCTGTGGTTTGGGGATGACTTAATGGTGCAGGTTCTTGCTGCACCAGTAACGCCACACATGAATCCAGCCCAAGTTTGTATTTCATCTATATGCAAATATATATCGATGTATGGATTTTATGCATTCTCCTACAGTGTATGCTTGAGGCAGTGACCCACCATGTGCTGTAAAAGGGCGAGAGGATTTCGTCATTTATTCATTCATTTATCACAAGTGAATTTCATAGACAGGAAGATCACAACCTTCCCAAATCTCTTCTTTCTTCATCAGTACTGATGGCGACGCTGACGCACGTGGTGCGAGTGCGCTGCCCACCATCTACTTACAGCAACAGTAACTGTCAAAGCTTTACAAAATCACATTTTTTTGCCGAGGGCATCTCTATTTTTGCTTTTTCTTTCTCAACCTTTAAAATCATCTAGACCTTTTCTTCTATGCTTATTTTTGCTCAATGCTGAGTATTGCACTTTATACAAGAAATGAAGGAAGAAAAGTGACAACCCTAATCTGTTCTCATTTTTATAAGAAGTCAGCACACTAATCAACAAAATATAACACTGTCACCAAAGTAAAAGATTATAACTACTATAATATTGCCCCTATGTACAAGAATATAACTACTATAATACTGCCCCTATGTACAAGAATATAACTACTATAATACTGCCCCTATGTACAAGAATATAACTACTATAATACTGCTCCTATGTACAAGAATATAACTACTATAATACTGCCCCTATGTACAAGAATATAACTACTATAATACTGCCCCTATGTACAAGAATATAACTACTATAATACTGCCCCTATGTACAAGAATATAACTACTATAATACTGCCCCTATGTACAAGAATATAACTACTATAATACTGCTCCTATGTACAAGAATATAACTACTATAATACTGCTCCTATGTACAAGAATATAACTACTATAATGCTGCCCCTATGTACAAGAATATAACTACTATAATACTGCCCCTATGTACAAGAATATAACTACTATAATACTGCCCCTATATACAAGAATATAACTACTATAATGCTGCCCCCTATGTACAAGAATATAACTACTATAATGCTGCCCCTATGTACAAGAATATAACTACTATAATACTGCCCCTATATACAAGAATATAACTACTATAATACTGTTCCTGTGTACAAGAATATAACTACTATAATACTGCCCCTATATACAAGAATATAACTACTATAATACTGCCCCTATGTACAAGAATATAACTACTATAATACTGCTCCTATGTACAAGAATATAACTACTATAATACTGCTCCTATGTACAAGAATATAAATACTATAATACTGCCCCTATATACAAGAATATAACTACTATCATACTGCCCCTATGTACAAGAATATAACTACTATAATACTGCTCCTATGTACAAGAATATAACTACTATAATACTGCCCCTATGTACAAGAATATAACTACTATAATACTGCCCCTATGTACAAGAATATAACTACTATAATACTGCCCCTATGTACAAGAATATAACTACTATAATACTGCTCCTATGTACAAGAATATAACTACTATAATACTGCCCCTATGTACAAGAATATAACTACTATAATACTGCTCCTATGTACAAGAATATAACTACTATAATACTGCCCCTATGTACAAGAATATAACTACTATAATACTGCTCCTATGTACAAGAATATAACTGCTATAATACTGCTCCTATGTACAAGAATATAACTACTATAATACTGCTCCCTATGTACAAGAATATAACTACTATAATACTGCTTACTGTGGGGAAGAAAAAAAAACACATTACATAACAGCACGGAGGGAGGACGAGTTGAGAATAATAATTGTATATGTCGGCATTTTGGATGCCACTCAGCTTTCCCGGGAACATACGGTAAACCATAAGGAATGGCTGAACACTATTGTCAGACAGAACCTCCAGGAGCCATCTTTATTGGACAGACAGCCCGTTTATACATCCTACCCGTTTCTGCCTTCGGGTCACCGGCAGACGCAGAATAATCCATTTCATCTCTGCCGCCTGCATATGATATGAGGAGAAATCGTAAATCTGCGCTAAAAACATAAATGTGTTTTGCATTTTTTCTACAGAAGCGCTGACCTGCGTCGCTCACGTCATTATTAGTGTAAATTAATGAATTCTTTCCTCTTCTTATTATAGAGGCCAAAATGGAGATTTTCACTCTACTAGAAGTAAATCAGACCCGGGAACGTCGCCTCTGAACTGTGAGAACGGCTCCGGCGTCTGCACCACGTTACATATTATCATCACATAAAAGGAAATTAAAGCTACATAAACATTCACATCTGCTTATCAAAAGGTCAGATATTGGGGAACTAACAATAAGCGTATAGTATATACACCTAGGATTCCAAAGCATGGAATATATATGTATATACCCCGGTACAGTTACTGCCAGCTACACAATAACTACTAGCTGACTGGACACCCGTTACAGGTAAGGTTTGCCTTCAGGGGTGCGGTTTATAGAACAAGAGGAACGAAGCTATTACATTTTATATATTTAATCCAAAAAAATAAACAGCGTTTATAAAAATATCCAAGATGATACAAAATGAGAATAAAACAATATGATATATACAATCACAGAGAATAAAAAGGTATAATGAAGATAAGTCCTAAACCGGATGTTGCAGGAATGGCTCGTATGTTTATGGAGGGAAGCACTCCGACTGGGAAAATGGAACTTATGCCTTCCAGAATTAACAATGACCAACACCCAAACTCTCATTTTTATTAGTTCAGGGTTACACGCCCATACCTCCCCTTGCGGAGCTCACATGAGTAATGGTTGTGGGATGGGCTCGGCCTTCAGAATTCCTTGAGATACCCAACTTACAGGATATCTTCGTCCTTGTAGGTCCCAGGCAGAAGTTCTGGTTGTTATGTTCCTATCGTGATTTTATCTGTCTATAGAGATGAAACACGGCCTAGATAGCACTATCAGATAGATATTAGGTGGGAGAGGTTAGAATGGCCTTACAGTGATGTGAGTGAATGGGTTATGTTCGCCCCTTTACTATAACTCCAAAAACATATTTCCCCTAAATATCGGAGCGATGCAAACCCCAATATTCATCACTGACCACTGGCTCCAAAACGTCTAAGAAGATTCTTTCATCGGTGCTTTGATCAGAGGAAGCTCTTTGGTTTGGACGTGTACTTCCCTGCCACTGCATAAACGAATCTCAGACTTGATGTTTTTTTTCCCAACACAATTCCCTGCTGCAATTACCTGGTCACTGCAAGAGGCCCCCACTTAAATGGAGGTTAAAGTGTCAGCTCTCTTTCTCTTCTCTAGTTATAATTAGTTTTTCTCTCCCCAGCTCTAATTCATTCAGTATGTTCAATGTGGAGTTATACTTCCTTGGAGGTTGAAGTGTGAGTTCTTTCTCTCTTCTCATATGTTCAGTGTCCCCCCCCTGGAGAGGTCTGTATGGATTTTCATTTTTCTTGACAACACCCATTATATAATCTGTATTACCTGTTTTTAGTAGCCTCTAATGGGAGTAGTAGTCCCATACATCTTTACTTCCTTACTACACACACACACACACACCATGATTTTGCTATGTTCTGCTGGGAGAGGTTTATGCTATGTGTGTCTGTATGTGGCCGCCCAGTGGTTGTGATGGGAACTGCAGCGTGTTAAAGGTTTTGCTTGCATTGATGCGATAGTGTATAAAACATTAATGGCTGGACACTTCTGTACGTGGATCTGAGATCTATTGGAACAGAAGCAACAGGGGATCACTAAAAGGTGAGAATTATTATTTTTTCTTTAACCAGTTCATTGCTAAAGATTTTTCTTGGCTGGAGAACCCCTTTAACACCCACCTGCACCAAGATGTATATGTACATCACAAGTTGGGAGAGGGTTTGACGAGCTGCTGTTTAACCATTTAAATGCCAATTGCAGCAGCATCTACATGGGTGCGAAGTGGCCACGGAACAGTTTGGGCGTCCATCGCCCACAACCCTCCTTTCCAACCACCTGCAACACAATTGTGTAATGCTTAGGGTAACGACCTCCTTAGTAAAGACCATGAAATCTAGTCTGAGATAAAAAGGCACATATGTCTGAACCCCCCTGACATATTAGACTGGTATAAGGAAATGGTCACTCTGTGTAGAATGGAACAATGGATAAACTTAGAAGGATTTGGAGTGGATGGATTTTATTTCAGGACTCGCCTGATTTCCATCATTTGTTCCGCTGACTTTTTCAGTTACATAAGAATTTGCACATTAATATAGATATGATTTTAAGGACCCCTTTATCCATAACGCTTTTTTTTTTTCTTCTTCTCCCTCCCCTCTTCCCTCGTCTTTCTTCCCCTCTTTTTCTTATCCTATGTCTTTCCTCTGCATAATATAGAGGATACTTCCTTTCTTGAATAACTTGTTGGTGTTCGCCATGTGGTTACTGTTACTGCCTACCATGGGATGATTTACTTACTGGTAAAAGGTTGAATTCTCATTATGAATACTAGATATTTTCTATGATTCTATATAATATCACTTTTCATATAATATATTCTTTGTTTGTAAAATGTTTAATAAAATAGATTGAACCTAAAAAGGCACATATGTCTGGAACCGTATGATGGATTAAAAAAACAAAACAAAACAAAAGGAATAAAATAAGAGTCCCGGTATCGCCTACATTGGGTGCTCACAATTCACAAAGTCTGAATAAACCATCACTGTTTTGTAGTTAGACTAACAGCACCCCAGAACACACTCAGCTCTGCTACATCTGTACAACAAACTCGGCAGAAGTAACAAGAACAAGTGTCCCGGCCGGTAGAGTAAAGCGCGCGCTCGCTGGGAGCGGATGGACGCGTTTCCGTCCTTCAGAGCCGCTTTTCTTCTGTTGATCGCGATGTTGGGAAGCTCGGTCTCTGCGGGCGCCGCTCTACGAGCGCCGTCTCCGTTGTCACAATCCGCAGACTCTTCTGCTCTAATCAGAAAACTGCTGCTAGAAGCGTCTTCATCTCACATCGGCCTAACGTTCCACATCACATCATTTATGACTACGGGAATCCGTCCAGCGATGAACTAAATAACAATCCTGAGTAACAATGCCGAAAATCATCACGTTACAACATCACGTAACGCCATCCATTAGCCGCTGACCGATAAACCTGAACCAACGTCTTTGTTTTGTTCCATCTGCTCTTGTGTAAATTATTGTCATTCTGACCAGAGCTCGTAATAATGAAATATCCCAACCACAACCTGAGACAATCCGCAGATACAAACAATCACATAAATGTAAAGTAACGGTACAAGATCTGGACATTGCTGCAAGTGGAGAACGATAAAAAAGCTACAAATCGGGGACAAGTGAACAGAACACCTACTATTAGAATTACACATGATTTCTGAGGGCCTGATCAATAGGGAGCGCTATTCTCTAATCAAAGGCAAAATCACTTATCGGCCTCCTCAAATACAAATCAAAGTGCTCAAAAATAACCCCCTTCCTCCATATTCCGCTATAGGCTCCCTTTAAATTCATATCCACCTGTGAACACTGTCATTTTTAGGTCTAAAATTCTGCCTGAATTAATTCTATTATATATGATGAGAGGCTGGAGTTCTACTTTATTGTTACAGCGCTCTAAATTCTCTATAATAACATTTTGGATTCCTGCAGCCACCACTAGAGGGAGCATTGGAGTTTACTGCATACAGATTGTTGACTTTAGCTGGGGCTCCCTCTAGTGGTGGCTACAAGTAGCCAGAATTTTATGATTGGTCTATGGCTGTGTGGAGACAAGTGGGGGATAAGGAGTTTGCTTTTTCTATTCCCCTAAAATCCTACAATTTCAAAGTAAAAAAAAAAAGACTGAAAATGCTCAGAATGGGTTAAAAATAATATAAACAATACTTACTTTGAAACAATCTAGGTCAGAATGGCTTTACAATCTTTTTTTCAAAAGGTTTCATGTCTGATACTAAAATGAGATGTAACTGGATGCATAATAATCAAGTTGTCAGGATAATACAGCCATTCTGACATAAACATTCATAGTAAGTACTCCAGCCTCATCAGGTCTACTATATATATTTATATAATGTGCTCAGTTTGCGTTGTTGACGGTAGCGACAGATCTGCTTTAAAATACATTAAAAGAAGGGGAAAAAAAAAGTGTATGATGGAAAGTTAAGACTATATTGCAATGGAAGCCATCTGGTTCTTCTCCTTTACTCCCGCCTGAATGTCACACTTGTCTTTATCAGATAATTCTAGAAGCTTCTTCTCTGGATTTAGCAATTTTGTCTTTATCTATTGTCTCATTTCAACCAAAAGGGAATCAGATTGTTGGAAAGTGGATTCGTCAGCAACAGGGACCTGGACGCCGAACGCCTGCTGCACTCACATCCAATTTTCAGTGAAGGTCACTGCCCTTTATGCAGTTCTCTGAATTATAAATGTGGAGTGAACGTAGGCGAAACCTGACTGCACGGGTCACATGTAACACGGCCAGGCTGCCGACCTGCGCCCCGACAAAACCCCAAAATGATAGATCTCACCAAGCAAACTGGGAAACGTCTTATTGTAAATATTCACCTTCACATTAACCTCTTGCTGTAAAATCACGTGTGCAGCAGCTGAGCCCGCGCCATCAACCACGGGTGGGGCGCAATGATTCACAGCCACAATCCCGCACCAACTGATGGGAATCGCCGTAATAGAGTATTATGGCTTTAATCAGCCTGAAAATGGGTTTTCACTATGGAATCTATGGGTCTTTTATATATTCTGTATTGATCCCTGTGCTGCTCCAAAGAGGCTTCACACCAAAGGGTGATTCTTGTTGCAGAAAAGTTTGTATTTTGGGAAGTTTTTTTACAGTAATTAAAAAATATGGAAAAATGCCCCATAAGCTACAAACAGCAACTTTCAAAAATAGAAGTAGCGTCACAATGTGTCCATATATCCATGGGACAACCATGGACTGTGCTGCCATAAATGTTATACACGATTCACCTACAGCCATAGAGTATTGCACAAAGGGGGCTGCAGCAGCCGAACCCCACCCATTCTCCCCAGTGGTCCCGACCCTGAGCCTGCGAAAGGCTATTGAAGATGGGTCCTAAATTATAGAGCGCCGAGTCTTTGCTTTAGTACAAGGACATTGCTGGCTCCATTCAACCACATTTTTATATATCTTTTTCTCTCTATTACATTTTCTCATCCTTCCCCCTTGTCTGCCTCCTGCATTCATCTGGGGCTCAGCCTCAGGTCTCAGCAGGTTACAGCACTTTTCTGCTTTCAGGATTAATGGATGTGAATTGTCAAAAGTGCTGGCAAAATGTTACAGAATATGTTCTATTTACTCACAAGTAGCTACAATGTAACTTCCAGACAATGTGTATAAAGGAAACACAAACCGGATCAGCGAGGACGCTGCTAATAGAAGAGAAGCAACAGCCGGTAATGGGCTACATGCAAGGCTCCTACACCTCAGAGAGAAGGAAGGATGGAGGGAGAAAAAGAAAAGAAAAAGCCAAGAGAACTAAGGGAACTCTGAAAGACACTAAGTGGGGAGGGAAGGGAGGGAAATGAAAAAGAACGAAAGGTAAGTTAGGGACCAAAGGAAGGACGGAAAGGAGGGAAGTGAGAGATAGAAGCTCAGAATAAAGAAAGGGAGGGGGAAGGGAGAGAAGAGAAAGTAAGGAAAGACAAGTGGAAGACTGGAAGAAAGAAGAATGGAAGGAGGAAAAAGGAAGTGAGGGACTGGAGGAAGGAAAGTGAGGGATTAGAGGAAAAAAAAGGGAAGAAGGAAAGGGAAATGAGGGATGGAAGGAAGGGACGTGATAGAAGCTTGGAATAAATAAAGGGAGGGAGAAGAGAGAGAAGTAAAAGGAAGGAATGAAGTGAAGGACTGGAGGAAAGAAGAATGGAAGGAGGGAAAAGGAAGTGAGGGACTGGATGAAAAAAGAAGGGAGGAAGGAAAGGGAAGTGAGGGACGGAAGGAAGGTAAGTGAGAGATAGAGGCTTGGAATAAATAAAGGGAGGGAAAAGGCAGGGAAGTAAAATGAAGGAAAGAGAAGTGAAGAACTGGAGGAAGTTAAGTGGGAAAAGGAAGTAAGGGACTGAAGGGAGGAAGGAAAGGGAAGTGAGGTACGGAAAGAAGGAAGGTAAGTGAGAGAGACTTGGAATAAATGAAGGGAGGGAAGTAAAAGGAAGGAAAGAGAAGTGAAGGACGGAAGGAAGGTAAGTGAGAGATAGAGGCTTGGAATAAAAGAAAGGAGGGTGAAGGGAGAGAAGTGAGAAGAAAGAAGGAAGAAAAACGAAGTGAAGGCCTATAGCCTCCTCAGACCCAGAAGTCCCAGAACCCAGAAATTGTTGTACACTACAGTGTACGCAAGGTCTAAGGAGGATAGGAAGGAAGGATGGAAAAAGGGAAAAGGAAAAAAGAAGGCAAGAAGGAAAGGGATGTGAGGTACTGGAGGAAGGCAGGAAAGAAAGAAGGAAGGAATGAAGAAAAGGGAAGTGAGAGACTGGAGGAAGGAAAGAAATAAGGAAGATATGAAGAAAAGGGAAGTGAGAGACTAGAGGAAAATAGGAAGGAAAGAAAGAAGTAAGGAAGGAAGGAATGAAGGAAAGCGAAGTTATAGCTGTCTATGGACATGGCAGAAATGGGGGTGGATGTGGGGAATGTTTTTTTTTATTTTGTTATATGTTTCTTTTTGAAAATTTTACAATAAAGAATTTATCAGGAAGTAAGGAGGGAAGCAACCAAATAAGTAAAGTAGGGAAAATGATGAAAAAGAAGTTGTGGGAGCAAGGGAAAAAAAAGAAAAAAAGAAAGAGAGGAAAGGAAGGAAATGAAGACAACACTGCTCTGATAACTGTGACATCATACAGACAAGTCACAATGTAGTCTGGACCTCCAATAATGACATCATTTCTCACTCTCACCCATATGTCTTTTTACAAGGGAATCTGCAATCAGATCAGAAGTGTCCAGTTTATGCTCTTATTCTATTCCTGCCGTTCCCATGACTATTCTGGGCATTGTTTTTTTTGTTTTTTTTTGCTTTTTTTTTTTTTAAATCCGCTATATGATTCCAGAGATATGGGACTTTATATCTGCTGGTAATTTGTAAAGTCTTTAGAAGGAGCGTGTCTCACAGGGTAATAAAGCAGAGCAGCCTGAAGACACGCCCCCGAGGATCCGGTGACCGCTGCCCTATTAGTAAAGACCAAAAGTATTAGCAATAAAAAGGCCCATATCTCGAATTTCTAAAAAAATAATAAGAATACTTGTGAGCACTTCGGCCCCCGCTAATGAACCCAATACAAAATTATCTTCTGACAGGTCTATGCTTAACATTTAAGTGGAATCTCCCATAAGCTTCTAGCAAAAGTTAAAGTACAGATTTGGCAGTTTGAAACCCAATACAGAAAAAGAAAATCGTAAAGTAAACGTGGCCGATTATCCAAAAAGATTATACAGACAATGAACATTTGTTTGTGTGAAATCAGCCATTTTCATCAACTGAAGTTTAAGGTGCCTCTTACCCTGAAATCATCTATGACTAGGATGCTCATTCATAAAGAACGGTCTCATTACAAAACCCCACAGTTACATGCCCTGTAGATGGTTGGAGACCGCTATAGAAGCCAGAATGGGCAGACACCAGGAAAGTCTCTCCAAGACCATCTAAACTTAGGGACACCATGTAATACCACCTTCCACCTGTAGTGGTCGCTGGAAGAGAATTGCATATCATAGCTGATTGTAGCTTCCTCCAGCGATCTGGTTGATCGCTAAACATTTCTCCTGATGAACGTACAGCGATCATCTGTTTCTCCATAGAAACTCACTAAAGGGTCTCTTTATGAGATCACCCCTTTAAATGTATTGTATTTCTGTCTCAATCTATAAATATACAAAAATCTCTAAATATAATGAATCCAGCCAATAACAATTTAGAACACGACATCGTATGAAACCATAACACAGAAGTTTCTCCAAGCTGCCGGCTTCCGCCATACTGAAGATTCTTCTGTAAAAGGGGCGTGGCTTAAGAGATATTGCAACAAATGTATCAACCTACAAACTATCCTGCACTTATTGATACATTTACACCTGTGTTTTATACTCCACAACCTACTTTACTTCCACCATGACCTGGAGTTTTTGACTTAAAGCCCGAGATCATGCTCTGTAACATGTGAACGGTGCCACATAAAATCAGTGCCCAATGAGGCGGTCTATCGCTGCCCACTCCGAAAGGAGAAGGGACGCCATTACTCTGGAGACTCCATACATTAGTGCATTGCGCCATTGTGAGACACGACGGCCGCGCACAACCCCCCCTCCAAAGCGATCATCAAATGTTACTTTGTTTTTGGATCAGTGATAAATGTAGAAAAAAAAGTGGAGATTTGAGTTCACTCCCAGAATGTCCCCTAATCGTCTGTACGGAAGGCTGTCAAGTGTGGGTGGTCCCTGGGAAAATCAAATAATGGTGAGCGACAGAGAATGACATCGCGGAGAAGATCCCTGTTGCTTTTTTTTTTTTTTTTGCACCGCTCTCTGTCTGGGAGATTAATGCAGCATTTGCCTCCCAGATAAAGGCCACTGGCTCCGATAAATGCGAGATCCTAACGTGGCACTCGTGACTGGTGCTGCCAGTATAGTAATGCACGGAGCCGATCGCCCAGCACAAGTTTCTCTGCGTGTCAGATCTCCAATCAATATTGTTATACAGCGCCTATCGAGGCGGCAGTGCCCCCCAGCTGGAGAGTGCCAGGAGGGTCATTAATCACTATGAGAGCAGACTGCCAGCCTGGGATAAGTATATCTCCTCCTTACCTTGTGGTCTGAGACGCTGATGTACCCCTCCAGTACAGGGCTCGGGGTGCCCTCCTTCCCCACGGCTGCTGATGATTGTGGTGGGCTCTGTTCTTTCACGCTGCCCATATTGCTGTACATGATCACCAGGCTGGTACACATGGTGCTGAGCGCCAGCAATCACTGCCAGCCCATGGCGCTGCAACAGAAGAAGCACTGTTAGCTGCTGCTATGTACAGACTGATGCTACGAGCATTACGCTGGGTACTTACAGGGCACTGTACACACGGGCACACGGCTCCGATATACACCATGCTACCTCTACTGTGCCTCTGCTAGGCGGCCACCTAATCTGGTGGACCAGAAGGAATTATTGCAACATGTTCTCATGGAGAACCCCCACAACTATGGCGATCTCTAATGTCTTTCCTAATTCCTAGACCCCTTCAGTGCCGGGGGCCACAAATCTGCCCCTTTACTAAGTCAAACCCTAAGCCCCCCCAATACTCTACAATAGAAAGCGATCTGCAGTCGGGGATCCCAAGATTAAATCCACAATTACGGCTTCATGTAAGACCCCAATGTCCAGTATTAAAAAAAGGTGAAGAATTGAAAACTTTGTATCTCTTCTGTGTACCCCCTTAATGAGGATTAGACCCCAGTAGGAGTGACCCCCATCTATAAGCATTGTAAATCCACTGAAAAGTTATCCAACATTTTAGGTGCATGGTACTACAACTCCCAGGTGAACTTCTCACGGAAAGTGACTGCAATTTGGTCGCTGACACCCCTGGGGTAATTTGCACCACAGTAGTCACACAAGTTTTATACATATCTGGACACCAAGAGGCAAACACGTCTGGATCTGAGGTGAACTACAAGTATCAGCATGTCTTGCAGCCGGGCTTTACTTGGGAGATCTTGCAGGTGGATGCAGCATAGAGGCTACAATTCTATATATCCACCCTCAGATAGAACACGGTACCCCATTGTCTGCACTCAAGAGGGGTCCTGGAAAGTTTTGGCCATAAAACAGCTGAGGCCACTGCTCCTGTCAAGCAGAACCCAGCACCCACAGGGAAGCACCCAGCACCCACAGGGTAGCTACCTGCACCCATAAGGCAGCACCCAGCACCCTCACAGCAGCACCCAGAACCCACACAGCAGCACCTAGCACCCACAGGGCAGCACCCTCACAGCAGCACCCACAGGGCAGCACCCAGAACCCACAGGGTAGCTACCTGCACCCATAAGGCAGCACCCAGCACCCACAGCGCACACCAACAGGTAGCACCCAGCACCACAGAGCAGCACCTAGCACATCACAGGGTAGCACCCAGACACACAGAGCAGCATATGCACCACAGGGCAGCACCAGCACCCACAGCAGCACCACAGGGTAGCACCAGCACCCATAAGGCAGCACCTAGCACCACAGAGCAGCACCTCAGAACCCACAGGGTAGCACCTGCACCCATAAGGCAGCACCAGCACCCACAGGGCAGCACTCACAGGGTAGCACCCAGCACACACAGAGCAGCACCTAGCACCACAGGGTAGCTACCAGCACCACAGAGCAGCACCTAGCACTCACAGGGCAGCACCCTAGCACCTCACAGCAGCACACAGGTAGCACCTGCACCCATAAGGCAGCACCTAGCACCCACAGAGCAGCACTAGAACCCACAGGGCAGCACCCTCACAGCAGCACCTACAGGGTAGCTACCTGCACCCATAAGGCAGCACCTAGCACCCACAGAGCAGCACTCAGAACTCACAGGCAGCCTCACCCCACAGGGTAGCACCAGCACTCACAGAGCAGCACCTAGCACCCACAGGCAGCACCAGCACCTCACAGCAGCACCCATAGGAGCACCCAGCACCCACAGCTAGCACCCATTGAGCAGCACCCAGCACCCTCACAGCAGCACCCATAGAGCAGCACCCAGCACCCTCACAGCAGCACCCATAGAGCAGCACCCAGCACCCTCACAGCAGCACCGCATCAGAGGACTGAGTGCAGTAAGTGAGCTTACCAGCAGAGTCTCATCTGTGCCTTGCAGCACCAAGCAGCAGATCAGGCGTCCTCAGCTACTGGGGCTTCCAGCCGGACTCGCGTCCTGTTGCTTTCCATTGTGCAGTCTGCTGTGACATTCTCCTGCAGGAGAGGGAGGAGGCGGCGGCGGCTGGGGAGGGGGCAGGGGCCACAGTGGGCTCAGGAGCCTCCTCAGCCCGAGCTGCTGCTGCTGCTGCACTGATCACAGACACATTCAAACTGGCCCCTGTGCCGGCTGCTCCCCAGCACCGCCGCCAGCCGGCGCCCGCGGGGTCCTAGTGCCGGCACCACAGGAGGCTGCTGCTGAGAGTTGTAGTACCAGGCAGCGGTGTGTGTGAACATGGGCTGATCACCTCTACACCAAGAAGAAGAGGTATGTGCCTGTAAATGTGATGTATCACTTACTATGTCTGAAGTTATAAGCATCTTATCTACTCCTTCTTGTTTTATTTCTCTGTTTGTTATATATAATCTGCTGTCTACATTTCTACACACGATCATTAGTTACATGGACGATCCCACAAATGACCCCATGACGAGGCGACTGGAAGCCAAAACTGGGGACGACCGGCGAGGATGAGGGGTGTAATAGGAGGGTACGGTACAGCGAGGGGTCTGCAGTGGAGAACATACTGGCCCCCATTCATCGTCTGTCATTTATTGGCGTCACTTGTCTTTTTTTGTCTTGTGATATTCACTGTTTTTTTCTCTCCAGATTATTAAAAATGGTGCACGTGGTTCATGAATTGGCACAAAATAAAAATGCTATTTACCTTTGTCTATGAGGGCTGGTGCAGACGACGGTGAGAATCAGACGCGTGCCGTCCATCGTTTGAAGAGACAGCGCTCATCCCCATGTTATTCCATGGACCGGGCGGTCATCCGATCGTTTCCTCAGCACAGGTCGGTACCGCAGCATACACAAGTTGTATCCGATCATCGGATCGCACTCGGTCGTTCATGTCTGTAGGTCCGTGGAAATAATCGGACCACACTCAGACGACATCCGAGTGCAGTCCAATTTTCACAGCTTAACAGAATGGAGGAGATGGGGAATTATTTTTTTTATTCTCCGCATCTGAGAAAATCGGATCTCACTGTGATCAAACTCTGAGCAAAGCGCAATGAGCGCAATCTGCCCCATCGTCCTGACTGAGAGAAGGACGGTTGTGTGACGGTGTGACCCCGAGCCGGTTTCTTATTTTTAAAGTTGCAAATCCTTTAAAAAAATTGCACAAATGCTCTAAATTGAAAACTCCCCCATGAGCTGAACTCCAGGGTGGGGCGAGGGGCTGCAGTGAGATGCATGAAAAATGCGACATTTGGTAATAATCGCATTTCAGGAATCCGTCCAAAACATCTGGAAAAAAGACGATTTCAAATGCGGTGAAAAACGTAAAGTGAATACGGGGCAAGTACTAAAGCCGCAAAAAGGAGCAAACGACAGCAGAAAACTGGAGCAACAACAACGATGAAGCCGGGCCATTATGTTGTGTTGCACACGTGTTTCTTTATTCCATGTGCTTTCCTTCCTGCGTGGTTTTGCCGCCTTCATTATGAATCCGCAATGTGCACATCCCAATAAAAACAAGGAAAACCCCTGCATGTAGGGAGTGCCGGACTATGGGCTGGTAATGATATTTGTGTAACCTTTTTCTTTAATGTTTTTTTCTCCGTCTGTTTCGTACGTCTGATCGTCACGTGTTGTTCTCTTTTTTGCACTCGTAGATATAACATAAGCCCATTGTAGTCTGCGGGCTTTTCACACACCTGTGTCTTTCCCGGATCAATGGACACAAGTCCAGTTTTGATCCACATACATTTCATTTTTGGAGACCTTAAACATTTTGTTTCCAAACAAGGAAAACAGAGACATGGATGGTAAAAACGGAGGAGCAAAAACACAAAGCGGAAACCCAGATCCAATACACTTAGGACAAGCCGTCCATTTTTTTGGGTACTAGAATAAACAGGCCTGTGAATTTTGACCCTGGACCCCATTCTGACATCGATCATTTTGCACAGAAGAAGAACTAAACAATTTAACATCAGCGTCCTGGATCCGATTTTCATCCATTTTTGGTCTGTGTGTCCATTTCTTCCTAAGTTTTTCAACAACGCAAAAAAAAAAATCCCAGGCTTCTCCTGTTTGTCGTCCATTGATTTCAGCAGCCAAGAAGTGTCATCTGGGTGCTATCTGTTTATTACGAACCCATTGATTTCAGCAGGCTCATTTGATCCGTGATTTTTTTTATTGCCAAAAACATCTCAGTAAAAATAGCAAAGGATGAAGCCATGAAATATAAGGACGACTCACTGTTGAAGTCAGAATAAAAGAAGACACCGGCAGCAAAGCCGCCACAAAAATGACCTAAAAGATGACAAAGACGACGCTTCAGGAAAACACCTTCTGATGAAGCGTCTTCTCGTAGCAAAATGCGATGTCTAAAAGACGCCACGTGCACATCCCGTGACTGGTCGGATTTTCCCAGAGTGAGGTTTTTAGCTGTGTGACCCACAGCACAACATGCAATTAAAAAGCGCACTGTCACATCCAGACTTGTGGCTGCAAAAACTGCGCGTGGCTGCATCACCACTTGTGCTGCCGCCTCATTGTTAGAAGTTGTAACAAGACTTGTCCTACTATCACGATATCTGCAGATCACAACCAAATAATCAATGGAGGGGTTAAAAATTGATGCGTTTTTCTAAATGGAAACTTCAGGAATTGTTCCTTTTTTTTTTTTTTTTTTGCAGCTATTGGCCACATTCACACCTTCAGTATTCGGTCAATATTTTACATAATTATTTGTAGCCAAAATTAGGAGAGGAACAATCACCAGAGAAGTATAATGGAAACTCGTCACCACTTCTGGATTTATCACCCGCCCTGATTTGGGCTACAAATACTGATGTAAAACACTGACCAGATACTGACCGTGTGAACGTGGCCTTAGTAAAAGGCAGAGTTATTTCTAGATAACCACTCCAGCATTGTCTAGATTAGTGATTTTCAAATGGTGACTCTACAGAAGTTGCCAAACTACAACTCCCAGCATGTCTGCTGTGGATTTGCAACAGCCGTTGAACCCCAGATTGGAGATCCCTAGTTTGTTGAGAACGTGCACACTTCTCAGTGTGTAGAGAAAAATGGTGACATGTCCCCTTTAAGAAGACAGATTTGTGTAATGAGCACATATTTGCACATTTGTCTTCTCACTGGTACAGAATGTGCGGCTTTATAGGGGGTCATTTATATGAAAAGCAGCACCTAATGGGTTAACCATTCCTCCCATTAAAACTCTTCACTGCTAATTTCCCCATTCCGGTCGGTTAAATTCACTGCAATTACTAATAATAACATGTTATGTGGCTAAATGACGTGTGACCTCCCAGAAATGACTTCGTTAGGTAATTGTGCCGCTTTGTCATTGCTGTAAGGTTGTGCTTTTGTTATTTTTAGGTGACAAACTATAGGGGGCGCTATTACCATCCAGATGTACTGCCCCTGATACAATGGCTGAATGGAAAGACAGGTGACAACTATTCTTCTAAATATTGTGGCTCTCACAAAGGTCGTCCAGAGTCCTGAATAGCAAATCTTCTGATTGCGGTGAGCCATATCGTGGCCATTTCTACCTTTCTAACATCCTGGGGGGCACATGGCGTCCAAGCCAGCTCTGGAGTGCACAAACTAGCAGCCAGGACACTGTGACTCCTCAATCCTCTAGCCCCGCCTTCATTACTTATTCCATACAGAGTGAACTAATTAATAACTGCTTTTTTCCCACAATGGAACATGGTGTTTTTCAGATATTTAATAAAATATTATATAAAATTATAAATTATAATATAAAATTCTTACTGCCTGCAGCCACCACTAGATGGCGCTCAAGACTTTACTGCATACAGTGCTCCTCAGCGCCACCTAGTGGAGTCTGCAGGCAGCTAAAGAGTTATCATTCAGTTATGCAGGTTCATTAACCCTTCCCACTAGAGTAGGTATCTACCATCAACAGCAGCAATTGCAGCTCTTTAACCCTTTAAATGCTGCTGTCAGTCAATGACACCAGCATTTAGCATCCATAATCCTGCTAAAATAAAAGATAAATAATCAGTCGTATCATATCCGTAAAAGTTCAATCTATAAAAATATAAAAATATTGAACTGATAAAATAAACATAATGGGGGGGGGGAAACAATCAATATACCAAAAATGCCATCATTTTGTTCATTGCCTTCTTCCAAAAAAGCTCCCAGCACACAAAAAAACAATCCCTCACACTGCTCCATTTGGGAGAAATTAAAAAAGTTTTTGTATCGCCTGTAGAATCATGTCAGCATCACATGGTATAGCACAGCCAATCAGAAGGGACTGACATAGCCACTATAAAAGCAGAGGAAGGAAATGCAGAAGCCATTTTAGGGTGAATCTGGAGAGTGCGAAGACGAGACAACTCGGCCATAACGATGGAGAGACAAAGTCATAAAACACTGAATAACATTCCAGACAGTGTGTGACAGCGCAGCAGTGAAAAACAGCTACCACCCATTTATACATAGCTGTATACTTTGAGGTCACATGGACATTTCTAAAGATGAGTGTGCGTTGAAAAGGGCTGGATACCGTCCTAGGAGAGTGTTACACACGTCTTTTGGGGGCATTTAGAAGCTTTGCAGGACCAATAAGAATGTTTCCACTCACTGACAGCAAGCAGAGCTATTCTATCCATTGTAATATTTCCTAGCATTACTAGACTAGTACTGATTACGGAGAAGGGCACTATTCAGGTCTTGACCCTTCATTCTTAGCACGTGCTCAGTGTGGTATATGCGCCCACGCCCTGCCAAGTCCTCCACATGATCTGCAGGTTTCTGAGTCTGTGGATTAGAATAATTATGTTAGTCGGTGATCACAGTAATATCAGTGTGGAGATGAATCAGTGCGGTCAGTCATTCTGTGGAGACACAGGGGTGAATCCGGTGGCCGTTATCTAAGGGTGAAGCCAGGACATGGTGTACATGTATTTCTCCCTGAAAGCCTGATAAATATGGGGCGTGCGAGACATTGTGCAGAAGAACAGCGGACTTAGAGTAAAAAGTTGATTGGAGAAGGTAAAACTTATGAAGAGCAGACAGTGATCGGCCGATCAGATATAATGATCTCCAATGCTTTATAATGGAGAGAGACGCGGAAGACGACCGTTCTAATGGATGGAAGAACGGCCAGAATGGCGAAGGCTCCGCCAGTGATCGGCTCCAGGATGATCACAGACAGTCTCACGTTACCTGTGAGGACTGGGACAGGTAGAAGACGCCGGTGTGACGCTAATCTCTTACCAAGAAGTCACCGCAAAGTCCCACTGTTATAAAAAGAAGCGGATACAATGTGCCAAAGAAACACATCACCTGTCCTAAAGAGAAACGGAGAAACATTCTGTGGTCTGAAGAGTAAAACTGTTAGAATTAGAAACCAGCGCTCAATGTCCCCAATGCTGGAAATAAAAACGGATATAAAGATTGTGATAACTCATGGTTGTGATCACACTGCATTATTTTGAACACTGCTGTATATGCTAGTGCACCTGGGACTGTGACGTCCCTCGCCGGAGTATGGTACCCACAGTGCCACATCCCGGCCACCACCCGGTGAGGCCATCACCGCCCGCGCCGGCAGCTTTCCTCTGCTCAGTCTATTGTCTCTTTCTTGTCTGCTCAGCTAATCTCCTCGTCATCCTCAGGATCTGGCCACTATACAATCCTCTCCCAGAATGAAATGCTGCCAGCACACGGCACGAGGGGCCTGATGCCGGATATTCGCTGTTCGCGCTGTGCCAGATATCATATATATGACACTTATTATACGCAGATTTCATTCTTGTATCTTTTCTATAAGTTTGTGTGTTTTGGGGGCATCAGACGGGCAGGAAAATATCACAGAATCATATCCTAGAATGTTAGAGTTGGAAGGGACCCCCGGGGTCCTCGTGTCCAACCCCCTGCTCAGTGCAGGAGTCACTAAACTATCCCAGACCGATGTCTGTCCAGCCTCTGTGTGAAGACTTCCATTGAAGGAGAACTCACCACATCTCGTGGTCGCCTGTTCCACTCATTGATCAGTTGAAAGTTGTGGTGGCATCATACTGTGTGTGGGGGGATTGCAGGCATCATACTGTGTGTGGGGGGATTGCAGGCATCATACTGTGTGTGGGGGGATTGCAGGCATCATACTGTGTGTAGGGGGCTTGTAGGGGCATCATACTGTGTGTGTGTAAGGGGATTACAGGCATCATACTGTGTGAAGGGACATTGTAGGGGCATCATACTGTATGTGGGGGGGACTCTAGGGGCATCATACTGTGTGGTGGAGTCTTTTGGGGCATCATACTGTGTATGAGTGGGTTGTTGTGTGTCCATCATATTGTCTGGGGGGCTGTAAGGGTATCATACTCTGTGTGGGGGGCCATCATACTGCGTGTGAAGTATTGGAGGGAATGTACCATGGGGCCATCATACTTTGGGGTAAATGTGTGTCGACCCGCCACCACAATTGTGGGTTACCAGGGCAATGGGGTACTCAGAGCCGAGCCCATGGAAGTCTATGGGGATTTGTCACAGGTAGCTGTGGCTCGGTCTGTGGCCCTGGCGGTCTGGCGTATGTTGGGGGATATTTACAGGGGATAGATATATTTACAGTTCGTGACGCCACCTGTAGTTTTCTGGTAATTTGTACCAGCGCTGCTGTAGATCTCTGAGGGGATGGTGAGGCAGCTAGATGTCGGGTCCCTACAGGTGGGACTCTTCCCTCAGGTCGGTAGTTAGGTAGGGATTGTGCAGGCATGCAATAATAACTCAGTCTCACACGGTCAGCGTCTTTCCATACCTTTACTTGTAAGATGGTAAGGCAGGTCCCAGGGAGGCTGATGGGGTTGATGGAGGATGAACTTTGAGGCAACGGTTAAGCAAGTTAGGGGCCTCCTTTACTTTCAACACGATGAGTACAACCAGCCTGCAGCATAGTTCCCTCTACGATTCCAGCTATTCCAAAGCTGTGCTGCCCAGTCAGATTTGTGGTCGGAGCCTTCCTGTGAGAGAGTTGAATTCCTATCTTGCTGATCAGGCTCAAAGTCTTCACTCCCCTGACCCCAGTTACGTACTGACTATTTGGGGCTGTTCGCCGCGACCTAAGGTCCGGTAAATCTCTGGTTTTCTTACCACTATGCTTGTAGCTAATAGTGATCCTTCGGTCCCCAGTGACCGGTAGCAATGTGCAGGACTTCTCCAAGCCAAAAGCACTTTTTAAATATTCCTTCCACTTTGCCCTTCGATTTGCTCGACTCTTAATAGATATCTCAGTCTGTCTTCCAGTGGGGCACAGCTCTGACTAGGCTGAGGTGAACTAGACCACCTGTACTAGCCTCCACTTTCTGAACTGCTAACAGGCTCAGACTGGACACGTCTACTCTGTCCAAGGACAGGAAACTGACTGACTAAATCACTCCCTTCCACACCCCTGCTGGGTGTGTCAGAAGTGTACGTGATGTCATGAAGAGCCCTTAACTGTTACCTCTCCACTCATCCTCCTGGTATTGTGTACCAGGGCTACACATTCCCCCATGGTAAACGACAGCACTCCGGGCTGTAAAATATAAAGAGACATTTTTGTTTATGCATTTAACATTAAACATTAATTCGTCCCATCCGGGAGGTAAGGATGTCTTAAACGTTGCGAACAATAACATTATAGAAAAATACAAATATTAAATAACATTTTCATATAAATAGACAATATACTTGTGAAGGACCCGCACCAAACCTTCAACGTGGGTCCTGGGTGGGCTGCAGGACATCCGAATGCAGACCTCACTCAGTGCCACACCACACGGGTTTTATGTTCAGAGGTAAGTCAAGGCTTCGTGTGAAACCATTAAAAGGCACCTTAGTGCAACTATTTACAGGATACAGTTTTTGGGCTGGCTCAGTCCTCAGCCTCTGAGTCCATTATAAGACATAATAGGGAAAAAACATATATATATATATAGACTTTTTACAGTATTCACATCAATTCGTTATAATCACTGCTGATATCTAATGGGTAACTTCCCTTTGGTGGTTCGCTCTGATCTACGTGGTGTAGCTTCAGGTATATCAAGTTGCGATCTGTCTGCACTGCGTAACGGCAAACTATAGAACTGCCTCAATCTTTCTATGGATCTGGCAAGCGTACTGATGGCTGGGCGGTGTGAGTCAGCTTCACCAGGGGATCCCATAGTATGGGGCGCTGCTTCAGATGATCCTTCTTGAGATTCCACAGGTTGAGGTGTTGCTGGAATGGGTAACTCCTGAACGGGCTCAACTGGCACCACGGGCACAACTGGAGGTAAAACTTCCTCTTGTGGCTGGTAAAACTGCAACACCGGAACTATTACAGCATCTCCCAGTCGGGGCCAATCCGCAGGAAAATCTCCCAGATCTGTGTGTATGACCTCTTCCTTTCTTTCTCCTTGATTGATGACAGGGTTCTTTTCACAACGCTTTAAGGGTTCTGGACACAATTTCAAATGGTCTCTGGACACAGTGGTTGTTGTTCTTCCTCCGTCCTTACTGACGACACAAACTTTTCTGTTGTCATATTTAGAGTCTTGTATGACGTAGGGTTCTTGCTCCCACTGGTTATCCAATTTGTGCATCTTCCTTTTTCTTTTAATACTACCTCTCCAGGCATCAAAGGCTTGGCAGGAGCATTTCGGTTGTAAACATCTTCCTGTTTCTCCCGTGCCTTGTTGAGACTTTCCTCTACACAGATTTGTACTCTTCTGTATTGCTCTTGCCGATTGATGTCCCAGTTTTCAACAGCATCGTCTGCCTCCGGTTCTACCACTCCAAGTTCTAGATCCATTGGTAGTCTTCCGGGCCTTGCTCTCATAAGATAGGCTGGAGTGCAGTTAGTGGAACTGACAGGTATATGGTTACACAAATCAACCAAATCAGGTAGTAAATCCGGCCATCGATTCCTGTCTTCCAACGGTATGGATCTCAACAAATCAAGGACAATATGGTTCATTTTTTCGCAAAGACCGTGGTTTGAGGGTGATATGGTGTTGTTCTTATTTTCTTGCACCCGTACATGTGACAGAATTCCTTGAATAAATCAGCTTCGAAAGCAGGTCCCTGATCGGTTAATACTTGCTCCGGATACCCATGCGGTCTGCAGAAGCTTGCTTGAAAGGTTTTCGCGGCCGTCACTGCGGTCTGGTCCTTAACTGGAACAACCACAGAAATCTGGAGTAATGGTCCACCATGGTCAAGGCGTATGAGTATCCAGATCTACTTGGCGACAATTTGACGTGGTCCAGGGCCACAATCTCCAGAGGACGAGTCGTCCGGATAGGTTGCAGGGGGGCCTTCTGACTACCGTAGTCCTTTCTTCTGAGACCACAGGGTCCACAGTTCCGACACCACCTCTCAATGGAGCTGCGCATCCCTACCCAGTAGAACCGGCATCTCAACAGGGTCTCCAGCTTTCTCCAGCCAAAGTGTCCTGCTTGATCGTGGTATGCTTCCAACACCATTGGGACGTCTGCCTTGGGGACCACGATTTGCCAGACCATCTCATGGGTTCTGGGTTGACGTATCTCCTGCACAACTTCTCACGGTATAGGAACAACCTGCTTTTCTCGTTCCACAGGAGCTTGGCTGACATAGGTGCTTCCTTTTCCAAAGAGGAGCCTTCCTGTCTTAACAACTCCTTGATGCGGCTGACCACTGGATCACTGTCCTGAGTCTCTTTCCAACTGTGATGGGGTAAAGGATTTAATGTTGCACCATACTGCTTTCTGTGGACTCGATGCTCGTGGACTACCCCATTTCGATGGAACGCAGGTAGCTCAATTTCTTCCAGGTCATCCGATTCTTCTTCCGTATCAGAGTCATGCGGCATTCGGGACAACGCATCAGCATTAGCATTCTTTCGACCTGCCCGGTACTTGATAGTAAACTGGTAATTGGACAACCGAGCCATCCAACGCTGCTCCATGGCGCCCAGCTTGGCGGTTTCCAGGTGCGTTAACGGGTTGTTGTCTGTGTACGCCGTGAACTTATTGGAGGCCAGATAGTGCTTAAATCTTTCAGTAATGGCCCAGACCAGCGCCAGAAACTCCAGCTTGAAGCTGCTATAATTTTCCGGATTCCTCTCAGTTGGCCTGAGTTTTCTGCTGGCATATGCGATGACTTTTTCTTGGCCATTCTGCTTCTGACTGAGAACTGCTCCCAAACCTTCATTACTGGCGTCGGTGTACAACAGGAACGGTGGCTGTAATCAGGATAGGTTAAGATCTCATCACCTGTAAGGATCTCTTCATCTTTGGAATGCTTCAGCCTGTTCTTTACCCCAATTAAAGGGAGGGTTTCTGCTCTTTAAGGATTGTCCTACCAGGAGGTCCTGTAAAGGAGCTGCCTTCTTCGTGTAATCTTTCACGAACCTTCTGTAGTAACCCGTTAGTCCCAGGAACTGTCGCACTTCCTTAAGGTTCTCGGCTCCGGCACTTCTGGATGGCGGTGACTTTCTCTGGGTCCGGCGCTACTCCTTCCGAACTGACGATGTGCCCCAAGTATTGTACCTTCTGTTTGAGTAGATGGCATTTTGAGGGTTTCAACTTCATCCCGTACCTGGACAGGGACTCAAACACTTCTGCCAGGTGTTTCAGATGGTCCTCATATGTCTTGGAATACACGATAATGTCGTCTAGGTATAGCAGCACGGTTTCAAAATTGAGATGTCCCAGACAATTTTCCATCACTCTCTGAAATGTTCCTGGGCACTGCTGAGCCCAAACGGCATTCTGTCGAACTCACAGAGCCCCATTGGGGTGGTGAAAGCCGTTTCTCACGATCCTCCTCAGCCACAGCCACTTGCCAGTAACCACTAGTCAGATCAAGGGTAGAAAAGTAGTTAGCCGTTTTCAGAGCAGCTAATGATTCCTCTATGCGCGGTAACGGGTATGCATCCTTGTGTGTTATGCGGTTCACCTGCCTGTAATCCACACACATTCTCATACTACCATCTTTCTTTTTAACCAGAACTAGAGGGGCTGCCCAGGGGCTACAACTATCCCCTTTTCACCCGGCTTTCTTCATATCATTCAACATTTCTTTAGCCTTCTGATAATGAGCTGGAGGTATGGGCCTATACCGCTCTTTGATGGGAGGATGACTGCCTGTAGGGATATGATGTTGTACTCCCTTAATTATCCCAAAATCAAGTGGATTTTTGCTAAACACTTGGCGTACTCTTGCACCACCCGTAATACCCTTGCTTCTGGTGAGCGGGAGTGGTGTCCGTCCCAACATGGAGTTGCTGACACCACTCCGCCACCTGAGTTGCTGGGTCATTGTCCTCGCTATTTGACAGGAGTCTAAGGACTCAGCCGGGGGAATAGAATTATTATCAACAGCATGAGTTTAGCAATGGTTGCATAACGGGGTAAATTTACCTCATCATCTCCCCAATTGAGAAGCCGTACCGGTACTCTTCCATTCACCACTTCTACTACTCCTTAGCAGTCATAAGTGTAGGTCTATGTTCTGAATGGTGGGGTTCTACTACAGCTTGGTAATTCTGTCCTCTCAGACCTATGGCTGCCCTGCACCAAATGATCATTTCACTCATTGGGGGTATCACAATAGGATCCGAGTCGTGACCCGTAATTACCAATTTCGCCGTCTGTAAGCTTGGCTTGCTGCGACACACCAGGGCCCGGATCTCTCTTTGGATTACTCCTCTCTGCCTTGGTCGGGCAATCTCAGCGAGCTGTTGGAGTAAGAACACAACTTCTCCAAACAATTACCAATAATGTTAGTACCCAAAATTATATTTAAACCGTTCTCCTCATTTACAGTCTTTACTACCAGAAGCCCCTGGTCTTTCAACTCCTCTCTGCCCACCTTTACATCTACACATTTTGTTCCGAGTACTTCTACAGGAAGCCATTAGAAGCATACACGGTAAAGTCAAGGCTCGGAGGTTTAAGACTGTCCATTGACCAGTACTTGGTATATAGGGCATCAGGTATTAGGGTCACCTGCGACCCAGTGTCTAACAATGCTGGAACAGCAATACCATCTAGATAATAGACAGGTAGGGTCGCCCGCCCACATACCTGCGGCTCCATTCTAGGGGCCTGAGGGTATTCTCCTGGGTGTTGGCCCTTGGACCCAGGTTCTGCCGTTTAAAGGACACTGTGGAGACAGATGACCTTTCCGGTTGCAGCGATAACAGATGATCTCTCGACGAGGAGGGTGTTGATCAGAGGTTGCTCCTGGGGGTGGCGTTGTCCTCCTCCGGGGGGGTGACGTCTTCTTTCTTCTCCGGTGCATCCACGGGACGTCTTCTG